>JAQPPZ010011547.1:0-464128 GCA_028583015.1 Wollemia nobilis | reverse complement strand
AATTGATTAAACACTTGGCATTCCCAAAGCATGAACACAAGGTTCCCCTGTGGATAAAAGGTTGCACCCTTTGCCTAATCATGACTAATCAATGTCCAAGCTCAAGTCACACCTCACCAAAACAGGTTAACACTTGAAATCAAATTACTTAGCTCGTCAGAAGCAAAGATTCAAGAATGCATGCCCTTTCCATACTTGGGGCATTAAAAGTTGGTTAGATTACCAAGAAACCCTAATCATTAGTGCTTTGGTCGTATATTTTTGCTCAGCACTGCGTCACCCACAACGCTTCCCAAAAAGGGGCATCTGTAGACACCAAAACGACACCATTTCGATTAAGTGATTACAAACATTGATCACATTGATATCACAGCTTTTAGGGCAGCCCTTAGAGGTCAAATAGTGGTCTTAACCACTCGCACAGCAGTTTAAAAGATCAAAAAATGAGCAGAGCAAAGTCGGTCGTTCTAGAGCCTTTAACAAACTTCTTAGCCTTCTTCAAAGCCTTCTTTAAGCCAAGCCTTTTGTCAAAAACCAAGCCTTGGCTGAAGCGTCGCAATATCGCGACACTTTGGGCCCCAACCCAAAGCGGGCCCAAAGCGTCTTGATATCGCGACACTTTGGGCCCCGACCCAAAGCCGGCCCAAAGCGTCGCGATATCGCGACACTTTGGGCCCCAACCCAAGCCGGCCCAAAGCGTCGCAATATCACGACACTTTGGGCCCCGAGCCAAAGCCGGCCCAAAGTGTCGCGATATCGCGACACTTTGGGCCCCGAGCCAAATCCGGCCAAAAGCGTCGCGATATCACGACACTTTGGGCCTCAAGCTGACATGTCATCAAAGTCAAAAGCGTACATTCGACCATCCAAGGAACGACCGCCACGTGGGACCTCTACGTGTCCCTTCTCGAAGAGACCCCATGGCTCTGTAAAACGGCAGATTTTACAGCAGACATTAATTAGACGAGCGGTGTTAGCAGAATATCCGATCCGAGGCCACGCCTCATAACTACGATCTGTCAGTGCGAGCCAGGTCCCATAATGGCCCGATAAGGATCAAATTCGAGCGGCGCCTACGAATTTAGGGTTTCGAACATTAATGTTCTCAGAAGCCGAACCCTCTATAAAAAACCGGCTCAATACGTAATAAGGACTGCGAAGCATTTTTTGGAAAAAGAACGAAGTGCTGTTAAACTAAACGCCTGATTACAGTCATCTGAATCTTCAGATACGACATAGGATTACAATAATCCATTAATTTGCCGACAACACGTTATCCGGGACTTTGAGCCAATTCCTAGTGGATTGGCGTCGAAGTCGGATTTTTACAGGGCGGCCCGCTTGGGCATCCCACATATGTTCGTAGTGCTAATTCAATTTATGCTGTTTCGAATGGATTAAAGCCGTTTACGTTTTGTATATGTTGTTTTCAAACGTATTGGAGCAATAGTTTATGTTTTATCATGTTCGAATACTTGTTGTCTTCAAATATGATTAAAATAGTTCATGCTCTATAACATATGTTTTCGAATATGCATGCTATTCTCTGTAACAGTTGCAGGTTTATTTAGAATTGTTTCATTCAAAGCAGCTAATCAGTCTTGTACGTGCATTTCTCACTGCTCTCTACAGTCAAACGTTCTGTCTTCTTGTTGCAGGTGCTATTAACAGTTTATTGTTTCTTTTGCAGCAAGAACAGCAGCAAGCAGGGACTCATCATCACAAGCGACGGCAACACTACAGCCCGCCCATTTTACGTGTGGGCATGCGGAAAGAAATTACTGTTCACCTGTTGTAATAAAAAAATCAGATTATTGTAACCGAGTTGGAATTAATATAAAAATGCGGTGCTCTTACCTTTTGATATGATTACATCCATGTTATTACATGCATTAAACTAGTTCTATTTTTATTGCATCTCAGTGTTTTATTTTCGGAATCTCATGCTTTCAGTACATACGATTAAAAAAAAAGTGGAAATCAGTTGCCTATATAACATTAAAACACTATTTAATTACCCTTTATGTAAAACAAGACAAAATACTCCACATAATCATTTTTAAGTAAGAAAACAAAGATCACCTCATTTATAGCTTACCACCACTACCCAGTTTTAAGTTCGCATTTCATTCAACTCTATACTTCACCTCCAAGGATGCTACTCTAGCCATTTTACTAGACAACATGCTTATGTAGACTTAAAATTTCATTTTAATTCTCACTCCATGGTACTCTAACCTTTCCACCGACCTACATTTTATTGGAAATTTGAGTTAATTTGAGGCATTTTATGTTTTCATTGATGTCATATGGATCACATTTGGTTTTGGTGGCCAAAATATTTCATAAATAAGCATTTATGATATTTTGGAAACGATGGCTATTTACAGGGTTGTTATGAAAACCAAGGTAGACAAAATAAAAGGTTTTATTTAAAACTATGGTGGGCTTATGTGGAAAGGGATTTTCTTAAAAGCCAATGTGGAACTTTGTTTCATCAAAAAATGACCTCCAGCGATGAAGATATTAAAGTTTAAAGTTTAAGTTTAAATTAATAGAGGGTCGACCTATGTGCAATTAATGGATGGTGGCATATATATATAAAGGTTTCAATTTATTTTGGAAAGTGGGAATATTATATATCTTCGAAAAGATTATTTCGATATCTATTTGACTAACTTATTTAGAAGGAGAAATAAGGTGTGTATAAAGAGATATTTATGATTTTGCAAAGGGGTTCCAAAAGTGAAGTTTGCCTTGTTCTTTTTCAAGAGGATTAATTATTTCATGAGGTGACAAGGTATGCAATATTGTGATTTATTTTATTTTATGGTATAAGTGGTTTTGGGAGTGAAAAGGCTATGCAATGTTTTGATTTATTTTATTGTATGGTACAAGTGGTTTTAGGAGAGATAAGGAAGTTGTGCAATTAAAGGCCTTGGTGATTATTATTGAAAAGTGGAGTAATGTTGATTACTTTATGATCTACTAACCCTTGTGAAGATTGGTAAAATAATTTTGTGATTGTGGCAGATTTACAAAGAGTTTTTTTTCATCTTCATAAATGGTATGGGCACATTCTTCTATTGATTTTTTATGGTGGTTGATTTCTGAAATATCATTGGAGGGAAAAGGATTGTTTGTGGTTTCCTTTTTGAAAGTTGTTGATTGAATGCTTAATATTTTATAAGTTGAGAGTTGTGTTTAAACTTTGTTGTATAAGCATAGTTGTTGAAGCCCATTGGTTGTGAAAGAACTTGAGTTAGAAAAGAACACGAGTATCATTGTTATGTGATATTTGTGGTTGAGCATTTTTGGAAACATTTGAGTTGGTTGACACATACTTGGACTAGGGTTGTGTGAGAGAGAGTTGTCCCTTGTGGTGATTTTTTGAGTTGAGTTGATTGAGCCTAGTCAAGTGATGTGTGCAGTGATTGTTCAATTTCTATAAAATAAAATATTCCATCATTCTATGTTGATTTGAGATTAAGGTTAGAACATATTGAGTCTCTAACAATTCTCTTTATGGTTCTATAAGACTTGAATTGAGTTGAGGTTGATTTGAGTTGAGAGTGAGATTAGAACATATTGAGTCTCTAAAAATTCTCTTTATGGTTCTATAAGACTTGAATTGAGTTGAGGTTAATTTTAGTTGAGAGTGATATTAGAACATATTGAGTCTCTAATAATTATCTTTATGTTTCTATGAGTTGATTTGAGTTGAGTTGAGATTGATTTGGATTGAGAGTGAGTTTAGAACATATTGAGTCTCTAACAATTCTCTTTATGCTTCTATGAGTCTAGTTTAGATTTATTTGGGTTGAGAGTGAGATTAGAACATATTGAGTCTCTAACCATTCTCTTTATGCTTCTATGAAGTTAATTTGAGTTGATATTCCCATTCATTGTTGAGTTTATTTTGAGTACTACTTGAGCATTATTGATTGAGCCTTTGGGACAAATTTGAGGATAGTGTTGGGAAAAATTTGAGGATAGTGTTTGGACAAGTTCTTAGTGAGCTTGTTGGAGCTGATTTGGGCAAGTTATTTATGAGCTTGCTAGATCATATTTGGGCATGTTCTTGGTGAGCTTGGTAGAGCATATTTGGGTAAGTTCTTGGTGAGCTTGCTAGAGCAGATTTTTTTGGTGAAAGCACATATTTGACAAGTTCTATGTGATCTTGTTAAGCATGTTCTGTGTGAGCCTATTGAGCAGGTTCTTAGTTAGCCTATTGACAGAGACTTCTATGTGATATAATACAGAGGATAGAGTCTCAGTGGATAGATATCTAGTAGCTAGCATAGTTGAAGATAGATCTGAGTGAGGAGTATTCAAGTGGAGAGAGGTCCACCAATTAGTGTAGTAGAGAGACACAGTCTTCTAGAAGATCACATTGCTAGAGCAGAAGGGGAAAGAGTTCTCCTATGGAAGAGATCCATGAACATGAGATTAGGGGATCAACATCTCCTTTGGATAAATATCCAGAAACATTGTAATTGGAAGTGATTCCCAAAGATATTGATTAAGAAAGTTTTAGTAAAATATTTTATCCATGGAGTAGCCCACATTTGGTGAACCACATAAATTGTGATGTCTCTATTGTGTATGGTTTTTGTGCATTGCTTTGATTACTACTATTGATACTGCTATCTTTACACAACATAATATTGAATTGGAAGAAAAAGTAAAAAGTGGTCTTATACTATTCACCCCCCCACCTTAGTGAGAGGTCAATTCAAACAAAGACAATAAAAATAATTCCAAAATATTATTATTAAACCTTAGAGAGTACAAGCTATATTTATAGTTTAATCAAAACTAAAATGCACAACGTCGGGAATAATATTAGGAGATATGAAATAAATGAGATGGAGGGATAAGGATATAAATAGGAGGAATAAGGGGAGAAAGAATCAGGGAAAAATAGGAGGAATAATAGGGAGGAGGAGAAAAAAATTGATTGCCAACATTCAAAACAAAACTCATGTGCGTTCACACTTCAACAAGATATTTCTCGTCAGCTTCGAATGTGGATGTGTTCATACTGCAACACTCTCCCCCTTAAAGTTGAGAGGACTGACTAGATAGTTTCTCAGCTTTATAAATTGAGCTTTAGCCATGCTTTTGGTGAAGATGTCTACAACATTTTCCAAAGTGCGACAAAATTTAAGCTCAACAAACTCTTGCTCCACCATATCTCAGATGAAGTGATGCTTCATATCACAGTGTTTTTCTTTGCTATGGTGGATTGGATTATATGCCAACTGAATGACACTTATGTTATCATAGCAGATTCTTGTAGGACCACTTTGCTATTCTCCAATTTCTTCCAGTACTTTTCTCAACCATAGTGCTTGAGTACTAGCATATGTGACTGCTATATACTCAACTTCTATAGAGTACAATGCTACAATAGTCTACTTTTTGGAACTCCATGTAATTAGTCCTAACCCTAGACTAAAATAGTTCCTTGAAGTTGATTTCCTATCATCAATGTTGCTGCCCCAATCACTATCACTGAAGCCTACTAGCTTAACAGTTGTACACTTGTGGTAATGGATTCCAAAATCCCATGTACCCTTTACATATCTGAGAATTATTTTAGCTGCTTGCAAATGCAGCTCATATGGACTAGCCATAAATAGAGAGACAAGAGAAACAACATACTGAATGTTAGACCTTGTGTTGGTGAGAAACATCAAACTCCCAACCATGCTCCTAAAAGTGGTCATGTCAAATTTTGGTGCTCCATCATTTTTGCTCAATTGGATCCCATGTCCAATTGAAGTTGCAACTGCTTTTCAATGCTCCATGACAAACTTCTTAATCATGTCCCGAGCATACTTATGTTGACAGATGAAGATCCCTATATCTTTCTGGTGAAATTCCATGCCAAGGAAGTAGTGCATTAATCCCAAATCCTTCATCTCAAAATGCTTCATCATGGAGTGTTTGAATATCATATTCATATTTTCATTACTACCCATAAATATAAGATTATTCACATGTAAGAAAACAATGAGGATGTCTTTCCCTTACTTTAGGTAGTAGAGAGTGGCTTCATTTTTTATTTTGGTGAACCCATATTCTTGTAAATAGCCATCAATGCAAGAGTACCAATCTCGTGGTTCTTGCTTGAGGCCATACAATGCTTTTTTCAGTCTATAAAAAAGGTGTTACTTACCTTGCTCTTGAAAACCTTGAGGTTGTTCAACATAAACCTCCTCTATCAAATACTCGATGAGAAAAATACTTTTTACATCCATGTGTTGGATTTTCCATCCTTTGTGGGCATCTAAAGCAAGAACTATTTTTATTGTCTCCTTTATAGCTACAGGAGCAAATGTATCCTCATAGTCAATGCCATACTTTTGTGTGAATTATTTTGCTACTAATATTGCTTTGTGTCTTTCAATACTTCCATCAAGATTGAATTTGGTCTTGAAGACCCATTTACATCCAACACACTTCTTCCCTTTAGGAATCTCTACCAGCTCCCAAGTATCATTGTTTTTTATAGAGGTTATCTCCTCTTTCATGGCATCCTACCATATCTTCTAAGTATAAGCCTTATCATAACTAGAAGTTTAAAGCTACATACTAGTCATAAAAGCATAGTTAACTACATCTCCCCAAGGTTCTTAAGAGTCATCATATCCATACAAATGCATATTTTCAAGTCTTTGCAAAACTGCACTCATTTCACTAGCTTGACTTCTAGCATATCTTCTTTGAAATTTTTTATCCAAAATCTGATAATATGGATGATGTTGGAGTGTTCTCTTACCTATGGATGGAGAATCAATATCCATTGGTGAAGAACTGATTGATCTTTGTAGAGAAGGACTTGGTGAAATTGTTGATGAACTTGAACTAGAATGTTTGCTTGGGCTTGAATGGGGTGTGTCCTTGCCTTTCTTGGTTGACACCTACTAAATTTGTGAAGAATCTGCATCATGGGACTCATCATCAATAAAAAATATTGGATGTCCCCATTATCCCTCTTCATCAAAAATCACATCCCTGGAAAGAACAAACTTTTGGGTCTTCAAATTGTAGAGTCTATAGGCTTTTGTGGACTCCCGATACCCTAAAAAAATGCGTGCTTGACTCTTGGGATAACGCTTCTTTCTCTTCTCATCAGGAATGTGTGCATAAGCCAAAGAACCAAAAAATATAAAATGTTTGACATTTTATTTCTTGCCATACCATGCTTGGTAAGGAGTTATCCCCTTCAGACTTGAAGTAGGACTCCTATTCAAAATGTAGACACTAGTTCTGACTACATCAGCCCAATACATGTTGCTCAAATACTTCATTTGAAGCATTGATCTTGCCATTTCTAAAATGGTGTGATTTTTCCTCTTTACCACACCATTCTACTGTGGAGTATAGGCAGTGGTGAACTACTTTTTTATCCCATTTTCTTTACAAAATTTCAAAAATTATTTTGAGGAGTATTCTCCTCCTCTATCTGTTCTAAGACACTTAACTTGATATCCACTTTATTTTTCAATATTTGTTTTTAAATCAATGAAGAAATCAAATGCTTCATCTTTATGCTTCAAAAAATATATCCAACACATTATGGAAAAATCATCTATGAAAAGAAGAAAGTAAGAGTTTTTACCAAGACTTTTGGTCTGCATTGGACCACAGTTGTCTGAATGCACTAGCTGAAGTGGATAGTTTGCCCGCCATGCTTGCCCTCATGGAAATTTGGCCTTGGCATGATTTCCCAAAGCATAACCTTCATAGAATTCCTTATGATCCTAAACTTTAGGAAGTCTGATCACCATCACTTGAGAAGTTAACAATTTCAAACTGGCTATATTTAGGTGACCATATCTCAAGTGCCACAACATACTTGGATTTGTAATGGCAATATTTTCCAATTGAACTCCCCCTAGTTGGCCAAAATTCAAGGGAAATAACCTGTTCTTAGTCATTGGTACCTGTGTAATGATTCTATTACCATTATTCTTATCAAATATTACACATCTACCCTCATCAAATAAAAGTTTATAATTATTTTCCATAATTTGACCAACACTAAGAATATTGTGTTGGAGTTGAGGGGTGTAATAGATATCATTCACCTGTTTGATGCCTTCTTGTGTTGGAACCTTCATGGCTCCAATACCTTCTACTACCAATGACTTGTCATCTCCCAGCTTGATATGAGATTTATAGGAGGAATAAAGTGAAGCAAAGAGTTCTTCTTTATCACTCATATTATTTGAACACCCAGTGTCCAAGATCCAGGTGTCATTCAAATTCTGATCTGATTGGCCATATGAGAAAAAGAGATTAGATGTCCCTTCCTTTTCTCAAAAATGGCCATACTGACTACTTTTACTGTTGCTTCCTTGTGAGGATTTAGACCAACAGTCACGAGAAAAGTGGCATGGTTTGCCACAATTGAAACAAAATTTCTTTGACTTATCACTTTCTCTTCCTCGACCTGGATTATTTCCTCTGTTTTGCTTACCACCTATTTTTTGACCTCCACCTCTGCTGGAAGATCCTCCTCTGCTTGGGTTTCCACCTATTGGATTGTTTCTACCTCTTCCTCTTTGCTGACCTCTACCTTGACCTCTGCCTTGGACTTTTTCTTCTTGTGAAGCTAAGGCTTTGTCATCACCTCCATAGTTGGTGGAAGGATATTCCTATAATCTCTCTTCATGTGAAAGTAGGGAACTGATCAAGGCATCAAATAATAGAGTACTAAAATCCTTCGATTATTTAATGATAATTGCAACATGGTTCCACTTTGGAAGAAATATTCTTAACACTTTTTTAACCACAGTCTCTTACCTTCGAGAGTGATCATTTTGTCTACTACTACTTTGACTCACACACAATAGTCACCAACTTTTTTATCTTCTTGCATCCTGAGATTCTCAAAATATCTTTTCAAAGTTTGAAGCCTGAATTGCTTCACTTGATCACTCCCTTGGAAGCCTTCTTTTAAGGCCTTCCAAGCCTCTTGAGCTGTTACATATGAGGCTATTCTAGGAAATATGCTTTGATCTAGGGCTGCTTGCAAATGATACAAGGCAGAGGAATTATTTTTTTGTGCTTCTTTACTAGCATTTCTATCAACAACACTTAAAGTGGTCCAATCAGTAGGAGAGGGTTCTGTGTAACCCTCTTCAACTATATCCCATAAACCTTTACCAATTAGTAATTTTTTCATCTTTATTGACCAATACTCGTAATCACTACCATTAAATTTTAGAATTGGGATCTCCAAGTACTAGATTCCCAAAATTGTCAGAAATTGAATCCTCATTGTCAATGGTGACGATGATTTTAGGGGTAACTGGATCTGGTTCTGGCTCTACATTTAGATCTAGATAGAATGGGGAATAAATATCGTTGGATTGTTCCTCAGGTGTGATTTCTACTGAATTAAACTCCTCTACTCATTGTCCAAATATATTGTCTTTAGATTTAGCCTCGTAACTAGAATCAGGATTCCTTTGGTGGGCTATAACAACATTCCACAACTGACTAAACACGACATGTAGTCCATCTCTCTGAACTCGATCATCAAATGACTTCATATTAAAGAGCATAAAGCGTGCTAGCACCTGGTAGACCTAATCATCTACCCATCACAACAACAAAAACACCAACTGAAGTTAAACATTTTATTTCCAAGTGCAAAAAAAATTAAAGCCTCCTTTGGAAGTTTTACAATCTTCCACTAAGGCAATAAGTTCCCAATTTCTCCTTTATAGTTTTACAATTAAACCTTATAAAGCAATTTAATAATTTTAATTTAATAATAAAAAATATCCTTTTTAAAAAAAAACTTTTTAAATGATTAAAAGCATTATTTTAAAATTATTAAATTAATATTTAAAAGTACTTTATTAAAGATTTAAAGTAACTAAAAAAGAATTTAATCAAAACAAACAAAAAAAATATTTTCGGTGGATCGAACTCGAGACCCCAAGCTTCCAAATTGTGGTTTTGACAGCTACTCCCCACGGTCTTGTTGAAACAAAATGTGTGCCTCTGCACCGTTATTCCAGCTAGAGAAAACATTTTTTTTTTTTAATTTATCTTTTGGTAGGTCAAACTCACGACCTCTATGCTACCAATGGATGGTTCTTCCAACATGCCTCCCCACGGTTGTTAAAAATGATTGCCTTCGAGCAATCATTACTTGTCTTCTTTTACCGCTTACTCAACATGCACACCACATCAACATCGAATGCCACCTCAACATTCCTCTATCATGTTAGATGCAATCCAACCACAACCTGTCATGTGTTGCCTATTATATTGACTTCTTATACACCCACTATGCATAGCTCGCTTCTCATGCCACATCACCACTCATGCTCCTCACGCCACATCACCACTTGCACTCCTCGTGCCACGTAACCTGATCGGCCATGTGTCAGTCTTCACATACTTCGAGATACCACATCAACCTCAAACCTTGTGCTAATAGCATCCACTGTTGACTTCTCCATCAGCTCCAGTGCAGACATCATGCGACCTTGATTTTTGTGCCCTCGTGTGACCTCCGCATACACCTACTCTAATACCAGAATGAGAGGTCAATTCAAACAAAGACAAAAAAAATAATTCTAAAATATTATTATTAAACCTTAGAGAATACAAGCTCTATTTATAGTTTAATCAAAATGAAATATGTAATGTCGGGAAGAATATTAGGAGATAAGGAATAAATGATATGGAGGGATAAGGAGATAGATAGGAGGAATAAGGGGAGAAAGAATCAGGGAAAAATAGGAGGAATAATAGGGAGGAGGAGAAAAAATCGATTGTCGACATTCAAAACAAAACTCATGCATGTTCACACTTCAACAAGATATTTCTCATCATCTTCAAATGTGGATGTATTCATACTGCAACACTTAGTATAATATTGTGTTCTTCAATTGGTATCAGAGTGGGTTCCTTCAGAAAGGCTAATAACTTGAGGGTAGATTTTACTAATAACACAAATGGCTTCACAGAAAGGATTATATTCAAATAAGGCTCCATTATTTGATGGTAACAATTATGCTTCCTAGAGCATGATAATGAAGAACTACTTGATATCACAAGGATATGAGGTATCATAGATGGTTGAAAAATATTATAAGGTTGAACGTGATCCCGAGGAAGATAATACTACCAAGAAATTGGTTGAGATCAATGCAAGAGCAATGAATTGTATTTTTATTGTTCTACGTGAGACAGATTTTGCAAAGGTCATGGTACGTACGTCAGCTAATGAGATGTGGACCAAGTTGAGTAATACTTATGAAGGAGATTCTAAGGTAAATTTTGCAAAACTACAAACTCATAGAAAAATATTTGAAGAATTTAAAATGGAAGATTCTTAAGATATTGTAAAGTTCTTACTTCGAGTTAATGAGATTACTAACACTATGAGAGGCCTACATTTTTATATGAAAGAATAAAAAGTTACTCAAAAGGTTTTGAGATCACTTCCCATGAAATATGATGCAAAGGTTTCAGCAATAGAAGAAACAATGGATATCAAAAAGTTAACAATGGAAGAATTGCAAGGTACTCTCACAACTTATGAAATGAGGGTAAGTAAGCATCAAGATCCCATAAAAGAGATTGCATTCAAGGCTTCAAAAAAATAGAAACGGAAAGTTTCAAAAATAGATAGAGTTTTAGAAAATTATGAGGAAACTAACTTCATCAAAAGGAATAAGGACTCAAGGAATTTCAGAGATATAAGGAAAGCAGGTGCTACAAGTGTGGTGATATTGGTCACTATGCATACAAGTGTCCACATGAATAAATAAATGATGATGAAAAACAAGGTCACAGAAGAAAATAATATTGAAATCATAAGCATGACAAAGATGACAGATTCAAGCAAAACAGGTATGAGAAGAAGAAAAATTTTCGTAAGGCAAAGAAATATTACTACATTGTAGAAGCAAGTGATAGCTCGGATCATAGTGATAGAGACAATTCAGATGATGAAAAGGAAGAGCATTTATGTATGAGAATAGAAGGTGAAAGAGAACAATATTTTGTGTGTGTCCAAAGAGATCATAGATCAGGATATTGCAATGGTTTCAGTGATAGTGAAGATGAGATGACACATTAAGGAAATAGGCATGGTCAAAGAAATATTTATAGTTTGTTTGTTATAGAAGATTATAATGATCTTAGTGATAGTGAATATGAAGAATGTTTTTTCTATGGAATAAGATAAGTAGAAGAATAACATTCACTCCAAACAAAATAAGTTAAATAAGAGGATAATGTCTCAGTTGATCTAAATGAAGACTTCAATATTAACCATGAGCAACTACAAGAGGTTAGCGAGAATATAAAATAATTGAGATATTCCCTACATGAGAAGTTTGATCCATTACATGACTCCAAACATCAAGATATTTGTACTAAGAAGGAAACATGTATTTTAGAGGCTATAGAGATGGATGCCAAGTTGCTACTTGACACAAATGAAGAGAGAGAAGAGGAAGATTCTAAAGCACCAAAGGTCCCATATTTCAGGTTTGGGGAATCACTCTCAAAAGGAAAGGAAGTTCTATAAGATGAAAGAAAGGAAGCACCTAAGATTTGTGACAAAAGTTCCAAAGTTCCTATGGCTCCAAATATTCAGTTTGGATCTTGTTTTGAGATAGGTGAATCAAGTTCAAAAGGAGAAGAAACTATTGAAAAGAAAAGCAAGGAAGAAACTAAGGAAGAGGTTTTAGATGCTACAAAGAAGGTTCAAGAATGCAATGCACAAGTTGAATATGATCATAAGGATAATGGTCAAGAAATGTATGAGGAACCAAGGCATGAACAAAGAGCTTTTCAAGGACATTATTTTTCTTGTAATGGATTTGGACACATGGCTATACATCGCAGAATCCATGGATCAAAGAATTTTGATTTTGCTAGAAGGAACTTCAAAGGAAGAAGATATGATTTTCAAGGACATTGCTTCTCATGTAACCGGATTGGTCATAAATATTTTCAATGAAAAGGAAATTAGCAACATGGCTTTGGTTTTAGAGCTACACATTTCATAAGTCATGGTCATAATGGTCATGAAAACAGAGCTTCACAATACAAAGTTAAGGAAATGAATGAATATGGAAATTACTTCAAGAAAAAATTTAGGACATGGGCACCAACCAAAGGCTACAATATCAAAATTTTTAATTGCAATAAATTTGGGCATATTGCAAAATGGTGTAGGACTCAATTCCAAACAAGTTCAAGTCAAGAAGGTCAAACAGGTTCTAGACAAGATGATCAAGTAATTCATCAAGAGAAGGATATCATAAAAACATGGAAGGAAGTTGATAGAGGAAAGAAACAAAGTGATATGAGAGTATAAGTACTCCCACCCCAAAATTAATCACCTAAAAATAGAAGGAGGTGAGGGTGCTAAGCTTAAGATTCATATCTTTTAGCCCCATAGGTGTCCCTTTTGCCATTGATATCAAAGGCGGAGAGATTTGATTAAGGGGTAGAGATTTGAGTTAAGGGGATCATCCTCCAAAGAGAGCATTGAGTTAGGGGGAGCAACTTCCATAGAGAGTATTGAATCAGGGGGAGTAACTTTGACTCTCAGATATGGTTTTTGCAGTGATTGTGGTGTTTGCATTAGAGGTGTTGCCATCAATGACAAAGGGTGATATTGTTGGAAATTTTAGTTAATTTGAGGTAATTTGTGATTTCATTGATGTCACATGGATCATTTATGTCACATGGATCACATTTGGTTTTTGTGGCCAAAATATTTCATAAATAAGCATTTATGATATTTTGGAAAGCATGGCTATTTACAAGGTTTTTATGAAAACCAAGGCAGGAAAAATAAAAGGTTTTATTTAAAAACATGGTGGGCCTATGTGGAAAGGTATTTTATTAAAAGCCAAGGTGGAACTTTGTTTCATCAAAAAATGACCTCCGGTGATGAAGATATTAAAGTTTAAAGTTTAAGTTTAAATTAATGGAGGGCCGACCTATGTGCAATTAATGGAGGGTGGCATATATATATGTAAAGGTTTCAATTTATTTTGGAAAGTGGGCATATTATATATCTTTAGAAATATTATTTCGAGGGCTATTTGACTAATTTATTTAGAAGGAGAAATAAGGTGTGTGTAAAGATATATTTATGATTTTGCAAAGGGGTTCCAAAAGTGAAGTTTGTCTTGTTCTTTTTGAAGAGGATTAATTCTTTCATGAGGTGACAAGGTATGCAATATTTTGATTTATTCTTTTTTTTGTTGTAAGTGGTTTTGGGAGTGAAAAGGTTATGCAATGTTTTGATTTATTTTGTTTTATGGTACAAGTGGTTTTAGGAAAGATAAGGAATTTGTGCAATTAAATGCCTTGGTGATGATTATTTAAATGTGGAGTAACATTGATTATTTTGTGATCTACTAACCCTTGTGAAGATTGGCAAAATAATTTTGTGATTGTGGCAGATTTACAAAGAGTTTTTCTTTTATCTTTATAAAAGGTATGTGCACATAATTCTATTGATTGTTTATGGTGGTTGATTTTTGAAATATCATTTGAGGTCAAAGTATTTTTTGTGGTTTCCTTTTAGAAAGTGGTTGATTGAATGCTTCACGGTTTTATAAGTTGAGAGTTGCGTTTAAAATTTGTAGTATAAGCATAGTTGTTGAAGCCCATTAGTTGTAAAATAACTTGAGTTAGAAAATAACATGAGTATGATTGTTATGTGAGATTTGTGGTTGCGCATTGTTCGAAACATTTGAGTTGGTTGATAGATACATGGACTAGGGTTGTGTGAGAGAGAGTTGTCCCTTGTGGTGATAGTTTGAGTTGACTTGATTGAGCCTAGTCAAGTGATGTGTGAAGTGATTGTTCAAGTTCTATAAAATAAAATATTCCATCATTCTATGTTGAGTTGAGATTAAGGTTAGAACATATTGAGTCTCTAACAATTCTCTTTATGGTTCTATAAGACTTGAATTGTGTTGATGTTGATTTGAGTTGAGAGTGAGATTAGAATATATTGAGTCTCTAACAATTCTCTTTATGGTTCTATAAGACTTGAATTGAGTTGAGGTTGATTTGAGTTGAGAGTGATATTAGAATAGATTGAGTTTCTAACAATTCTCTTTATGCTTCTATGAGTTGATTTGATATTGATTTAGGTTAAGAGTGAGTTTCGAACATATTAAGTTTGTAACAATTATCTTTATGCTTCTATGAGTTGAGTTTAGATTGATTTGGGTTGAGAGTGAGATTAGAACATATTGAGTCTCTAACAATTCTCTTTATGCTTATATGAAGTTAATTTGAGTTGAGATTGCCATTCATTTTTTAGTTCATTTTGAGTACTACTTGAGCATGATTGATTGAGCCTTTGAGAAGGCCTTTGGGACAGATTTTAGGACAATGTTGGGACAGATTTGAGGATAGTGTTTGGACAAGTTCTTAGTGAGCTTATTGGAGTAGATTTGGGCAAGTTCTTGGTGAGCTTGCTAGAGCACATTTGGGTAAGTTCATGGTGAGCTTGCTAGAGCAAATTTGGGCAATTTCTTGGTGAGCTTGCTAGATCAGATTTGGGCAAGTTATTTGTGAGCTTTCTAGAGTAGATTTGGGCAAGTTGTTGGTGAGATTTCCAACACAGATTTGACAAGTTATGTGTGAGCTTGTTAAACAGGTTCTGTGTGAGCCTATTGAGTAGGTTCTTAGTGAGCCTATTGACAAAGCTTTGGATGTGACAGAGTACAGAGGATAGAGTCTCAGTGGATAGAGATCTAACAAATAGCATAGTTGAAGATAGATATGAGTGAGGAGTATTCAAGTGGAGAGAGGTCCACCAATTAGTGTAGTAAAGAGACAAAGTCTTCTATACGGTCACAACATAGCCAGAGCAGTTTGGGAAAGATTTCTCCTGTGGAAGAGATCCACAAACTTGGGATTAGGGGATTAGCATCTCCTTTTGATAAAGATCCATAAACATTGTAATTGGAAGTGATTCCCAAAGATATTTATTGAGAAATTTTTAGTAAAATATTTTCTCCATGGAGTAGCCCACATTGGGTGAACCATGTAAATTGTGATGTCTTTATTGTGTATGGTTTTTGTGCATTGCTTTGATTACTACTATTGATATTGCTATATTTACACAACATAATATTGAATTGGAAGAAAAAGTAAAAAGTGATCTTATACTATTCACCCCCCCTCTCAGTATAAGCTTGTGTTCTCAGCCTAGGTGACTCGAAATTGTCTCTTCCTACATTATCTATCTTCCATATTGATCATTATATAGCTAATAAAAATCTATATTTCCTATGGGTTTTCTCTAGCCTATAAAATCTATAACTTGATTTGGGAAGTTTTCAAGCCAACGTAATTGATTTCTTGAGACACTCCCATATTTTTTTTTGGTAATATGAAGAGAAAAGAGATTTTTAAAGGTACTCCACAACCTTTTACAAAGCACACAACAAAAAATATAGAAATAAAATAGAACAGACACTGTAGAAAACATAGAGAAGGAGCCACAGACCCAAATAGATGAATCAACCAATGAGATAACCAAGATGGTTCTACATCGAAGAATCAAATAAGTGAATAATATCTTTAGACATATGGGTAGCCTCCTCAGCATAATCCAAAGCCATCTTAGTAGAGATCCAAACTACGCGTTGCTTGATTTCCATCAAGCAAAGACTATAGAGGATAGTATTTTTCTTGACTACAATTTTACCTGAAGAGTACACATCAGCCATCGATTTGTCTTTGGTAGAAGGTCTAGGAAGAGACACTCTCATATTAGCCATAAATTTTACAATTATGTTTCCTACCCTAAAACATGTTGAATTCAACTATTATTTAGAGTTTTAGTTTTCATTCTCTAGATTTCAATAATGTCTTCAATCAACCAACTAGCCTCATGATCCCCTTTTAGTGTCTTTATTATATTTAAGGAATCCCCTTAAATGGTGATATTCCTTCCATCCAATATTTATAAATGTTGAATTCCTAAAAAAATCACTCTAGCTTTTGCAAAATGGTTTGATTGGATGCCCAAGGGCTCAAAATAAGCTAAGAGTACTTGCCTTGAAGCATATATAAAGGCACCATCCACTCCAACTTTACCTAGGTTAGTTTTTTTAGGCCCCATCAAAATTTAGCTTCAATCATCCTTCTAGAAGGAGCTCCCGACTCACCTGCTACTTTAGTTGATTATTGGGTTTAGGACATAATTAGCAAGGAATTGTAGTCCCCATATCAATGTTGTGATCCTCTCCTCATACTTCTCCTTGACCCTATTAAGGTTAGCTACTATTAGGTTTTACACTATTGATGCCTCAATTTTGTTCATTACTACAACAAAATCTCTCTTTCTTTCCTTAAATATGCACTGGTTTCTTTTCTTACAAATAACCCATTGGGAGTGAGGAAGGTAAAATTTTCACAACATGCTCAATATTGTGTTATAAAATGAATACTCCCATTGTAGCACAAGATTTTCCATACAACTGGGAAACACCCATGCTTCTTGAAACCTCCCCAAAAGCTCCTACAAAATACATCTAAAAAATGTAATATCTAAGAATAGATGGTACATAAATTAATTTTCACCCTCATTTAAAGCACACATGTTAAAAACTTAGAAGCCTCTTTTACAAATATTGTCAATGGTAAGAATTTTATTTTGAGTGGTCGGCCAAACAAAGAATGTAATTTATGTGATCAACTTCTTGATCCAAATTTTTCCCACTTGTAAGCAACCTAAACCTACTTCATCCAATAATTGGTACCTTGTTATGATATAATAGGATATTTTTTTCTCCCTACTCCCAAAAAAGGTTTCCATGGTTCTAGAATTAGTTAGAGGGGTAAAAACCAGCAAATAATTTAATTTTCTTACTACTCGTTCCTTCAATGGATATGTACTATCTATTTGTAGCTCTTGCCAACTTTTTTATTCTACAAATGAGCTTATGTAACCATGCACCTATGTACTAAAACATTGACTCAGGTCTTCCATATTCAAGTGAGCATATGTAATCCTACACATATGTACTAAAAATTCTTGGTCCTTCTTTAAGGGTATATATTCCATTCATATATCCTTTCAAAATTTAAATTTTCTACTATCTCCTATATGCCATTGGATCCCATTTGCTATGATATTTCTACACCTAGTAAGATTATTCCAAAATTAGGATCCAATAGGTAAATTTTTATAGAGTAAAAAAAAATTCTCCCTTGCAAATATTTGGCTTTTAGGATATTTACCCAACTTAAGTGGTCATTTTTGAAAATTTTCCAACCCATTTTTCCTATGAGTGCCTCATTCACATTTTTAAATTTTCTAAAACCAAGGCCTCTAAATTCTCATTTTTAACAAACTATATCCCATGGAACAAGTGCTACTCTTCTCTTGTCTTCTCCTCCAAACCATAGAATTTTTTTGTAATATATTTAATCTAGCACATCACACTCTTTGGCACACTGAAAATAAACATAAAATATATAGGAATACTTTGTAATGTAGCCTTTGCTAGTTGAGCTTTCCTAGCTTGACTAAAAAGACAATCCCTCCATATTGAAAGTTTTTTGGAAAACCTTTTTGATAAATAGTCTCTAAAGATTCTTCTTCATATACAAATTAATTAGTGACATCTCTAGGTATGTTTTTGGGAGGCTCCTAATTTCACAATAAAAACTTAGGTAATTATTTTGTTGAATAAAGAGGGTGTTGAGAAATAATACCATACTCTTAGAGAAGTCCACCTTATGACCAATTGCATTCTCATATCTACATAAGATAAATTTATTTTCTTTTTCTAGTAGCATAGAGGATATTGAAACAATTATTGTGTCATCAAAAAATTGTTGATGGGAAACAACATCCACTATTGAGGTTTTCTTAAAATACTCTAAAGTTCCATTGGTTATTATTGTTGATATTTATCTCCCTCGAGCTTTAAAAAGAATGATGAAGAGGCAAGGTGAGATAGGATCTTCCTGCCTCAAGTCATGCATGCTATTGAAGTAGCCTATTGAAGCCCTATTGAAAAGAATTGAAATTTTTTTATTTGAAATGCTTATCCATTTTTCATGAAAGCCAAATTTCTGCATAAATTTACAAAAGAAATTCCATGATATGCAATCATAAGTATTTTTCATGTCATTTTTGAATAAAGTTCTTGGATTCTTACTCTTTTTCATCAAGTGAATGACTTCATGAATTGTAATGATCCCATCTATAATTTGATATCCCCGCATAAATCCACTCTATTGTATCTCAATAATAAAAGACTTAGGACATAATAGCCTTGGGTCAATTTTCCATTGTTTTTGTCAATATTTTATATAGTGTGTTGTAAATACTTATAGGGATAAACATATTGAGTTTCCTTATGCTAAAAACCTTGGAAATTAAGGCTATGAAGGTTGAGTTTACATCTTTGGGTATGTAGTAGGATTCCTAGGCTTCTTCGATGGATTGAATCACATCCTATCCTACAATATGCCAATTTTTCAGGGAAGAAGCTGCTAAAAATCCATCTGGCCCAAGTGCCTTTTCCAAAACTAATCCAATGGTATCTTTTTTAATTTCATTATCTAAGAAGAGATCCAAAAAATAACCATTCAAATGATTTGAGACTAATCTCAAGATATTTTGCAATAGTTGTTGTCTTGCTTTAACATCTTCCGCATTAGTGGTTCCAAGTAAATCTTCAAAATACTTAATTGATTTTGATATAATATATTATTGCTTAGTAGTTATTGTCCTACATACCTTAATATTTATATTATCTTATTGAAACTTTGTGATGTAGGGTGGATACATGAAATAATTTTGTGTTGTGATAACCTTCCATAAACCACTAGGTTCTCAAATTTTGCTTCCAAAAAGTTTCCTCTTGAGCTAAGAGGTTATGAAAATCTAATAATAATTATATTTCCATTGATATTAATTGATTCATAAAGGTACCATCCTTGGTGGATTGTTCAATTTCCTCTAGTTGTCATTTGATACTATTTTTTATATTGAATATGTGACCAAAAATTGATTTTATATAAAAATTTAGTTTTCATTTGATGTAATGAGGCTTGCAAGCTATCTTCACCATATTTGGTCCTATAAAGGTTTTCTACCACCATTCATCAATTTCAAATTCAAGGTCTTCGTTTTTTAACCACATCAATTCAAATTGAAAATGAATTTTGTATTTCTCTCCCTCTTCCCCCCTTTACTAAAACAAGGTATTATGATCTAACCTAATTTTTGGTTGGGATTGAGGGTTGAATCTCCAAAAATACATAGGCCTTCCTTGGAAATACAAAATTTTCTAGTATTACTTGAATAATATGTTTTCCTAACCATATATTACTCCATGTATACCTCATTCTTCTTGACTCCATGCCCATTAACTCATTCTCATATAATAATTCCTTAAACGCATCCATTCCTTTGGACATAATTAGGCTAGCTCCTTGTTTATCTTAGGGTTTTAATGGAGATTTAATTATTGTAAAGGAGGTTCTTAAGTGTGTTAAATACTTCCAAAGCTACTGGCATGCATAGACTAAATTGTGGATATACGCATTTTTTATGATCTAGTTTTATTTGGAGTCTAGATTATGACAAAAAATATCAATATATTTATGTTTTTTAACAAATACTCTCCTTTCAATTTTTTTATTTTTCCAAATATACAAGAAACCTCTAACTAAGTCTTTTAGATTACTATACACTAATTTAGCCTCTTTCCAAATAACTCTTCCTACTTTTTTATATTTCTCAGTTTAATTTAGCTTCTTGAAGCAAAATCATATCTAGATTTAGATATCTTCTTAAAGCATACACTACCCTATGTTTTGAAGTAGCATTAAGACCCTTTAGGTTCTAGGATATAAATTTCATCTTTTAGATTGTACAAGGGACTTCTTCCCCACCAAATTCAAGATAGTCTAAGTACCATTTGTAATTTTTTTTACTATTTTATTTTTTCTAATTTCAAAAATAGAAGGTCTTCCTGGTGGTTTGTGCTTTAACCTTACATATATCCCCCCCTTATGTTGGATTATAGTTTATCTATTCCTGGTGGCCAAAAATACTTACAAAGTTATTGATAAATTCATTTCTCTTTTCTAAGGGGTTAATATTTTCCTCGAGGAAGATCCTTCAACTATTTTATTTGTTTCTATTTCTACCAATTCTAAATTCACCTCTATACATACAAATGAATTGGCATTTGTAACATTGCTTATCTCTATAAAAAAAATATGATTTTTATATTTACTTCTATCTTATTTATGGTCAATATCTCTTCCATTTGGGGTTGTATTTCAAGATTATCCTTTTGATCCTATGAAAAAATTCCTTCTTCTACTTGTACTTCTATTTGGTCCTCCTCCTATCCAATATTTCCATCCATTTGCTCCTTCCAAACCCATATTCTATTTATGTAAGGTCTACTTTTTTGCATGGGATAACTGAAACCCATGTGCTCAAATTTCTTACGCACCTTATACAAGAAAACCATTATGTTGTATTCAAGGGGCTATTGACATGACCTAAATTTTGAAACCAACTCTATCGATTTTGGGAGGTTCTTTTCCAAATTCATGTTCACATAAATCCTAACAAAAAATAATAAATATCTAGCCAAAATTGTAGAATCAATAACCAATATATCTCCAATATCCTTTGCAATTCGTACTAGGACTTCCTCATGCCAAAGATAAAGGAGGAGGCCTAGAATACATATCCAAATAGGGGCCCAGGAAATGATCTGGGTAAGGTAATTAAAATTCATTGATAACTTATTGAGAAATAATCCCCTATGCCCAAAAAACGAAGGACCTTTCTACAAAATTTGGTCCCTATCATCCTCATAGTTAAATTTAATCCTTAAAAAATTCCTTAGCATTGCAATTATTTCCATGTGACTTAGGGATTTTATTTTCTCTTATGCCCACTTTTGTATTGCATCTAAATCTAGTCTAACACCAATGGACTTCTCAACCATGACATCTTTCCTAGCACTATTGTTGTAACAACCCTCCTCTCACAATGAAGGAACAAAAAAATAATAAAATTACCTTTTTCTTGTGAAACCTGGTACTACTAATGATCCTTATGGATGTAGGATTGTCGTAGGATGACAAGGAGAAGAAACCAAACAGTAGGAAAGAAAAAAAGAAAAATGGTAATAAAGGGAAGTGATGATTTGGCTCACGAGTACATGGATTCTTGCACACCTACATTTCATGTAGAATTTTGATTTAATGATAGTGTGCATGATTTTTTAGAAAAAATGATTATTTTATTTATATAAGAGTAGAATTTTTTGTGTTATGTGTGGCAACAATCATGGGAGCCACCTTTTATGTGTATATATATATAAGAAATAGAAGCATTTAACGCATAAACCTTAGAATGTATCATGAAAATGGTTTTGCATGTTACTTTAAAACATTGATTTGATTGATTTTTATATGCTTGGATTTTTTATTTATTAAATATTTGAGGAAAATTATGTTCATGTATAATTGAGGACTGTTGGTATGTTTGGTGTGGAAGGATGTTGACAAGATTATGAATAACCAAATGAATTGGCACCATAATGATATTATCCTCCTCCTTACATACCATCCTAAGTATTCTAGGGAAGATAAGGAAAAAAAATGGGGAAGTAAAATGGATGGGGAAGAAGAAAAACAAGATGAATTCGATCAGGAGAAAAAAAGAGAACCATGAAAGCTTGCTGGAAGAGTGTTGAAGGTGTGGAAAGTAAGAGGAAGGCTAGGGAAGTCTTCAATGAGTAATAAACCTAGGTGGTTTCTTTAAGTGTGTAGGCTTTTGTTATTTAAGCTTACTTCTTAAAAAATGGACTATGTGGAATGCATCCTTGGTTGTTGAATGCAAAGTGTAGAGGATATATTACACATAATTCTTGTCTTATATATATATATATATATATATATATATATGTGTGTGTGTGTGTGTGTGTGTGTGTGTGTGTGTAAGTTCTTACATGCCCACTGTGCTTGAATGAGAAAAGAACATTTAATTTTTTGAACTACACTGGAAGAACATTTGATGGTTAAGCTAGCCAATAATATATCATGTAAAATGTATATGTGCTTGATGAATGTTGTCTAGACCAAGTAGATGTCCTAGTTAAATTAGCATAAATGCATTGAGTGCTTGAACACCATATCTAAAATTCTTATGCGGATCTCTGCCCCTCTCATGTTCAAGGTATCTCCTTTTCTTGGAATCCTATTTTTCAATTTGCTGATAATAATCCTTTACATTTTTTTGGCTTACCTCCTCATAACGGGAAGCATCATAAGCAACTGTCAAAGTTTTTGGTACCTTCCTTCCAACAGGTTGTCCATATTTGGGATGTAGCCCCATTACAAATTTTTTAGCTTTAAATTATTCATGCTTATCGTATTCTGGAGCATACTTCAATAGTTGAAAAAATATCTTATAGTATTTGATTACAGTCATGTTACCTTGGTGTAAGTTGGTGAATTCACCGTATTTCTCAATATAAAACTATGGCATGAGGAAATTATCCTTAAATTATATTTCAAATTTATCCCAAGGAATGTTAGCAACTTCGTTTTGAGTAACTTTATTACAGGTGGTCCACCAATCCTTGATTAGACCTTCTAAATGTGCCACAACCCAAGTTGTTTTAGATTCTGAACAAAGGATCTGGATTGAGAAGTATACATCGACTTCACTCAACCAATTGATGGTTGTTTTACCATGTCCTTTACCATAAAATCTGGATATATCCAATTTCTTAATTTCTTTTTGCAACTCTACACCGACTTTTCTTCTTGAGGACCCTTCTGGAAACTCGCTTATCCTTTCAATTTCCTTACCCTTAGCTAGAATCTCAATAAATTTCTATTGTTGAGTAATAATTTTTTAATGTTGGGCCATTTGTGCCCTATGCTAATATATGTGCTCACTCATATGATTCTTTTGGATATCCATTTGTTCTCATTGCTGATTTAGTTCCTCCTACATCAACTAAATCATCTTTGTCATATTTTTATCATTTTGGGTAGCTTTTACAACTACTAGTTCTTTTTATTTTCTAAAAAAACATCGAGGCACTTTGGTAGCTTGCAGTATTTTTGAATCCCTTACGAGTCATATTAATCCCTTCCTTGGGACTTCTACAACTTTCTCTTACAGATTAACATTGGTCCTTATCAAGGTCCCTGCCATACCTAGCGATAAAAGAATTATGTTAAAACAACAATTCATGCTTTATAGCTCAGAGTTTCACAACCTATGCTCTAATACCATGTTGGGCATGGCCCCTTTTGAGGCCATATATGGGCATAGGTGCAGGACACCATTAATGTAGGATAATTTGGACTATCGAGAAGTGATTGGTCTTGATGCTATTGTGATAATAGAAATAAAGGAAAGTATCATGGGAATAGGGAACAAGCAAAATGAAGGAATTTCCAATAAAATATGAACAATAACTAAGACAAGGGTAAAAATTTCAACCAAAATAAGGAAGGGGATAAAAATAAGAATACATAACCAAATGCATGCTATGCATGCAGTGTATTAGATCATTTTGCAAGACAATACCCACAAAGAGTTGAAAAAAATAATCCTATAGAAGAGGCCCCACACAAGATCTATGTTGCTATAGGTAAATTTAAACCTTCTAGGCCAAGATACTCCATTTTTGATAAAAAGGAAACTAGGCAAAAAAAATATGTTCTTATTTTAATAGATAGTGGTGCAACTGATAGTTTTATTTCAACCAGTATTTTGAGGGACATACCGGTTAAACTTGGGATCATGGCAAATGGGTGGCAAGTCGAGTATGGCTTGGGACAAACCTATAAGGTTAACCAATGTTTATTTGACCCTCAAATATATATACCTCATGAAAATATTAATTGACATCTTTATGTAGCACCTAGGCATGCCTTTGATATAGTCCTAGTAGTAGATTGGATTAAATATCATAAAGCCCTATTAAATTTTGAGGAAAGGTTTTTGGAATTCACAAATGACACTATTCGGTGAATTTGAGTCCATTGTAATAGAGCATATTTTGAACCCCACCTAATGACTACAATGCAAGTCAAAAGAGCCTTAAGGAAAGGATGTAGGATTTATGTGGTCAAGTTAAACAAAAAAGAAGAAATTGATCCAAGTTCCACTCCATTTCAATAGTATCCTATTTTGAATGAGTTTAGAGATGTCTTTCATAAATATCTACTCGAACTGCCTCCAAAAAGGAAATTTGAATTTTCTATTGAACTCTTGCTAGGATCATCCCTTGTAGTCATAACCCCATATCTAATGACACCCCTCAAACTTAAAGAAATGAAGACCTATATGTAAGATTTGTTGGAAAAGGGGTACATTAAACCTAGTGTCTCATCTTGGGGAGCACCGATTCTATTTGTGAATAAAATGGATGGTTCTTTATGACTATGTATAGACTACAGGATGCTTAATAAGATGACAGTAAAGAACAGGTATTATCTACATAGGATTGATGATTTGTTTGATCAATTAAGAGAGCAAAAATATTTTCTAATATTGACCTTAGGTCAAGTTATCAACTAAGAATAAGGGAAGAGGATACTTACAAAACTATTTTTAGAACATGGTATGGGCATTATAAGTTCACAGTGCTTCCTTTTGGGTTAACAAATACACTAGTTACTTTTATGAATCTAATTAATAGTGTGTTCAGGAAACATCTAGATCAGTTTGTGTTGATATTTTTGGATGATATTTTGATCTACTCTCGAAATAAAGAAGAGCATGATCAACATATGAGAATAGTTCTATAAATCCTCAGGAAAAAACAATTGTATGAAAAATTTTCCAAGTGTGAGTTTTATACTCCACAAGTTCAGTATTTGGGACATATTGTCTCAGTTGAAGGGTGGTTGTTGACCCTAAAAATATTGAAGTCATAGTAAACTGGCTAGATCCCACAAATGTTTCTAAAGTGAGAATTTTTATGGGAATGACTGAATACTATCGACAATTTGTTAAAGGATTCTAAAACATTGCTTATAACTAACCTAAAAATAAAGGGAAAAGCATTTATATGGACACATCAGTGTGAGTATGATTTGAGAATTCTCAAAGAAAAATTAACTAGTGCACTAATTTCATAGATACCAGATCCCAATTAATCATTTATCATATGCACTAATGCTTCTATAGAAGGAATCGAAGGTGTTTTATTGCAATATGAAGTTTTTGTAGCATATGAGTCCAAGAAGATCAAGAAACATGAAGTTAATTATGCTACTCATTATTTAGAACTAGCTGCCATAGTCCATGCTCTTAAGATTTGATGACACTATTTTTTGGAAAAACCATTTGAGTTAAATACTGATTACTAGAGTTTAAGATACATTTTTACTCAACCTCTTCTTAATGTCAGACAACAAATATGGATGGAGTTCTTGACTGAATATGATTTTGAAATTGAATACATCAAAGGGAAGGAAAATAAACTAGCAGATACCCTCAGTATAATGTTACACATAGCTACTCTCATAAAGTTTTAGTATGGTCTGTAGGAGCAAATTATGGAAATGTAGAAAAATGATGAGTTTTACAACCAATGTCATACTAAGGTTGAGCAAGAACCGAATCGACACATATATTATAGTATCAAACAAGATTTGGTGTATTATAAAAACTAAATAATAGTACCTAATGATGATAAGATAAAAAGAACAATTTTGAAGGAAGCCCACTATGCTCTGTATTTAGCACACCTAGGTGTGATTAAAATGAGAGAAACTTTGAAAAAGGACCTCTTATAGCTCAAAATTAAGAAATATGTAGTTCAATTTTTTGTAGGGTGTCTGGAATTTTAGAAATTCAAGGTTGAACATCAACATCCTGGAGGACAACTACACTTGTTTGACATTCCAGAACAAAAATGGCAAGTAATTTCCATGAATTTTATAGTTGGTCTTTCCAAGACTCGATTCTAGCATAATACAATTTTTGTAGTTGTGAAAAGTTGACTAAGGTAGCACATTTTATAACAAAAAATGTATATGATGATACCCCCAAAATAGCACAAAAGTTTGCATAGGAAATCATGAGGTTGCATGGTTTTCCTAAAGTAATTATGTCGGATAGAGATTCAAGATTCACTTCTAAATTTTGGCAAGCTTTGCATCAAGCATGGGGCACAAAGCTCAATATCATCACAACTTATCATCCTGATACATATGGGCAAACCGAGAGGATCAACCAATTTCTAGAAGACATGTTACACATGTACTGCATGAACCACCAAAGTAAATGGAAATATTATATCTTCTTGGTGGAAATTGAATACAACAACAACTATCATACCACATTGGGCATGGCCCTTTTTGATGCCCTATATGGACATAGGTTTAAGACACCATTAACGTGGGATAATTTAGACGATCGAGAAGTGATCAGTCTTGATTTTGTTAAGAAAATAGAGGTCCAATTGAAAGAAAACCGTTAGCGACTTCGTGAAGCTATAGGCTGCCAAAAGAGTTATGTGAATCTTAAAATGACCCCTAAAGAGTTTACCATTGGTGATAAGGTCTTCCAATTAGTTAAACCGACAAAGAGCTCTATTAAGTCTGCCAAACTAAGCCCCAAATTTGTCGATCCATTTAATATTTTTACCAATAATAGTCCTGTTGTGTATAAGCTCACACTGCCACCTAATTTATCTAAGATACATAGTGTTTTTCATGTATCCCTCCTCCAAAAATATGTAGCTAACCCGTCTCATGTTTGGATGTCTCTTACTTGTAGATGTCGAACCCACAAATTATTGAGGATTAACCCATAAAAATAATGGGATATAGGTCCAAACAGTTGAGGAAAAGAAAAGTTGACCAATGTAGGGTCTAGTGGGATCACTAAGAAAAAAATGCTACTTGGGAGAACGTAGCAGAGATGAAATGACAATTTCCTTTCCTATTTAAAAACTCAGAATTAAAAGAAAAATTTAAATAATATTATCATAATCTTTGTATATTTTGGGATTTTAATCTATATTTGAAATATTAATGTAATACTTATGAATGTGAATTTTGATATGATGCATAATCCATGGATGTTTATGATTATATTTTCAATTACTTTGAAAACCTACAATGTTATGTTGAGTAGCACGAGGACTGTCTTAAATTTTGGAAGAGGAGAATGTAACATCCCCATTAATTTATTATTAAATTTATAAGAAGAATGTGATACTACGATAAGCTTCTATGATGCAGGTGTAGGTTTGTGTGTGATAGCAAAAATATTTTATAGATGTGGTAGAAGAAATATGTGACAGAAGGATCACCCACCTCTCGCGGAGACAAGTAGTTGAGGCATCAAATAAAGTGGGATATGATGGGAGACAATAACATTTTTAACACTTTCCTTTTTTAACCTTTTATTATTAATTAAAACTAAATTTAAAATACAATAACATTTTATAGCACTTTCCTCTTTTAACTTTCATTAAAAATGCTTTTTCTTATTAAATAAAACTAAATTTAAAATACAATAACATTTTATAGCACTTTCCTCTTTTAACTTTCATTGAAAATGGCTCCTCGTTAATTATTTTCGAGATTGAAAATAGCAATAGCTTATTTTAACCTTTTTTCTTTATTGATATTTCTTTCTTGTTTTATCTTATAACTATAACTAAAAATACACTAACATTTTATAAAAATTTATTATTTTAATTTTTTCTTGTTATCTTCAAAATTATTATTGAATGGAAGTAATAACATTGTTTTAAATTTAAAATGCATAGCACTTTATTATTTTAACATTTTTTCTTTAATATATTTTTGTATTGACCTTTATTGATCTTTCTTTTTTTTTTATGTTAAATTTTATAGCACTTTATTCTTTTAACTTTCTTTCTTTATTAATCTTGAAGTAATAGCATTTTTATATTTGTTTTTATTAATTAAAATTAAATTTAAAATACAATAACATTTTTAAACACTTCCCTCTTTTAATCTTCATTGATCATGACTCCTCTTATTGATCTTGAAAATGGCTTCTCATTCATTCAAATTAAATTTAAAATACGATAACACTTTATAAACCCTTTTTCTTTAATCTTGGTAATTTGGATATTTATTTATATTTATTCTTATAATCTTATTTCTTAATTTTTGATGTTTATTTGATTATTCATTTTAGTTTATTTAGTTCAGTTGATATAAAAAGCATTATATTAAAGAACAAAATATATTTTTACAAACAAAAAAGAGGTGGATAAACATATCAAATGGTTAACGCCATCAGCCAAAAAACATCCCCGTCAATAGAACAAGAACCCAAGCAAACAAATTACAGTTATTAAACACTCCCTTAAAGAACAAAACCATCCCCTAAAAGGGTGAATACACAACATAATTAGGCATAGCAAAATAAAAATAAACTAGAAACCCTAAATTGTAGAAACCTTAAACTGTAGAACTGTATCTACCCAACCCAAAATTATTGGAACTGTTGGGCCAGATAGGTGAAATCATTTTTTAGGTAAAGTGTCTTCAACTATTTCCTTTTTTGAGGACTACAAGAACGTTGAAACTGCACAAAAGAGCAGGGAAATTTAGATTTTACCTCTATTTTATTTGAAAACATATAAAAATGCAATAAAAAAACTTAACCTCTAACCTCTTTTTTAATGTGTCTTTGAGATAAAGAGAGTGGAAACTGAGACAAATACTCTCAAGAAATTTGAATCTCCGGAGCATGTTTATACCTTTCATAAAAGGCATAACTTTCAACGATAGTAGATTGAACTGTGTGATGTGTTAAACCTACCACATGACATGTTAAACCTACCACATATCCCTATGCTCTACGCACACCTTCCCAATTATATTATCAATAAACGTGTGTGCCTAGCCTCTATATGTCAAGGTTCAAGCCATGAAGGAATGGCTCTCTATTATATGGGAAATTGAATTCAAATTAAAAGCGAGTTGTCATGCCAAAAAAAAAACTAAACTACCATTTATAAACTACCTCTTTTAATAAAGGGAGAGAACTTTAGATTTTGCCTCCTCTAGAGTAACTATCAATTTCATCAATGATGGATTTGCAGTTGTTTCCCAATTGAACATTTGGTCATATGAATACATTTCTCTAGAGCAACATCTTCTACAAATCCCCTTCTCTAGCTACGAGAGCGCCTAGATTTAGTTGGGAGAAATGTATTGGTGGAATATGAATCAAGCACTACTGCACTAAGGAGTCTCACTACTGCAATGAGGAGTCTCATTTTTAGTAGTTTTAGGCTATAGGATCAACTTTTTCCTTTTCATATATTTTTTTTACTGGCTGTGGGACATGTGCCAATTTGGATTATGTATCTTTACCTTTAGAAGCAACCAAACATGCATTGTTATGCCCTTCCACAATTGTCCAACCATCCTCATAAGTGTTAGGAGTGTGTGTACTCGATGTGGTGGGACTCTACTTTTTCTTGTTATAAAACATAAAGGGATAGTATTTGATCTTGAGTGTTGAGGATTGGTGACAAAAACAAGTGTTGGGTAATTTAATGTAGAGGACCCATTGGGATAACATAGTGTCATTAGCTTGTATGTCAATAGACTCCTTGAGATCTCAAGAAAATTCAATCTCAATGCAAACAAATTCAAAAACAAGTGTTAGGATTATTGTAGAGGATCCATTGGGATAACACAGTTTCACCAACGTGTATGTCAATAAAATCCTTGATATCTCAAGAAACTTCAATCTCAATGCAAACAAATTCGAAAATAAGTGTTTGTCAAATTAATATAAAGGATCCATTGGGATAACATAGTGTCATCAATGTGTATGTCAATAGACTCCTTGAGGCCTCAAGAAACATCAATCTCAATGCAAACCCATTTTTGAGGATGTGCATAGAAAACATTGTTTGCCTCCACCAAAATGACACACCCAAGAGGGGTTGTTATGCAATTTAGAAAGGGCCACAAAGGTAGATGGGTATTGGGAATTTCACCCAAACATGGACTTTGGTATATATTTTCTCAAAAATAGAAAAGTTACGAGTCCAAAGAGAAAAAAAAAATAGGGATCTTCTCATGTACCAGGGGCCATGTTCATAAATCACCTTATCATGGTTTGTTTCAATAAATCAAAATATAAAAATCCCTTTGTAAGGTTTTGAACCATCATTTGCTTGACTCCATGAGGAATCTAAGGTATGTTTACTCAGGCCCTAAGGGAAGATTCATTAGGGATGCATCCAATGAAATACCCGACAAGGGTGAGAGATTATAAATTGTGACATTAAAAATCAACATCAGGCAAAGAAAGAATTACATCAAGAGAACGAAGGTTACCTTGTGGACCATTCTCAGCATAAACCTACATAATTGAATGAAATGAGCCATTATCACATGCATTCAAACTGAATGAGAGGAGCCATTACCGAAAGCATTCAAAGGGAGCATGTGAAAATTATGGTAACTATTCAAAAGTAATAACACGTGAGAGAATAATATAGACTATATTCAAATTCAAAACATAAAATTTCTTGTATTTTTCCAAACAATGTACCATGGTTTTTCTATGAAGAAAAATGAAAGTACTCATCATGCAATATGGAATATAATCTACATACATACCTTGATAATGATGGAACATGTGGAGGAGAAACAATAAATTCTTTAGAGTGGATGCAAAATCATGGAATATGATATCTTTTTTGTCTCTTATGTCAAAAGTGCTTTTGAGGTTTCAAAAATTAATTTGCCCTAAAAGATCTTACTTGGGTTAGAGGCTTTTATCTTACTTTGTTCATGACTAAGCAACATTGTTATATATCCACTCTAATACCATGTTGAAATTCATATCTATTTCTATAAAAGAACAAAATCAATCCATCCACTCAAATTTTATATAAAACATAATAAAGAAATAAGTATATAATAACATAATAAATAAAGAAGTATATTATAGGCACATGTATGTAGTATTATTAATCACTATATTATCTACAAATAAGGAACATAAGGTTGAACTCTCTCACATACACGTATATTCAAAGGTCATCTAGTAATCCCCAAATCAATAACATCACTACAAGGTTGAACTCTCTCACATACATGTCTATCCAAAGGTCATCTAGTAACTCCAAATCAATAACATCACTGCAATGGAATGATGATGATTATTCCAAAGCAATTTTTCATTGATATAAAATGTCCAAATCAATAATCATAATTCAATTTTTCATCGATAGAAAATGGTCATCAATATATTTTTCATATGGCCATCAATATATTAAGCAAAGAAATCATTTTTTTTAATTATGGTTTGATTATTCCTCCTAACCTCTTAACCTCACCTTAGTAAAGAGAGTTGTAAGAGAATTGTTCATATGAACAATTCCTTACTATGAAAATACGACCTGTTTACTCTTATGTGACAGAATGAATTAATAAAAATAATATTTTGATAAATCAACCTTCGCCACTTACGGAGGGCACAATCCTCGCTGCGAAGGGTAAATTAAAATGAATGCAATTACGTAGATTATATTTTCTATAAAAATATGATATTTTAATTAAATCAACCTTAGTTTAATAGTGAAAATCATTACTTCAAATGGAAACCTACATAGTCGGCTATGTTAGGTTAGGGTTGTAACATGGCTTCCCTCCTCGGAAAGCTTTGTCCTCAAAGCTGGAAATGACTGAAAAATGCTCTCTGTTTCCCAAGTAGCATCTTCTTCTAGTAAGTCCTGCCATTTGATGAGAAATTCTTTAATGTGACGGGATCTCAACTTGCGCGATCTGCTTTGTAAAATTTCTTCTGGTTGGAGGTATATACGTCCTTCTTCATCAAGTACTGGTAATTCTGATTGAGAGTGTACTTTTTGTCCAATCACCTTCTTGAGACAGGAAACATGAAATACTGGATGTATCCGGGATGAGGAAGGCAGCTCTAGCTGGTATGCCACTTCTCCTATGCACCGCACTACTTTGTAAGGACCATAAAACCTTGGAGCCAATTTTTGACTGGTCTTAACCTTTAGTGATAGTTGTTTATAGGGTTGTAGACATAAAAATACCATATCACCAGGATTAAATTGTCTTTCAGAGTGATGTGTGTCCTGTTGTTGCTTCATGCGATTTTGAGCATGAGCTAGATTGTCTTTAAGAAGTGTGAGCATTGCTTGTCGATGTTGGAACCAATCATCCACTTTGGCTACTTTGGCAGAACCCGACACATAATCTGCTATTGATGGTGGTTTTACTCCATATAATGCTTCAAATGGAGACATCTTGAGGGAATAATGGTATGAAGTGTTATACCACCATTCTGCTAAAGAAAGCCACTGACTCCATTGATATTGCTTATCCTGTGCAAAACATCTTAGATATGTACCCAAACATTTGTTAACTATTTATGTTTGGCCATCTGTTTGAGGATGATATGTGGATGACATGTTCAATTTTGTACCACTAAGATGAAATAATTCTTTCCAAAAATTACTAGTAAATATGGGATCACGATCACTTACAATATTTTTAGGCATTCCATGTAATTTGAAAATTGAATCCATAAATACCTTAGCCACTTTGCTTGCCAAAAAGGGATGTTGTAGAGCATTGAAGTGAGCATATTTGGAAAGACGATCAACGACCACAAAAATTATAGTTTTTCCTTCTGATTTAGGGAGACCTTCAATAAAATCCATCGAGATGTGTTCCCATTGCCTATCTGGGATTGGTAGGGGTTGTAACAAACCTGGGGATTTGACCGTCTCACCCTTATTGCGCTGACAGATCTCACATTCAGCCACCCAATTCTTTACATCAACTTTTAGTCCTTTCCAATAAAAGGATTGTTTGATCCGCATATATGTCTTCAAGAACCCCGAATGTCCTGCTGATGGAGATGCATGGGATTCTTCAAGAATATGAGATTTGATGGAAGAATTGCATGGGATGTAAATGCGGTTTTTTCTTCTTAGGACCTTGTCATCATATGAGAATTGAGGATACTTGGATGATCCCTTCATTAATTCCTGAATTAGTTGAGTAGTTTCTGTATTTGTTACCCATTCTTCTTGTAGCTGAGATACCCATTGGGAGCAAGGACACGAAATGGCATTGATAGTTACTTCATCTTCGAATTTACGAGACAATGCATCTGCTGCTACATTTTCTTTTCCTTTCTTATACTCGATAACAAAATCATATCCCAACAACTTTGTTAACCACTTGTTTTGTTCTGGATACAAAAATCGTTGTTCAAGAAAGTGCTTTAGACTACTATGATCGGTTTTGATGATGAAACGACTACTAATTAGATAGTGTCGCCACTTCTCAATTGCATGTAAGATTGCCAACATTTCTTTTTCATATGTAGACTTTCCTAAATTCTTACCCGAAAGTTGTTTTCTCTCAAATGCTAATGGTAGTCCTTCTTGCATTAGAATTACCCCAATACCTATGCCAGAGGCATCACATTCAATCACAAATGGTTTGTGAAAATCGGGAGTCACCAAAATTGGAGTAGTGCACATAGCCTTTTTAAGTGCCAAAAATGCTTGAGTCGTGGCTTTCGACCATTGAAAAGCATCTTTCTTTGTGAGAGTTGTGAGTGGTGCTGCAATTTTCCCATAGTTGCATACAAACTTGCGATAATAACCTGTGAGACCTAAGAACCCACGAAGTTTCTTGAGGGTCTTAGGTAAAGGCCAGTCTTGAATAGCCTTAATCTTGTTGGGATCCACTTTAACACCTTCATGTGAAACAATGTGGCCCAAATATTCGACTTCTTGAACACCAAAAGAACATTTAGATATTTTGACAAAAAGTTATTCCTTATGTAGGATATGAAGGACCTTCCCTACATGTAACAAATGATCTTGCCAAGTTTTGCTATAAATTAGGATGTCATCAAAAAAAACTAAAATGAATTTACGAAGGAAGGGACGAAATATATGGTTCATGAGACTTTGGAATGTGGAAGGAGCATTGGTGAGGCCAAAGGGCATGACTAGGAATTCATAATGACCTTCGTGGGTACGAAATGTTGTTTTGGGAATATCTTCTTCTCTAACTCTTATTTGGTGGAAGCCTGAACGAAGGTCTAGTTTTGTGAAAAATTTAGCCCCGTGTAATTCGTCCAATAAGTCATCTATAACAGGTATAGGGAATTTATCCTTGATTGTGAGTTTGTTGAGGGGACGGAAATTAGGACACATACGCCAAGAATTATCTTTTCTATGGGCCAAAACCACTGGTGAGGAGTAAGGACTAGTGTTGTGACGAATAACCCCATGTTCCAATAATTCTTGAACAATCTTTTCAATTTTTATCTTTTGAGGTGCAGGATAGCGGTAAGGATGGACATTGGGGGGTAGGCTACCTGGAATTAGGTGTATGGCATGATCATGAGATCTCTTAGGAGGTAGTCCTTGTGGTTCCTGAAAAACCTCTTCATAATTAGCCACAATATCCTGAAGATCCTTGGAAGAGATTTCGGGATTAACCTGTGCTTCTGTTGTTAAACAATTAACTTGAGCTATGAATCCATATCCTCCTTTTTGTAGTATTCTTTCCATGCTGTGAGAGCTTACCATTTTTGAAGGTGGTGTTTGCCTTCCTTGTAGGCGAATAGTTTTTCCATCTTCCTTCCATTCCACGAATAATTTCCTGAAGTTAAAACTGATAGTGTCTAGTTTTTCTAACCATTCAACACCCAATATAACATCTGAATTTCCCAGACTCATGATGAAGAGTGGTCCTTTCCAAGTATAACCTTCCATTTGTATTGTCACCACTGATGTTCGCCCGATACATTGAGCATTACCTCCATTGGCAACTAGAACTTGAATTTTATCTTTATTGGAGGAGTTAATGTGTAAGTTCAATGTTTTAGTTGTTTTAAGATCAATGAAGTTATGAGTGCTTCCAGAATCGATCAACACATTTATATTTTGGTGCCTAATATATCCAGGTACCTTGATTGTATGGTGAGATGTTAATCCCATTAGAGCATGGACAGAAATGGCCATAGTATCCTCGTCATTTGCTGCTTCACCATGATCTTCTTGTTCCTTGATCATAGGTGATTCAGGAGAATAGCTATCTTCTACTTCTTCATATTATTCTTCATAGATCTGATGTTCTATTTGAAAAAACTATTTTGGTACACATGCTTGCTCTCTAGGATGATGATTGTGACACTTGTAGCAATAAAATTTGGAGGGTTGATCATTTCGACGAAAGGAATTGTTACGATATTGGGGATGACTATAGGAATCTTGTCTGGATTATCTCCAAGTTTGTACCTTCTTCTCAGCTAGCCTAGCATATTGTATAGCTAGCTCCAAGGTGTATGGTTGTTGGAAGTCCACCTCGACTTTGATAGTATCTTTCAAACCATGTATGAAAGCTGCCACCACAACATTGGTTTGCATAGTTGTATAGGCAAGAAGACTTGTGAATTCTGATATATAATCATTTACTGAACTGGTTTGTTTGAGTGCTAGAAGATGGACTTCATATGAGGTAGAAGTGCCATCATCGAATCTCTCAAGAAATATTTCCTCAAATTCTTCCCAAAGGAGAGGTCTACAATGTTGGCATTTTTTCCAAGCATACCATTGGTAGGCTTCGGTTCCTAACTTAGAAGCAACATACTTAACCTTCTCTATTTTAGATACATGGTATAGCTCTAGAAGACCATTCATTTTAGCTAACCACCCACGTGGGTCACCCCCTTCAAAAGTAGGCATGTCCATACGTGGGATATTAACACCATTAGGACCTCTTGGTTGTTGATAAGCTTCCTCTCGTTGTTGATCCTCATAATTTCTCTGTCGATGGAAGCGATTTTGAGTACCTCTTGGTCATTGATAATCTTCCTCTTGTTGTAGATCCTCATTATATCTCTGCCTATGGAAGCGATTTTGAGTACCCCTTGGTTGTTGATAATCTTCCTCTTGTTGTTGATCATCATTATGTCTCTGCCCATGAAGGCGATGGGGAGGACCTCTTGGTTGTTGATAATCGTCTTCTCCATCATGATCATCATTATTCCTCTGTCTAGGGGAATGATTTGCTTGATTTTGGGGTGGTACTATTTGTTTTAATAGTATGGATAAACTATTGATACCCTCCAATAATTGTTGGACACAACCTTGCACCTCTTGGTTATTTGTATTGGAAGTCCCTATTTCCTCATTTGTGAGATTCTCATGGGAAGGAGTAGGCGATGTGATAGGAGCCATAGTGTTAAGGATTGGATGCTTAGGATCAAAACTATTGATACACTGAGGAGAGTTATAATTTGTACCTTTGTTTCATGGAGGTCTTCTAGGAGACTTCAAGAATTTATTGCTAAAATTGTTTGGTGCTTTAGTCCACTTCTTGCTCATGCACTTTTAAATTTTGCCAAAAATTTGGTTAATTTTACAAAAAATTGGTTTATTTCCCGCTGCCACAATCACTCCAACTGTGACGTGGGTTTGAATTTTGAATTTCTAGGATCGATGGCTTTGGCTTATATTTTGGGATCTATGCGACTGACACACAAATAGCTAGTACACCCAGGCTACAAGAGGATATCAACCCCATGTGACAAGCGACATGATAAGCGATCAGACCACATAATAGGAAGAACATGACATGACAACCAAAATGAAGACAATAAGACTAGGATGCTAGGCAAAAACCAATACAAAGACAACCTGACGAGGAGGTGACACGATACTGACTCTGCCAATAAAATTAATTATACGATAGACTAAGAAAGACACGTGAACCACAATAATCGGATCACAAACTAAGGAGGACACGACATGCGGACCACAACAACTAGATTACGGACTAAGGAGGACACGCAGACCATGACAACCAGATCATAGACTAAGGAGGACATGCAGACCATGATAACCGAATCATGGACTAAGAAGGACACACATACCATGACAAGCAGATCATGAACTAAGGAGGACACCTGGACCACAACAACTGGATTGACTGGAAGGGGATACGTGAGAGACACGATAACAAAAAAATAAGACACACAAAAGAAGGATGACCTCAAAACTAGGTGAAATACTATAGAAAACCAAACATATGGAAACCTATGCGAGTGGGGAAACAACTATGTGACCGAAGTCACAACAAAGGTGGAAGGCTTTGTTCAATTTAAACACTTAGGATAGTGGTGATTATAAACCTTTTTTGTGGATTATGATTGGTCGTCCACCTACGAGTAGAAGACCAGTTATTTATGTCAGATGGGCAATGATTTAAGATGTGTTTTGCACAATGATGTGGATGTCTTCTTTGCCCAATGATTTCCCTGTGATCACTTATGATTCAGACGCTTGAGACCATGAGTTCTTCCACCCAACTTTTTGTGTTATGCAGGTATCCTTCCTATGCGGACAACGAACGTTATATTATGGATTTTTTGGTTCACAGTGTTTGCTTTTGAAAGGGTTTTCGTTGTGCTACAGAATTCCACCTGAGGTGCATTTGGAAAATAGAAGTAGTATCCACACTTATGACTTCTCAACTGCCCCTTCAAACCCAAACTACCGATACCACTTGTAAGAGAGTTTTTTAGATGAAAAATTTCTTAATATGATAATATGACTTGTTTATTCTTATGTGACATAATGAATTAATAAAAACAATATTTTGATAAAACAACCTTCACCACTTACAGAGGGTATAGTCCTCACTATGAAATGCAAATTGAAATTAATGCGATTACGTAGATTATATGTTCGATAAAAATATGATATTTAATTTAAATCAACTCTAGTCTAATAGTGAAAAATCATTACTTCACATGGAAACCTACATAGTCGACTATGTTAGGTTAGGGTTGTAACAAGAGTATTGAACTATTTATACTAATACCATAATTCTTCTTACATTTATAAGTTTAATATAAACCACCATTTAAAAAATAATAATAAAATTAATTATAAATTATTTTGTAAACTGAACAACAAAATTAATCATATCATATAACATTTTATATAATACAATAATTTTCTTTTGTTACTATTAAGGATAAAGAGGGTTTTGAAAGGGACCCCCAACCTTTTACATAGAAACCTTCCACAAGGATAGCCAAAAGAGAACACAAAAAAACACAACAAAGAAAGAGGCCCCCAAAACGACAAGGAAAATAAAATGAAACAACCAATGAGAGAATCGAGATAGTTCTACATCATTGATTCAATTTTGTGGACAACATTACCAGACATTTGAGTAACCTCCTCAGCAAAATCGACCACCAACACACATGCCCTAACAGACTACTCCACCCACTTCTAGTTGGCTAGAGGACAAAAATAATACATGCAAGTGGAAGAGAAACAAAATAACACATCATAGGTGACAACACCAAGGTAGAGTTCTAAAAATGGGCTAACATACCAAGGCACAAGTTCTTGCAATAAATGTCCCAAAACCAATCCCAAATATGGGAATAATCACTAGCCCAGGTATCCTCTTGACAACAAAACCAAAGGATAAGCCACCAACAACCAAAAACCATGTGATAAGACATGTTAAATAAGGTCTAGAGTCAGTACCCAAATCAAATCCCATACCCAGAATCAAGAATGAGGGCAAGACTTTGGGTAGAGGACACACTTCAACGGAAGCTAGAGAAGCTTCGAAACAACTTTGGGCATTGATTACGAAGAGGGAGACGAGATTCAAAATTTAAAATTTGAAAGGCCAACATCTCCATGAAGCCAAGGGAATAAAAATCGGTCATCCGCCATGCTTCGACCAACCACAGTTGTTACTCCAAAGCCCCACCCACCTAAGCAAGTGAAAGAAAAACACCTGCCAACAATTAATGAATATAATTATTAATACAACAGATGAGATTTGAATGGAAATCCCTTTTCCAAACAAAATATCCTTGTAGATATGCCCCCATATTCGCCATTAAGTCTACTGCAAAATTTCCTTCTCTAAAAATGTGCACCAACAAAACTTCATCCAAGGATCGAGAAATTCTAGCAACTTCATCAATCAGATTAGTCACCCTACAACTTACGTGGCAAGAATTGTTTAGCATATTAATAATGTTTAACGAATCGCCCTAAACAATAAATTTGTGAATACCTAAATCTCTAATCAAAGACAATCCTAAAAAAATAGCCCTCGCTTAAGCAAATTGGAATGAATTAATACCAATATTTTCTACATAGGTGAAAAGGATTGAAAATCCAACTAAGTGTTTTATTATTTACAATTCAATTTATAGGCACTAATGGCCCAAAATACATAACCAAACCCATCAAATCATGGATTTGATCCAATATGCTTAACCATAAGCTACAAAATTCCAAGGGAGAATGCACGTAACTTCTAAGTTAAGATAAAATGAATAATGCTAACTAGAAGATCCATTTTAGCTATCTTGAAGTACACACTTCCTACTTTGAGTTCACACTTACTAACTAACACTCTAAATGACAACTAGAAGATAACTAGTGCCCACAAGTGCATGTGAGAAGGAGACTCACTTACAATTATTAATTTGCAAGAAATAAACTATGCAAACCTAGCTAGGAAATACTAGAGGGGACATATGAAAGATCAAACATCAATCCTCATCATTCCTCCCCACAATAGAAGAATTGGACTCCAATGCTTTCAGAAGAGTAGGAAAGTCACAGGACATCTGATGAAAAGAAATCCAATGAGCCTGATGCGACAGCTGTCCTCGCCGAGCCACAAGATATGAGGTGGTAGACCCCTGGTGAGTTTTTTGAATCTTTGTGTCATAGATCTGATCATAATCCAATGGTAACTGATAATCAAGAACCACGTCCACAAGATGACTTATAGCTGGTGTTGTCTCCAATGTAGAGTCAAAATACAACTACAAAAGATCTACATTGATGACATCATGAATTCCCAAGTGTACGGGAAGATCAAGGCGGAAAGCATTCTCGAAAACCTATTGAAGAATAGTATAAGGCCCATAGTGAATCGGTTTGATTTTACTATGAGACTTATCAGAAAAATGCCGCTTGTCAAGATGTAACCAAACTTTGTCACCAACCTGAAATGGATGAGGAATTCGATGTCGATCCATGGTCTAATTTTTGCTGCTGCTGTGTCTTTTGCAAAATCTCAACCACATTTGATTGCAGATTATGCAAATGCTGAATAAATGAGTGTGCCTTGTATTGCTCCATCTAAATATGTGAAGTGATATGAGAAGGCAAAGACAAAGGTAACTCATAAGGTGCCAAGGGCTGAAATCCCATACAAACCTCAAAGGGTGAATGACCTATAGAAGAATGTAGGGCCCTATTGTAGGCATGTTCAATATGAGTGAAACTCAAGTCCCACTTTGCTGGTGAAGCGTGATGATAGATTCGTAAACTTTGAACAAGGGTACGGTTTACCACTTCAGTCTGCCCATTGGACTGCAGATGATAGGCGGTGGAAAAGTTAAGGGAAACTCCCAAAACTTTCCACAAAGAATGACAAAAGTGACCCACAAAGCGTGAATCACGATCCGAGATAATGCTGGTAGGTAGACCAAAGGAACGCCAAATGTTGTCAAAGAAAAATTGGGCTAAGTCGGCTACAGAACTTATCTTGCGGCATGAAATAAACTTAGCCATTTTACTGAATCTGTCAACCACCACGAACACACAATCATGTTGGCACACTGTCATAGGAAAACCACTAACCAAATCCATGGAAATGCTTTCCCAAGGATGGGAAGGAATGGGCAAAGGCATGCCTAAGCCAAACTTCCTATTAGCTGGTTTTGAGCAACAACAAACTGCACACTATTTGAGAAATCTCAACACATCCCTCTACATTTTAGGCCAATAGAAAAATATTTGCAAATGATGAAGTGTTTTATGCTTCCCAAAGTGACCACCATAAAGTGTAGAATGAGCTTCCTTAAGAAGTGACACTCTAGGCTCACAAGGAACACAAACCTTGTCCAATTTGTAAACAAGTCCTTCTTTGATGTAGAAATCTTGGAAAGGACACAAATTGGAAGAAGAAGACTTACTCACTTGTTCAAATATTTTCCCAAAATCAGGATCCTGTGAATACTGATTAGGCCAAGTCTAAAATCCCAAGTGTGAAGTGGACATAACTCGTTAAGGCAAGAGCGGTAGGAGGCCTACTCAAACAATCAGCAACAGTATTACTCTTCCCCTTTTTGTACTTGATCACCAAGTGAAATTGTTGGAGGTAAGAGGCCCACTTCATATGTCTTGATTCTTCAATTTTACTTTGAGATTGTAAAAACTTGAGAGGCATATGATCAGTGTGTACTACTGTATATTTTTCCAAAATATAATGTCTCCAATACTTAATAGCTTGAACTAATGCATACAAATCCTTGTCATATGTAGAATAGTTCAACTTAGCAGCAGAAAAATTTTCTGAATGATAAGCAACTGGATGACCATTATGTTTGAGCACAGCTCCTAAGGCAACTTTAGAGGCATTCGTTTCAATCTCAAAATGTTGAGAGAGGTCGGGTAAAGTTAACACAGGTGTTGTACAAAGTTTCTTTTTGAGTTTCTCAAATGCAACTTCTTGGATTTTCTCCTAATGAAATGGAATTTTGGACTTAGTGAGATAATGCAATGGAGCTGCAAGGGTGGAATATTGAGGAATGAACTTGCGATAAAAATTCGCAAGTCCTAGAAAACTCCTTAACTCAATGAGAGTTGTAGGAGGGGACCACTTAAGTAAAACATCAAATTTTATGGGATCTACATGAATTCCACTTTCACTAATCACATAGCCAAGGTAAGAAACTAAAGTATTGCCAAAAGAAAACTTGGAAGAATTGGCATATAATTGATTCTTCGCAAGAAGATCAAGGGTTTGCTAGATATGCCTAAGGTGTTCCTCCCAAGTTTTTGAGAAAATCAATATATCATCAAGATATATTATTACAAATTTTTCAAGTACATCATGAAATACATCATTCATCAACCTCATGAAGGTTGCAGGAGCATTAGTAATACCAAAAGGCATGACCAACCTGTTGGTCACGAATCTGCCACAGGAAAGGATTTTCTAAAACTAAGCACCCTAGACCCGGCCAACATTGAAAGGCTGGGAGAAAGAAATGTCTCCTAGACCAATCTCCAGAGTGGGCTGGTTCCCTTACTATTTCTAAGTTTGATTTTATATTAGAGTTGCTGGAAAGGAATTACAAATATGTAGAAAAAACAAGAAATACATGGAAAGAGATGGGAAATATAGCCGTAGGCCGAATTTGTTAGATCAGGAAAGAATAACAGCAGATCACTTTAAGTACAGCAACAGCATATAACATAAGATGTCAACTTAATTCTCTTACAACCTTGCACAAAAAATCCCTCCAAGAACACATTCCAGAACTCACTCCCTCATAAGCAATATTCAAACTCAACATTCAGAATTCAAATGAAGCAGCAAATAAGGAATATGAGTGTTATATTAAGAATGTAAATAACAAAAAGAAAAATCACACAGAAAGCTAATTGCAAAAGTAGAGGCCAATTATCTTTCATTCATGAAATGAACTTCAAGCTTTCAGCAAAAGTTTCTCTCAAAATCCCGATACTTTGTTTTTGAGATTTACATTGATTTATATAGAGGTCTTGCCTCTTTGCAGCATTAAAAATATGAAACAGATCTCCTCAATATCTACAAATTATGCAACAGAAACAAGAGATGATAACATTAAACAGCCTTGGAGAAACCAAAAATTAAATGCCATAAGGAGGAGTCAGTCGTCTTCATTAAATTGTTGTTCTTGAAAATATGCTTGAAAGCGTTAGAAAAATCGTGAACAGCAGCTTCAAATAATGGAAATCTTAAATTTTGGTAGCTTGGGCGTGTTCTTCTATATTGACCGCATCGGAAAGCAGCAACACATTTAATTCTGGAGCACTTTGAATCATCAGAACTCACAAAATTGCATCGGACCATTTGAACTGCATTCTGGCACGAAACTGTAATAGGTCGCGAAAACGCGATTGGTCACAAAATCATGACGTTTTTCTAATCCGTACGCTTCTCTTACCTTCGAACCGCGAAAATCAACCATGTCACGAAATCGTGACGTATCTGGCTTCCATATCTCCTTCGCAACCTTGAACCGTGAAAACGTAACACTGCACGATTTCATGACGTCCGTACAATTATGCTCTTTCTCTGCTTTGTTTTTGCGAAAATGCGACACTGTGCAATTTCGCTACATCTTTCATCTCTCTATTCTCTTCATTGCATCAAATCGTGAAAACATGACATTGCACGATTTCGCTACACTATCTTCCCACTGCTCAGTCTTGGCTTTTACATCGCAAAAATCTGACATGTCATGATTTCGCTACGGTTTTAATGCATGCTATATGGTCTTGCTTCTAACTCGCAAAAATGCGACACTCTTGCCTCTGTGTTTCTTCAACTTCCACCATGTCACGATTTCACTACAAGTTCTGTTTCCTTGGACTTTGTTGTTCGTTAACCGCAAAAATGGAACACTGCGCGATTTTGCTACATCTCTCTGCACTTAGTCTTTCTTCAACAATGTGTCACGAAATCGCTACCATTTCTTGCTGCTAGTCGTTATCTTCATGAATGTCGCAAAATCACGATGTCAACTTCTTTCTTGCCTTTAGCCTCAACAATGTCACAAAATTGTGACAAGTTCTGTCTTGCTTAGCTCCATCCTGCAAATGTTGCAAAATCGCTACCATTTTCTGCCTTAAGCCTTTCTTGCTCACTATGTCATGAAATCACGATGTTTGCTTGCATTATCCACTATTTCCACTTCTTGTCGCGATTTCACGATGTCTTCGTCTTGCTTGGACTCATTCTCAAAAGTGTCGCAAAATCGCTACGCCATTCGTGCCTTAGACTCTTCTGTCCATCTACGTCACGAAAATGTGACGCGTCGCGATTTTGTGACGTCTTTTGCTGCCTTGCTCGTTATTTCATCATGAAATCACTACTAATTTGATTATCATCGTCCTTGGCTTGGTTTTTTCATGATTTCGCTACAACTTTTTCGCTCAACCTCCGTTGACCATTTTGATCGCGAAAATCTAACGCGTCGCGATATCGCAACGGTTTTGCCCCCCTGATGCCATTGACTGCGCTGACCACAATTTTTTGACACGTCACGAAATTGCTACGACTTTGCATTTATTTTCTCTCTCCTCATATGACCCATGATAACGCGACATGTCACGATATCGTGATGGTTTTCAACTTTGGCTCTCCATGCTATTTTTTGTCGCGATTTCACGATAGTCTTCGGACTTAGGCATTTTTTGCATCAAAACCTATAGAGGAGTTAGAATTTCAATAGCTTATGCATGAACAATCAATAATCAACACAATGTGGCAAAAATGCCAACATTCTTGGTGGCTTGCGGGGTATACAGTTCTGCTGTATGCACGAATCCCAGGCCTGAGTCCATTGGGCAATAGAGTCATGAAAACTTAGAACAGAAAGTTGGCTGCTGGGGTTCATCTCGATGGACTGCTGCAACAAATTTTGCTGAATGAATGAAACTCAAAGAATCAGTATTTGGCTAAACTGATCATGGAATGGAAATGATGAATGATGGAATAATGGAATGGGGAAAAGTGATGCGGTAGACAGTAACAGAGTGCTTCTGTGCTACCAGCTGCTATGAAAGGAAAACAGAGGTGAATGGAATAAACAAAATGGTGATCAGTGAATGTGGAGACTATGGAATGAGAATGGAATGGGGAAATGAACTGTAGATAAATGTGTAAAACAACAATGTAGTTAGAAGAAAAGGATAAGAAGAAGCGGGAATAACAGGCAGGGAAAAAGAAACAACAACAGTGGCTTGATTACTGCAGAAGAAAAGGACTAGGAGAAGAAGGGAATAAATAAGGGGAGGGAAGAAAGAGTAAGGAAGGGGAAGGAAGAAATTAATAGGAAGCCACTAACTGCTGGGATAGAAGAAGAAAAAGAAAGAAAAACACGTACCTGCGGGCTCGCATGCAAAAAGAGCCGACGGTGATAAAGAAAAACAATACTTTTTTTTTTCTCTTTTTTTTTTCTTTTTTTTTTTACTATATACAAGGTAACTCCCAAATTAGATGTGAACTTTTGGGAAAGACACGAACCCAAACACGGCTTTGTCTCCTGGATCCCAGATCCTTGACAAATGCTTAGTAGACTTTTGGTTCTTGATTAGCTCAGAATCACCAAGGGTCTATAACTGCTGCACTCCAAGTGTCCCAACCATCTTGAGACCCAGGGATGATCGTTCAGTCCCAATGTTAGCACCATTTCTGTATTGTGTTCCATCAAGATAGAGCTGATCTGGCAGAGAATCTTGTTCAACTTGATGAGGTGGCATAATGGAAAAACAGCCAATTTCGGTCTAGATCATAGCATTGAAATTGAGCATTGAAAACTCATCCTCCAAATCTTCAGTTATCATATGAACATCATGTTCTTCTTCTATCTTCTCAATATGAAAAGTAGAAGGTTTCTGATTGTAGACTCGGACTCGTCTTCCTTTGAATGGAATCTCTAAGTGAGAATAATACAGTGCAAGGTAATCGCCCAACTTTGTGATAAACTCTCTAGATAAGCACATACTGAAATACGGTTCTAGATATACCACAACTATCTCCTGGATGACTGTAATCTGGGGCATATTATGCAAAACAATCGAGACATCCTTGATTACACCCACTACTTTCACTGGAGTACCATCTAACTACAAAAATTTAGGGCTACTTTGTGTGAATTCCATTCCCATTGCTTCACAGACTGCATTAGGCATGACAGTTGTAGCGGCACCAGAATCGATCAGGCAATTATGTATGATCCAACCCTCTATTTGCAATGACAGATAAAATGGGGGTGGTCTACTCCTACCATTGGCTGCAAAATTTAATGTTTGAGCCATAACCACCTGGGCTAGAGCTTTTCCCTTACTTTGTATGGTCTTTAGGGATTCATGTAAGAGATCTACCTATCCAGGTAACTGTAAGGTGTCATACAGACTTACCTTAGCTGGTATCCATTTAAGTTCTTCAACAATGTTGTACTCCATGGAGGTCTGTTCCTTCCCACCACTAGCAGATTCAAATGTGCTCTTATATTGCTGGGTGGCCTCCACTCATTGTCGTTTGGTCAATGATGGATACCACAACGTTTCTTTGGCTTGCTCCTTTGTTTCTACTTGCGGCTGGGAAGTAGAAGCTTGTTCCTTGTCTTTTACTGGTGATGGAAGTGGATCCTTCGACAAAACAGGTAATTGTCGTTGCACTAGGGAATCATGAGCATTTGTTGGCATTTGCTGCTTCGTTGCTTGTACAGGAGGCACTTTCAATGGCTCCATCTTAGCCGGATCTACCAACATTGGTTTCTTGCCGCTGTGTGTCAGTATTTCTATATGTTCCTCTAGAGACTCCATGGAAGTAAGATCCACCTCTCGAATCATATTTACATGGCTCCCTATAAGAACTTGCAAATAATTTTGGTGGACCATGCAAGTGGACTCATCATGTGGGTCATTACAGGAAGAACACCAGTAAGATGGCTCATGTGAAACTTCAGAAGGGCCAGCCTCTTCACTTACCAGAATGGCTGAGTTCATTTTAGGTGCTTTCTCCATAGCCTTGCTTGGAGCAAGTTGTTCTCTAGTTACTGTCAGCATGAATCTTCGTGGCTGATAGCTTCTTTCTGCCTCTCTCCGTTCCATAGATGTCACCTTGTCAGTGAGAGATCTCATAGCCAACTAAATTTCTTGTAACATAACCAATTAAGGATCTGGGCTTGAGGACATAGGCGATGTCGATAAAGGTAATGGAAACTGTGGGGAAGATACTGCAGGAGTTGGAAGTGGAGGAACTAACCTTGGAATGCTTGGTGTAGGCAACTGGGGAATAGTTGGAGCAGGAAGCTGGGGAACTGGAATAGGTGCGATTTGAGGTGCATTGGAGCTCCATGATGGGGTAGGATACATAGATGGCATGGGCTGTGGAAGCGAACCAGAATATAAATACTTAGGTAGATCAGGTATGATAGGCATAGTTACCTTCGGAGGAAGTCTACCTATAGCAATCAGATTAGCTTTCACCTTCAACACTTATTAAAACAACTCTGGAAATGTCATCACGTTGGACTACCGGACAACCCAACCGATGTCCATGTTGAATGCTCTGAGGTAATAAAATGCAGCCAGCTCATCAACAGGCCGAAGACCATCAGGAATTCTCTGCCAGGTTCTTGTGAATTGAACATTAAAATTAGCTATCTCTTCTTACAGGTGCCTCTAGATTGCGTTAAACTAATGCAACAATGAAAATGGATCAGCCTGATCATGAAAATTCTTAACTAGCAGTTCTCCTAGCTGATCCCATGATGTAATGGTTCCTGGATGCAACGTTCGGTACCAGTACAACAATTTTCTTCTCAGGGATAACACCAATAACTTCACCATCACATCCTCGTCAGTTATATCATGAATGGCTACCAGAGAAGCTACATCATTAATATGTTCATATGCAGTCTTACCCATACCATAATAGGTCGGCAAAACCTTCAAAGCGGCCTGAGGAACTGGATTCTAAGCCTACAAATTCAAGGCTCCTGAACTGTTCCATGCCAAGAACTTCCTGGGTGGAGGATACTAGGCCATTGGGACTAATGGATGTGACTAAGAAGATGGAAAACTAGTAACAATACCAGGGATTTGTGTAGATATGGTAGATGATGCAAGTGATGGGGAAACCAACCTAGAATGCTCACCACTTATTGGGATGTCAAGTTCAAAAAACTCAATAAGATCTCCATCTTTTTTATATTGTGATCTCGTGATCATGAAGTACAACTTTCACTACATCCACGTTCAGAGATTTCTGAGTACTGCAGAGTCACCAAATGTTCTAACTTTACGGCATGAAGGCGAACATTAAACCTTCAATACTATGGGATCTTTATGAGACAGAAGAAGTCTGTCCCACCGGGCGTGCCAAAAACTATTGGTCACAAATCTACCACAGGAAAGGATTTTCTAAAACTAAGCACCCTAGACCCGGCCAACATTGAAAGGCTAGGAGAAAGAAATGTCTCCCAGACCAATCTCCAGAGTGGGATGGTTCCCTTACTATTTCTAAGTTTGATTTTATATTAGAGTTGCTGGAAAGGAATTACAAATATGCAAAAAAAACAAGAAATACATGGAAAGAGATGGGAAATATAGCCATAGGACGAATTTGTTAGATCAGGAAAGAATAGCAGTAGATCACTTTAAGTACATCAATAGCATATAACATAAGATGTCAACATAATTCTCTTACAACCTTGTGTAGAAAATCCCTCCAAGATCACATTCTAGAACTCACTCCCTCACAAGCAATATTCAAACTCAACATTCAGAATTCAAATGAAACAACAAATAAGGAATATGAGTGTTATATTAAGAATGTAAATAACAGAAAGAAAAATCACACAGACAACTGCTTGCAAAATCAGAGGCCAATTATCTTTCATTCATGCAATGAACTTCAAGCTTTCAGCAAAAGTTTCTCTCAAACTCCCGATACTTGTTTTTGAGATTTACATTGATTTATATAGAGGTCTTGCCTCTTTGCAACATTAAAAATATGAAACGGACCTCCTCGAGATCTACAAATTATGCAACGAAAACAAGGAGATGATATCCTTAAACAGCCTCGAATAAACCAGAAATTAAATGCCATAAGGAGGAGTCGGTCGTCTTCATTAAATTGTTGTTCTTGAAAATATGCTTGAAACCATTAGAAAAATTACGAACAGCAGCTTCGAATAATGGAAATCTTCAATTCTGGTAGCTTAGGTGCATTCTTGTATCTTGACCACATTGGAAAGCAACAACACATTTAATTTTGGAGCGCTTTGAATCATCGAAACTAAAAAAACTGCATCGGACCGTTTGAACTGCATTCTGGCACGAAACTATAACAGGTCACGAAAACGCGGTAGGTCACGAAATCGTGATGTCTTTCTACTCCGTATGCTTCTCTTACCTCCGGACCGTGAAAATCAACCATGTCACGAAATTGTGACGTATCCAGCTTCCATATCTCCTTCGCAACCTTGAATCGTGAAAACGCGACACTATGCGATTTCGCGACCTCCGTACAATTATGCTCTTTCTCTACTTTGTTTTCGTGAAAATGCGACACTGTGCGATTTCGCTACATCTTTCATCTCTCTGTTCTCTTCGCTGCATCAAATCATGAAAACATGACATTGCGCGATTTCGCTACACTATCTTCCCACTGCTCAGTCTTGGCTTTTACATCACGAAAATCTGACATGTCGCGATTTCGCTACGGTTTTTACGCACGCTGTATGGTCCTGCTTCTAACTCGTGAAAATGCGACACTCTTGCCTCTGTGTTTCTTCAACTTCCACCATGTCGCGATTTCGCTACAAGTTTTGTTTCCTTGGACTTTGTTGTTCGTTAACCGCAAAAATGGAACACTGCACGATTTCGCTACATCTCTCTGCACTTAGTCTTTCTTCAACAATGTGTCACGAAATCGCTACCATTTCTTGCTGCTAGCCGTTATCTTCATGAATTTCATGAAATCACGACGTCAACTTCTTTCTTTCCCTTAGCCTCAACAATGTCACAAAATCGTGACAAGTTCTGTCTTGCTCAGCTCCATCCTGCAAATGTCACAAAATCGCTACCATTTTTTGCCTTAAGCCTTTCTTGCTCATTGTGTCACAAAATCGTGACGTTTGCTTGCATTCTCCACTGTTCCCACTTCCTATCATGATTTCGCGACGTCTTCATCTAGCTTGGACTCATTCTCAAAAGTGTCATGAAATTGCTACGTCATTCGTGCCTTAGACTCTTCTGTCCATCTACGCCACGAAAACGCGACGCATCACGATTTCGTGATGTCTTTTGCTTTGTGTGCCTTGCTCGTTATTTCATCATGAAATCTCTACGAATTTTATTATCATCGTCCTTGGCTTGGTTTTGTAGCAATTTCGCTATAACTTTGTCGCTCAGCCTCCATTGACCATTTTGACCGTGAAAATCTAACACATCATGATATCGCGACGGTTTTGCCCCCTGCTGCCGTTGACTGCGCTGACCATGATTTTTTGACATGTCATGAAATCGCTATGACTTTGCGTTTGTTTTCTCTCTCCTCATCTAACCCGCGATAATGCGACATGTCACGATATCGTGACAGTTTTCAACTTTGGCTCTCCATGCTATTTTTTGTCGTGATTTCGTGATAGTCTTCGAACTTAGGCATTTTTTGCATCAAAACCTGCAGAGGAGTTAGAATTTCAACAGCTTATACATGAACAATCAATAATCAACACAATGTGGCAAGAATGCCAACACAACCATTCAAAGAGGCCCATCTTCATCTTAAAATCTGTCTTCCATGTATCCTCAGCTTGGATACACACTTGATGATATCCACTTTTGAGATCTATTTTTGAAAAGAACTTAACTCCTTGAAGCTGATCTAATAAATCATCAATGCATGGTAATGGATATCTATTCTTTACAGAAATTTTGTTCAAAGCACAAAAATCAATGCACAATCTCCAAGTGCCATCTTTTTTAAGAACCAACAAAATAGGTGAGGCACAAGCGTAAGTACTTTCCTTAATGAAACCCTTAGACAAAAAATCTTCTATTTGCATTTTTATTTCTTCATTTTGCAAAATAGATTGTCTATACATGGGAGCATTAGGAAGGGAAGAACCAGGAATTATTTCAATGCTGTGATTAATTGTGCGAAGTGGAGGAAGAGACTTTGGCTCCTGAAATATGTGTGAATAACTTTGCAATATTTTATCCATTGAAGAGTGTTGCTTTGGAATGGATGTGGATGTAGAATTGTTTTGAGAGCGAATGAAAATTAGAGCAACATCACCACTATTTTTAATTACTCTTTTTGTTTGCTTGGAACTTAGAATGATTTTAGGAGTGTTGGTGCTTTTAATGAGAAAGACCTTACCATATTTTTGAAGTGCGTAGGTTCTTTTGAAAGCATCATAAATAGCTCTCCTATCATACTGAAAAGGTTTTCCAATCAAAATCTCACAACAATCCATAGGAGTCACATCACAAGTGACTTGATCTATGAAATGTGGGCCAAGTGCAAATTTTAATGTGCAAGTGTGAGTGATTTTTGAGCCTCTTCCACTATCCTTCCAACCCAAAGAATAAGGTTGAGGATGAGGTTCCATAGGTAACTTCAAACGCTCGACAATGGACCTCGTAATTAGATTTTTTTGCGAGCCATTATCCACTATACAATCTGTTGCAAAATTATGAAGCAAATGAGCTCGAGTGATGAACAAAGCATCACGAGCATCCTCTGATGAACTTACATTTACCAAGGTAACTTCATTGAGCTTACCTCGTAATTCTGTGTATACTCTACTCTCTCCTACTGACTCAAGGGGACCTTTGGAAGAATCCTCCTCTTGAGTAGTAATGACTAAACTCTTCTTTTTAAGCTTAAAACAATCAGCTTTTTCATGACCTTTCTTCTTACAATAGTTACAAAAAATTTTAGAAGAAGAAGAAGAAGGAGTAGAAGCGAAAGGGGAAGGAGAAGAAGGAGATGGAGAAGAAACATTCTTCTTTTGAGCAAAATTCTTCTTTTGTGAGAAAGAATTATTCCCTTTTGATGATTTTGAAACCACTTGAGGAGCAGGTGCACGGAATGCCTGTGAGTGCGCTTTGAAATTGTCCTCTGCAAGTTGCACCTGGTTGAAAAATGAATCTAAAGTTTCCATAGAAACAAACATAATTTCTCTGTACAAGTGCTCTAACAAGCCACTTTGAAATTTGATAATTAAAGCTGGAAAATCATCCTCCACATTCACAAGTATCCTGAACCTATTGAACTGAAAAATATATTCCTATACAGTCATATTAGTACCTTGTCGAAAATGAAACCATTTAATGACCAATTCCTTAGAATAATTGGAAGGATAAAAATTGGTCTTAAGACAATCTACAAGCTCATCCCATGAGGTGAGTTCATCATGACCTCTTTTTCGTTCAACAAGTAATTTAGCTAAACCAGAAAGTTTTAACTTAGCATAAGGAACCACATCTTCATCTGAAAGTTGAGAGTAAGAAAACCAAGAACTCATATCAAGAATCCAACTATTCAAGACATCAGGGTTCCTGGATCCATCATAAAATGGAACTTCACAACGAACTCTTAGACGAGAATCATGAGCAAAAGTGGAAGAATTATGCACATAAATGTCATTTATCTTCATGGCAAGAGTGCCAAGGACTTCTGCCATGGTAGTATCATTAGCTTTATCTGTTAAAGCATTTACAACATGGGCAAGTTTTGCCACTTGGGCAGCCAAGTCAGAAGCCATATTCAACCGGGTATAAGCCAGGAGTAAAAAAATGAGAAAGCACTAAATCAAGGAAAGAAAATGAAAATTTTCCTTGTTACAATGGAGTGCCTCTAAATTTGAAAATTTACTCCTAAGGCTCAAAAATTTTGAAATTTTAAACTAACCTAAGGTGCAATTTAGAATTTATTAATTTAAAAATAACTCAATTAAAAATTAAATTTCAATTAATCAAAGATTAATGAATTTAATCAAGTTATTAAAAATTAAATTAATAAAAACAAAATTTAACATGCAACCTTTAGAATAGTAAAAATTAAAAATTACAATAAATTACCCTTGATTTGGCTGCCTTAACTGGAACTGAACTTCACTTACCCTGCATGAAAGTTTGTAGTCTTCAGTTGCACGGTTCCTGAGGTGCAAAAAACAAATATTGCATGGCACAGTTCTTGAGGCAATGTGCAAAAAATAGAGAACAGTTCTTGAGGCAATTCCTTGTTTGCCCTTGCTACACCAAAGTCAAAACCCTGCGTGCAGAGTGTAGACTGCACGCCTGCGTAGGCGACAACCGTGTGGTCGGTATGACAACAGCAGGCCTGACAACAAGTAAACCTGTCAACCGTGGAAGGCCTGGCAGAAACCTATCGGCCTATCAGACGTGGCAGTAGGTCGTTGTCCTGTCTATTGATGCGGTCACCTGACTGCATAGTCAGATCGAAAGGCCTGACTACGAGGCTGACAGCAACGTCAAGCCCAAAGTGCTTGACGGTTGGGCCTAATGTGCCAATGCGATGACCACACTAGCACTTTCAGTGGTCATCCTAGGCCGCAGGCCGCTCGCCTGATGCTGTCAGAACTGACAGTAGTGTCAGGCGGCTGGCCTGATGCCAAGGCGGTACACCCGCCTGGCGCTGTCAGTGGACAGCGATGGTAGCAGTCGTTGTCGCACTGGACAGTGAGGCCGATGGCAATGGCGAACGGTCACGCCGTGTGCTGTCGAAAAGGCACCGGCGCTGCCGAACGCAGCCGAGGCCTGGCCGGTGCTGCCGAATGCAGTCGAAGCCTGATCCAAGGCCTTCGACTACCAAAAAAAAATTACAATATATATATATATATATATATATATATATATATATATATATATATATATATATATATATATATATATATATATTTTTACAATATGCAGCAAATTAATATATTAAGAAAATAATATATTAATGAAAATTTAAGCTTTTCTAATACAAACAAGGAAATTTTAAAAATTAACCAAGAGGGTTAATTCAAAAGCTTTGAAAAACTTAAACTATAAAAATACGAGCAACCAGATCCCTTCAGTAGCCTCATTTCAAGATCCAGTCGACACACAACCAGCGTTTGAAAGGCAACCAGACCTAAGTCGACACACGACCTAGTTTTGATGACCTCCTGGAGCTCTTCAGTACTCAAAAATGGGGGGGAAGTAGGGTTAAATGGCTCCCTAATCCTAATTGGACCGTAGCTACGATCCAATCCCTTCCAAGGATCACAATAGGAAGAACTCTGAGGCAAACTTTTCCTATACCTCTTAAGCATAAGCAAAAATTTGGAACGAGGAGTTTGTCGTCGAAGGAACTTCCTTCTACGAATGGTTTTCAAGCTCCCCTTGAGCTTAAACCGAGTCCTCAATGAGAAATAATTTCTCATAACAAAATTATCTCCTATCCTCTCACCTCACAAGCCCTAGTGCAAACATGAACTAGGCTCTGATACCAATGAAAATGATTGAAAATCTAACTAAGTGTTCTATTATTTACAATTCAATTTATAGGCACTAATGGCCCAAAATACATAACCAAACCCATCAAATCATGGATTTGATCCAATATGCTTAACCATAAACTACAAAAGTGCAAGGGAGAATGCACGTAACTTCTAAGTTAAGAGAAAATAAATAATGCTAACTAGAAGATCCATTTTAGCTATCTTGAAGTACACACTTCCTACTTTGAGTTCACACTTACTAACTAACACTCTAAATGACAACTAGAAGATAACTAGTGCCCACAAGTGCATGTGAGAAGGAGACTCACTTACAATTATTAATTTGTAAGAAATAAACTATGCAAACCTAGCTAGGAACTACTAGAGGGGTCATATGAAAGATCAAACATCAATCCTCATCAACAGGTAAGAATCAAATTTTCACTGTTATCATGGATGACCCCCGACACCAGCAATCCCTGGGTTACCTTTTGAGGCCCCATAAAAATTCAATTTACACCAACCAATTGGTAGAGGGGTCCAACGAACAAAACTCCTTGGATCAAGAGTTGGCAGGGGGTAATCCACGTGACCAAAACTAATGTACTGCTCAATTAAAACTTCATTGGGAATGAGGGTCCCTGAAAACTCAAACTCCTTGCAAGCACAAAACACATTCTCCACTATTCTCCATAAAATACAAGAGCTCAAATGAGCAGTCGAAGAATCTTTATCTTTAAAAACACGAACATTCCTCTCCTTCCACACCGCACATACTATGAAGTAAAATAAATCTCTAAAAACACTTGAGAAAAAACCTACTGTATAATGCAATCCATCACTGAATTAGGAAAAAAGAACCCAACTTACAATGCATTATGCAATAAATTAACTCCTATTACATCCATAAATTTAATATAAACCATCATTTAAAAATAATAATAAAATTAATTATAAATTATTTTGTAAATTTAACAACAAAATTAACCATATCATATAACATTTTATATAATACAATAAATTAACATAACTATATAAAAGATTATATCTTACGGCCTATAAAAAAAGATTACACTTTCAATAATAAAAAAAATATCTAGAATATTTTAAATATTTTTATATATAAAAAACTATGCGCAACGTTAGCTCTCTCAATACATTACGTGGCATTGTTTTCTCCATATAATACAAGAACTCAAACGAACAGCGGAGAATCCTTATCTTTAAAAACACGAACATTCATCTCCTTCCACACCCCACATAAGGTAAAAATATCTATATAAACACTTGAGGAGAAGCCCACTCCATAATGCAATCCATCACTGAATTAGAAAGAACCCTAATACAATAAATTAACTCTTATTACATTTATAACTTTAATATAAACTGTCATTTAAAAAATAATAGTAAAATTTATTATAAATTATTTTATAAATTGAACAACATAATTAACCCTATCATATTGCATTTTATATAATAAAATAAATTAACATAACTATATAAAAGATTATATCTTACGGCCCAAAAGAGAGATTGCACTTTCAATAATAAGAAAAATATTCTATACATATACATAGACTATTTTAAATATTATTATATATAAAAAAAACTATGCGCAACGTTCGCTCTCTCAATACATTACGTGGCATTGTTTTTACTTGCCACGCTATCCTTTATAGGTGTCGTTTTTCCCTTCCGTCACGCATCCTTTTAATACTGCAACCCTCCCACTACGAATTTATTTTTGCTCGTTCTTGTGATTCTTAGGAATTTGATTTTATTCAATTGCAATGAGAATCGATTTTTGTGTTTCCTGATTTCTTATTGAGATTTTAAAATCTTTTTCCTCGTTCTGATTTTTAACATGTTTTCCCTCTTTCCTTCAGCACAGACGCATGAAATTTCATAAGATTATGCCACGATGTTAAAGTGGAGGACTCTGAACGCCTGTGGAGGTAAGGATATTTTTCAGTCCTTACTTACGAAGCTTGTCATTGTTCAAATAAATTTGTGATACTTCTTTTTAACATAAGTGAAGGATATCCAAGTTCCTTTTGCATGCTAAAATGTTTAATGGTCTTGCCATATACTGCATTTCAATACTATAATTGTTTCAAATATGATGTGTTCGTAATGTCTCCAAAATGAGTTACAAACAAAATTCGCTTCCATAGAAGGCTGTTATGAATACTGTTAAGAATGAAGTATGTTTACCGATGCTACTTGAAACGACATACCCAATTCGATATTACTTTCATTAACCGCTTTAGAAAGTCGCACCATATTCTAGTTAAATGACAGAGTATGGCGATTGTTTTTGACATCTGATTCATTTATGTATAAATATGTGAAAATGTTTGCAGCTAATTTTGTCAACTGTAGTTTACCATCTATAGAGGTAGAATACAGGGCAACAATTCTAGCAAGTCAAGAAGCTCTTTAGCTTCATTATATTCTAAGAGAATTTGGTTTTTCCCATGACAAACCTATTACTATTTGGTGTGACAATCAGAGCACAATTCATATTGCATGCAATCCAGTTGAGCATCATCACACCAAGCACATTGAGATACACATGCACTTCATTCAACAACATATTCAGAATGGGAACATATACTTAGAGTATAATCCAACATAAAATCAAGTTGTAGACATCTTCACCAAGTCATTTCCTTCTCCGTGTTACATACAGTTGCGAGAGAAACTTGGAGTATTATAACTACAATGAAACATGTGTATTTTTACCTCTCCTTTTATTATTGTATTCTTTGGAGGATGTTTTTTTCTCGTGTGCTTTTTTTTATCATATTTCCCTTATATATTGTACATGAGTACCTCATCAGGCCATGTTGCTAGGACTCATTTTTTGTTATTAAGGACAATATTCGCCATCCGAAGACATGCCTCTTTATTTCATAGAAAATGGTTTTTATTGTGTGTTTTTTCACCATATCTCATATATTGTAAATGAGTACCTCATTAGACCATGTTTTCGGGACTCACCTTTTTGTGTATTAAGAGAACAATATTCGCAAACCTAATACATACCTCTTACTTTTTCTTTTTTGATAGATGGTTTCCCCCATGGTTTTTTTACCATCTCTTCATAAAAGCAACCATTTTACATGAGTACCTCATTAAGATCTATGTTTGGGACTCATTTGCACAATACACCCCTAGTATCACTTAAGGGGGTGTTAGAATAAGTAATTATTCTATTAAGTTCTACTAGGATAGACTTACTTGAGTTTCCATTCCTTCATGAGTCAGGTGAACTCTCAGTTATAGTCTACATCATCTTTGATGAGTTGTTGTAATCCAACGACTTGCAATGATCAAATTTGTTATTTATACAAAGTTGATCCATGGAATAATCAATCAGTTCTACTTTTTCTTCATATTTTATGTAATGCTTTATATGTCTATTTTGGGAAATTCTAACATTTCCTCTTTTGAATGAGCCTTTCAATGACTCACTATAGATCCTGAAAGGGATAGTGAAGAAGAAGAGGATAATGATAACAATGATTTCAAGGATGAATTGTATGAGGAATACGATGTCATGTCGATAGCTTCAGATGAATCTAAAGAAGAATCAATCCCAGTCACTCCATTCACTAAATAGGATGAGTACTATCTCAGAATGTTCCCCATCCATCAACCCATATTTTGTTTGCTCCTCCCAAGGGAGCGAGCTGAGCCAACTAGTGAGCCACCACCACCACCTTGTCCACCTCAGTAAAAACATGATGTAAAATATGTACAAAAAAATAAAAATAAAAAATAAAAATCATTAGCATAACATTGCATTTTGCATTTGCATATCCTGGTCATTTGCATTTATATGTGTTGCTTGCTACTATCCAGGTTCTCAAGGTTCATTCATCAACTCCAAGGGGTAAGAAAAACCACCCTTCACATCGCAACCACCATTCTCCCACCAAGTCAACATGAATACTGTTGACTTGTTCACACCACTCCGCAATCCATACGATTTGGCAAAACCAATTCCTATTGACATAAGCCTCATCGATATGGAATGGATTTCATCACCCCCATCCATTTTTGAATTCATTCTTTCAGAGGAATTGTTAAGAGCTTCTGCCACTTACATTCCTTTGTAGCCTTCGCCTTCGCCTTCACCCTTGGCTTCTTCTATTTTCCAAGAAAAAATGGAAGAGACTGTGCCAGAAGAGTTTGACAATATCACTGATGACATTCATCTGATTCCAATGCCCCATCAGCTCGAAGAAGGTTCACACATGGCCATTGAAGAAACTATAGATGTGAACCTAAGCATAGATCCGAACAATCCACAAATTGTGAAACTTGGAAAAAGTTTATCCACTGATGAACAAGAGCAACTTATAGATCTCCTCATGAGAAATAAGGGCATATTTGCATGGTCTTATAAAGACATGCCTGGCCTTGACCCTAACTTGGTCATTCACAATCTCACCTTGCATCCTGATGCTAAGTCGATCAAACAAAAACTAAGAAAGTTACATCCTACCATTGCCCTCATGGTCAAAGAAGAACTTCAAAAGTTGTTAGACATGGGTTTCATTCAACCCATTGACTACCCTGAGTGGCTTTCAAATATGGTACCCATTCGCAAGTCTAATGGGGTGATTCACATTTGCACTAACTTTTGAGATCTTAACAAAGTGTGTCCTAAGGATGACTTTCCTCTACCAAACATCGATACTCTTGTAGACACTTGCGCTGGCCATGAAATGCTATCTTTAATGGATGGTTTTTTAGGATATAACCAAATTTGAATTAATCCTGATGACCAACACAAAACAACATTCACAACACCTTGGGGGACTTTCTGTTACAAGGTAATGCCATTTGGCCTTAAAAATGTGGGTGCTACCTATCAACGTGCCATGACATACATCTTCCATGATTACATGCATAAGATCATTGAAGACTATGTGGATGATCTATTGGCCAAATCTAAAACACGTCAAGAGCACATCGATGTCTTGGAAAAAGTTTTTGATCGACTTCTCGAGCATAACGTAAGGTTGAACCCCAAGAAATGTGTCTTTGGTGTCACCTCAGGAAAACTCCTAGGGTTCATTGTGTCCAAGCATGGCATTGAAGTGGATCCAAACAAGGTCAAGGCCATTATGGAAATGCCTCCCCCAAAAAACTTGAAAGAGTTGCGTAGCTTACAAGGAAAGATCCAATCGATCCGTCGCTTCATTGCACAACTCTCAGACAAATGCAGGCCATTCAATCACCTACTACAAAAGGGGGTGACATTTTCATGGATAAAAGAATGTCAAAAAGATTTTGATGACATCAAATAGTACTTGGCTTCTCCACCAATCTTAACTCCACCTCACCCGAGGGTCCCCTTTCACCTTTATGTTTCAGCAATAGATTTTGCATTAGGGACAATGCTTGCACAGAAGAATGAAAACAACTAAGAGCAAGCAGTCTATTACATTAGTCGAACATTAGTAAGCTATGAAACCAGATACGCTTATGTGGAAAAATTATGCCTAGCGGTGGTTTTTGCCACTAAGAAACTCAGACATTACATGCTAAGTCACACCACATATGTCATATCTCGAGAAAACCCTTTGCATTATATGATGACTCACACATACAACAATACCCGTACCACAAAATGGATAATGCTTCTAACAAAATTTGACCTTGAATTCATCAGCCAAAAATCCATTAAAGGTTAGGTAATAGTCGATCAGCTTGCAGAAGCTCCACTTCCTAATGATCAACCTTTGGTTATTGAGCTTCTAGATGATTTGGTATTTAATATCACTGAACAGGAGGAAGATGTCATCCCTAAAGAGGATGTGGATATCACCCTATTCTTTGATGGTTCCAAGTGTGAGAAAGGACAAGGTGCAGGAATCGTGTTTCATACACCACAAGGGATACCTATCCCCTTATCATTTAAACTTGATTTCCCATGCACAAACAATAACGTAGAATATGAAGCCCTAATATTAGGACTTCAAGCAGCTATAGCTATGGGTATAAAGCGTATAAGAATATTTGGTGATTCCCAACTTGTTCATCAAGTTAATGGATCGTACCAATGCAAAGAACCAGTCTTAAAACTTTACCATGAAGTAGCAATGAAATTGCTCATAAAATTTGATTGGTATGAGATTGATAGCTTACCTCGTTTGACTAATAGATTTGTAGATGTGATGGCCTCTCTAGGATCATTGATTCCAAAGAACTCCGTAGGAGAGGTTCAACCACTGATCATCACAACAATCTCTAAATCTACAATTTCATGAGTTGAATCTAAATATGAGAAGGATGTTTGCTTTATTCATGCAGAACCATATGAGCCTTGGCTTAATCAAGTAAAATACTTTCTCAAGTTTGGAATACTCCCATCAGATCTATCATGAACTACCAAATAAACTTTCAAACAAAAGGTAGCTCATTTCACTCTCTTGGGGGACGTGTTGTATAGATATGGTTATGATGGAGTCCTCCTTCATTGTCTCGAGCCTACAGAGGTACAACGAGCCATATCCGAAGCTCATGATGGTACTTGTGGTGGTCACTTTAGTGGAATGGCCATCACAAAGTGTATCTTATGCATGGGTTACTATTGGCCCACCATAGAACATGACTATTGCAATTATGTCAAGAAGTGTCAAAAATATCAACAACATGCTAATTTAACTCATGTGCCATCACAAGCATTACAACCCATTCAAAGTCTTTGGCCCTTTTCACAATGGGGTTTTGACTTGATTGGTAAAATCTCACCTCCTTCCTCGGGATAACACACATTTATCATCACTACCACTGAGTACTTCACGAAGTGGGTCAAAGCAATTCCTCTAACCAACATGATAGGACCTCGAATTATGGAGTTTATACTCCAACATATCATCTATCACTTTGGTATTCCCTCAAAAATAATCTCTGACAATGGCAAGTCTTTCAAAAATAAGGATGTTCGAGCACTTTGCAAAAAATATAATATTCAACATAGTTTCTCGACTCCTTACTACCCTCAGACAAATGGATAAGCTGAGGCAACCAATAAGACATTGATCGCTATTCTAAAGAAATTAGTCAAATAAAATCATCGATATTGGCATACTCAAATCCCCTTGGCATTATGGGCTTATCGAATGAGCATTCACATGCCTACCGGGGCAACACCATTCTCATTGGTCTATGGTGTTGAAGCAATCATACCTCTTGAGCTTGAGATCCCCTCACTATGCATTTCATTACAGGAATTCATAGATGATGATACCGCTAGACAAGCACATCTTGACCAACTCACACTCCTCGATGAAAGGTGAATCAATGCCTTGGAGCACTTACGAGTATATCAGGACCATCTAAAGCATGCTTACAATGCCAAAGTTCATCTATGTGAATTCCAAGTAGGAGATCTCATCCTTAAAGAAAATCAGCAAAACACCAATGCATTACCACATCTTCATGATAAATTCATGGCTAATTGGTTAGGTCCATACATTGTCAAACAAAAATTGGGTCAAGGAACATATAGGCTTGCTAGTCTAGAGGGAATAGAAGAGCCTGAGCCATTGAACATTATCCACTTGAGAGCATTCTATGCTTAATGTGACTTATATATACATATATACATGGCTAAAAAAAACACAAAAGCACTATTCATACATACTTCATTCCATACATCCATTTTGCACAATCACATTCATGTCATTTCAGTACATTTCATCCACCATACTAGTGGTCATTTGCTTAGTTTGGATAATTGTTAATCCAATAAGTCTTGTCACCTTAATCAGGGGCACCTTCGATTTAACATCCATCCCATTTCACCATTTCATAAGTCATGTCACAATTTGCGATAAAATCTCATCACCCCTAGGTGTTTTCGGTCACTCAGCCACTCCTAGTGTTTCAAGCAACCTCCATTGCATGTCAAGTTTTCTCTAGGACCAAAGCACATTTTCACTAAGAAAATCTTGAGTTCTAGGAGTTGACTCTAACATTCTTGAACCAAACACATATAACACTTATTAATAACATCTTGTGTTAGAGAGGGATGACACCATGATTGGGTTGAACCTCGAAGCAAAAATTTCTTCTTGCTTGTCCCATTATGCACATAGTCCAAAAATAGTGGTTTTCACCACTTACAACACTTCAAAATAAAAGAGTGAGTAGTAAGGATAGGGTAAAATTCTCATCACACCTTGGTTGAGAATCTGATTCCCCAAAGCTTTAACTCTTTTACACACCATAAAATAGGTCCCCAAGTAGTAAGGATAGGATTACACTTCCATCCAGATGGTTATGTAGTCTGATTCCCCAAAGCTTAGAGATCATATCATTGGACTATGGAGCTAATCTCCACCAGGGCTATAGATGCTTGACTGGAAGTGGAGTACGCTCATGCGTGGTGACACATCTCTCTTAAAGAGACCTCTGATCACACATAAGGACAAGCTAGCTTCCTGGTCTTCTCTATGATGGGTTTCATTTCACCTTACTCAAGATGGGTAAATGAACTCACTTGCACACACATTGGTTCTTGATTGGTTTGAGTCATTACCATGCTCATGATTGGTAAATGAACATCCACTACACACACATTTTGGTCTCTAAGAAATTTGATAGAGCTTAAAAACATGAGTTTGTTCAAAATCACTAGGATGTTTGAGTCTCCATAAAACAATTCTAGATCCATTATCCACAAGCCAAAATAACATCCATACCATAATCACATCACTACATGAGTCTTCCACTTCATATCCCACCATTAGATGTTGGTGTCCCTGATTAAGTAATGAAGATGGTCAAGCAAAATCTAAACTACTACAAATGATCATTAGAGCATCAGTTCACTTACATTGTTATCATAAAGCATACACATCATCATCATAATGCATCCATAAAATCATATACACATACATTCACACATAAAAGAACACAAAAATCATACACAAAATAAAAGCCATGTATATATGTATAAATATCACATGTACAAAGTATGCCCAAAGGTTGTATACAATAGAGCACTGAGGCTCATATACAAAAATACAACAAGAGGCACTAGCTAGTGCCCCAAGGTAGACCCCTATGATCTTGAGGGATCAGGAACCTAAGGAGCCCTAGAGTGAGAACCACTATGCCTAGAGTCACTATGCCTAACAGATCTAGATATGGATGAGGAAGGTCACACTGGTAATCCAATGCCATGTTGCACAAGGCAATCCTCGAGCTCCTAAATGTAGCTATATTAGGATTGAAGGTGAGATAGGTCTTATCTCTAATGTGCATCCCTCCCTGCCAGCTCTACCCAAATCCTAGCTATCACATCGACATCCTCGCCTCCACCTACAGTAGCCCACACCTCCAGTTCCCTCTATAATCGAGCAATATTGATATCCTGAGCCATCATCCCTGCATCCCACTCTACCAACATCTATAGGAGTTGATCTTGCTCCTCAACCTATAGACACAACCTACTCCTCCTCACTCTGACTAGGAGGTCTCTTTAGAATCTCCTCCATACCTCCCCCACCCTCATCATCACCTCCAATATCAGGAGGTTGATCTATCATGGCCCTCGATTGCTTCCCTCCATCACTGGATCAATGATGTCTCTATCATCGAGGAGTCTCCTCTACTTTAGTCATAGCCTCCCCATCATCACCACTACCCTCATCCACCACCTAACTCGGTGCCCATGGAGGTTAAGAAGCAAACCAGACATCATAGTTAGTTATGGTCTTAACATCATCAACATCTAGGATATCCATCTCCTCATCATCCTCATACTCCACCCACCATGCCTTAGCATAGGGTAAGCTCAACTCATCAACACGATGCCTATAAATCACTAGAGCATCAAGAACCACCTATCATATCCTAAACTATCATAGAACCCATGAGAATTGGATCAACTCCACCTCATTGCCATGATGACCAACAACCCATCTAGCCTACCTAATCCACCATGGTCACCAATACACCTGATCAAGTGATAACCTTACCCATAGATCCCTGTACTCTTGGTCACTATGACTAGGATGACTCGATTGTATCTCCTCGATTACTCACCATCTCAATGCATAGGGATGAGCCCTATCCCACTCACATGGTAGGCCCATAGGATGAGCTATGCTAAAATGCTCCCAACCCTAGATCTAAAGTAGTAGACTATAACCCAATCCCTTTCACCCCTACCTCTTCACCTCATACAACTCCATGTATACCTGAGCTAGCAAAGTAGGCACCCAAGCATACACCTAAGGCTCATCGATCATATCGAACACCAACCTAATCATGTTCCAAGGGAACCAATATCTGATGTTGTTAGGCACCAACACATTAGCCAATAGGAACATGACGTAGGTTGGTAATACCTCCAACCACCTCTGTGAGTACAAATCTAGGTATCTTATGCCACCACCATTGATATTCACACCCCTCCACTCATCACCAAAAATTTGACTCATCTCATACCCCTTGTCATGTCCAACTCGAACATACAATCCCTCCATAGGTACATGAAATATGTGGTGTATATCCTCAAGTGTAACTATCATCTCCCCTATCGGGAGTTGGAAGGTCCCCCTATCTAGATCCCATCACTCTGCTAAGGTAGAGAGGTACCCCTCATCGGCCCTCACCACCTCAATCCATGCACAACCATCCAATCCCACTCACTCCAACCACTCCTAATCAGCCTCCTATAATGCCTTTTTCACCCTTGGTAGGATAGGTGAAAATCAATGTCAAGCCTCCAGAATCCTCAACTGCAGCACAACACAAAAGCAAATGCACATCAAGATCTCATCCATTTCAAAAAAAAATTTTGCCACACCTCTTTTAGTTATAAAAAAATAAAAATAACATTGCAAAATAAATAAGAGGGCTAGAAGAACTTACCTCTACCACCCACACATCAACTCCAACTATCATGCTAGCTCCCTCCATCACCATCGCCAAGCTCTTTCACTCTCCTCTCAAACATCACTTCTTCAACTCTCAAATACAAGAATGAAATGAAATTTTACCCTTACAACCCTTTTATAGCTGAGCAAGCACACCCAAATGCACCTCTACATCTAGAAGGTGCACTCAAATACCCCACTACATCTGTATAATGATAGATGATGTCCTACATCTGATGGAGATATAGATACATGTCTATGTTTACTTTCAAAATGTTGCAAAAGGTTTCAAAAGGGCCTCAAAACATAGCAAAACCCCACAAAATCATCACAAAATTCATCCAAGCATTCATCACATCATCATATCACATTTTGTGATAACATGGATTGATTTGGGCGTTTAATTTTTGAATGCGACCAAAAGTCACACAAATACCCAAAAATACTTCAAAATATCCCAAAATGATCCAAAATTTCACAAAATTACCAAATCCACTATTCCAAGCATTCATTACATCATCATATCATATTTTGTGATAACATGGATTGATTTGGGCATTTAAATTTTGAATGCGATCAAAAGTCATAAAATATCCAAAAATACTTCAAAACATCCCAAAATGATCCAAAATTTCACAAAACTATCAAATCAACTCATCAATGCATTTACATCATCATTTCACATCATCAAGTCAACTTACATTATCAAGTGAACCTCGTATCTAGTGATTTACTCTAGTCCCCTAGTGGTTGCAACGATTGGTTATCCATGCAATTCGGTAGGATGGGTAGATCACCATAAGGATGCTTGCTCAAAATCATCATCCAACATCATCTTGTTTGAAATTAAAATCAATTTGATCCCTCATTTCTTGAGTGAGACTATGTTCAAGCTAATTTGCCCAAGGTTATCATTGACACCCTCTCCGTGGGGTTACAAACATGAAAAAATATCTACTTCATCATTTTGCATTAAGGAATTTAATACAGTCACTAGGAAAGTGAGTCTGGTTCCTTTACTTCATCATTTTTTGCATTTCAATGATACCAAAAGGTAAATTTTTGACAACATAAAACCACCCCAAACTTGGGGCAACCAAACTTGACTTTGATTTCTAACATCTGCATACATCATACGCATCCATTGCATCATCCACATTCAGTCAATTGGCTCATGGGTTTCATTCTTCACTCATTCACCAATTGAGGGGGTAAGCCAAAATCATAAAATTTTCAAAATCTTCTTATATGTTGAAAAGAGTCCATTCCATCAAACTAGGTGTCTCTTGTTTTTGTACCACATTGTGTTTCATGCAATACGATATAAAAAGGGGCATCTGTAGACACCAAATCCTAGCCATTTATTATCCACTCATCATCATCAAATCATAGCCATTCATCATTAATATATATATATATATATATATATATATATATATATATATATATATATATATATATATATATATATATATCTGAGCCATCCATCAAAACTCCATCTTAGCATACCATGTGGTAATCCTTATCACTCATTAATTGCAATCCTTGTCACTTATTAAGTTGCAATCTCAGCTGCTCATCATGTTTTAATCTTGGTCGCTCATTTACCGTCATCAAAACCCTAACATGAATGAAGGCAATCATAAAATATTATTCACTTTTCATGAATAAGGGTCGAAACATTTGCAAAGAGAGATCACATGAGTTATCGAGTGTTTTCACATTCACACGATATTTTACATGAGAGTAAAACCCTAGCCACCACTACATATATTGTTCAATCACCATTGCTTATGCAAATTAGATCTGAACACTTTAAGGCATCCATCATAGTCTACAAACACCTTAGGGCATCCACTAGATGCTATAGGGCATCCATCACAATCCTCAAACATATTTTGGCATCCATAAACTAGAGGACTACATCCATGAATCCCCTAGACGCTTTCTAGCATCCACACAACATCATTTCGAACCCTCAAGAGCATAGATCACAATCAGGTATTGACAAGGCAATTATTTTATTTTGATTTACATTTTTTGTATTCTATTTCACTATCTCGAAATACTTCACCTAGGGTTTGTAGGTTTATATTTTATATTGATGATCACACCACATGGAGGCCCCCCACGTCCGCTACTAACCCTTGTTTTTTGGCTATGTGTAGGTGATGATATCATTGGATAGTTGTTGCAGTTGGAGTGGCCCCACAAAGGATACACAAGCCCACTCAACAACTTGTTTGTAGCAGAGAAGATTTGGAAGCACCACATTTGTTTGATCAAGCAAAAGGGTTTCACCCTTTTAATCATTGTATCATTAAAACAAGCATATTTTGTAAAACCCCTTGTGATTCGAGGTATATTAATGGTGTAAAAGAGGAGATCAAAGGCTCCATAAGTCAATATAAAATCACTCTTTTATTTGTGCATGATTGCTTGTTTTGATTTGTTATCTATTTTGGTGTTAATATTTACTGTTTACAAATACTAATATCTTAATGAAAAAATGGTAAATCCAATGGATATGATTTATATGACCTAGATATTAACATAAAATATGGAAAAATTCATGTGAATTATATTAAACATATATTCAAAGTAAGGTTAAGCATCTCAAAGATAATGCAAGGTCTTTAAAGAAGGAAAAAAATTCCTATGAATACCATAAAATGATGTCCATCATATTAATAATTACCTTTGGGCCTATAAAACATTGAAGGTAATTTTTAGAAGGAATTATAAAGCCTTCTACATGATGAGGGGGATTCTAATGGATCCTCCACCTATCTAAGTGAAGTAATACACCAAAGCTTTTGTAAAGGGGTTTCGACATTGGCATTAATATTTTTACTTCTTAGAATTCTATTCAGATTATAAGAAGTTTCGAATATGTAATCTTGCCTTATTGGCCAAGGCTAACATTATATGACATAAACACTTGTATGTTCCTATAGGCTAAATAATATGAGTAAGGATTGGTATGAACATGCATGAAGAATAATCACTAAGAGATATTTTCTAATCAAGTGCACACTCCTAATATTTTTCATATCCATTCTTATAAAGGAGTACAAAGACTCTTTTTAGAAGGAAAATTCAATAAGAGACATGGAAATTTTTAAAAATAAGACAAGTAAAAAATGACCAAACATAATAATATTTCACTATATTAACTAATAAAATATTATCTCTTGTGTAGATACTAATCCTTATCAATTCCTTTAAGTCTAGTGGAAAGTGTCCATACTTTCTCCTTAATATGGGGTGAAGTTGTTAAAAATATGACTTTTGGGACCCGTTTTACCTAGTTTGGCAATGTAGCCTTATGACCAACAAAGTATGCAGTGGTAGTTTATCTCCTAGTAGTGTCTTTATAAATAGCATAAATGGTGTTTGCATAAAAATGAGGTTAAAAATCTAGGATAATATGCTCTAGATATGATAGTAGAACTTTAAATTCTAAGTGAGGTGTCTCATACCATTCCAATTGATTAACACTAATTACATCATGAATATTGAGGTAGGATGGAAGATCAAATTTGAAAGAATTAGCTCCTATTAGTGGAGTAATAATATAGAGTCCATATTTAATAGGTTTGAGCTTATGATGATGTTCACCTTTTGAATTTGTGTTGATCCATACAAAGTCAAACTTTATTCCCAACCTAGAATGTGGAAAGAACGTGATGCTTATCATGGATCTCCTTATAGTTATCCTAAAAAGCTCAAAGAGCTACTCACACTTGTCTTGGGGGATACATTGTCATAACATATTATGGATCCTATATTTGAAGTTATTTTAGAATCTATTATTAGGATTGTGGGTGTTTCATTTTTGTTAGGGGTTTTTGTTGTTGATTATAAGTTATCAATTTTTTAGTTTTTCACATTTACTTTCACAAGTCACACAAATTATAATTATAAGTATATCCCTGTGGAGACAAACATGTAGTCCAATTACATTTTAGAGGATTAGGATGTGGATTCATATCCTGCACAATAGTGGTCATCACAACTATTACATGTACAATACTAGTAACAGTTGTTGCACTAGGTTTTCCTACATATTGTCATATTTGTTGTTGAGCATAGATAGGTTTATTTTACATAGTTTGAGTAGGATTTTGTGTAAGTTGTTTTTTTTCTAACAAATGTGGTTGATGCATTAAGGGATATTGTTGTCTTGTTGTGGGTAATTTTTTACTATATGGAAAGAGGGGGTTTTGAAAGGGTCTCCAAACCTTTTACATATATGTAAAGAGAAGTTCAAAGTAAGCCCTAATTGAAACCAGATAAATAGGAATAAAATAAGGTATAAAACCAAGCCTTAACAAAAAAATGACAAGAAGAGGGAAACAGACAACACACCAAAAAGGAATTAGTCCACATTCAGTAGAGAGAAAAACAACAAATAAGGGAATCAATGGAATTTACAAGCAAAATTGAACTAGGTCAAAACAAGCTACATCATATCTTCCTCTGACCTACCCTGGTTAGTTTTAAAGTAGTTCATAACCCAAGATATTTTATCCACATAAATGGTTTACATATTCATATGCTTACTCCTAGATAAACATAATATTCTTGTTTAGTTCAATGGAACATAATAAAGCTCCACATAATATCAAGAGCCATCCATGAATCTTGTAAATTCTTTTCTAATGATAACATTCAAATTTTGAGAAACATTTCCCTCCAAGTAATAAATTTTTCTTGATGAACTCCTAAATTCACCATGAAATTAGCTACCATGTTTTCTTCTCTAAAAATTTGTTGGCATTGGACATTCTCAAAATTTCTTAGGATTCGATTTGACTCAACTATTAAATTTGCAATGTTCTAGCTAGGATTATGGATGTCATTGAGAATGTTGATTAAGTTAAGGGAATCTCCCTCAATAATTACCTTCCCAAAATTTAGATATTCTAGCAAAAAAATACCTTGGAAGAGTGCCTTGGCATTAACAAAGTGGGTTCCAATATTATTAGCATAGGAAAAATAGTATCCTCTTTATTATGTTAAATAATTCCTCTACCACCTACCAGTCCTAAATTTCCTTTTTAGGCTCTATCAAAATTTAATTTTATCCATCGAGTAGGAGGGAACCACTTGGCATGCAATATTATATAATCAACATGAGTAGAGCCTTGCTCAATCTTGAGAAGGCCCAACTTGATAGCTAGCTAAGATTCTTTATAAGTATCAGGACTAGGAGAAAAAGAAATGTTGGATATGTTTTTAGATAGAGAAAAGTATGGCTCCTATTGATGTTGGGTCTCTAGAGAAATTTTTGAATTTCATGTTATTCCTCTCCTTCCAAAATTCCCACAATATGTGTGAGAGGTTAACTTTCTATAGGGTTTTCCTTCTAGGGCTAGAGAGGGGGGAGGAAGATCATTGCTCAACCATTTCAGTCAAAGTTCTTTATTTTGAATTGGTTGTAAGATAGACTTGTGGTTGTGATTGTGATTGTGCCTGTGACTATGATTGTGACTAAGGTTACATGATCTAGGTCACATAAGCAAGCAAAGAGTATTGTTGTATAATATTTGGTGTCCACTATAGTGATGGATCAACTTGATGTTGTATATGAGGGCTAGGAACTGATAATTTCCAACTCAATGATACTGGTGGTAAGGATCGTTGTAGCTATCCTTGTTGTCTAGATTTTTCAACATATTATGGCTATATATTAGAATACGATTGTGCTTGAATTTTTTTTTGTATTTGCATGGGTGGCTATAGCTTCTATATTTGAGAAAACTATTGACTATGAGATTGAGTATGTTTTGACGTAGGTTGCTCACAATTATTGCATATATTGAGTCTCAATTATGATAGGAGATATGTTGTAAGAATTTTTAAGGAAGACCCTCAGACAAAATCTATAAAATTATTAATAGATCTAATAGATGAAAATTCTTTTGGCTCTTCAAAAAAATTGAGCAACTCTCAACCAAATTTCTCACAAAATAGGGTATCAACTACCCTTTATTATACTCCTTATGTTGTATGATGATACAAAATGATAAATATCTTGATAATTGTACCTACTTTATGACATGCTTTATTGACATGAAATATGTTACTGCATTAGAAGTAGAAGTTGATACACATTCAAGGATATCCTAGAAAGGCTTGATAGCAAATATGGCTACAAAAACCTTTTCAATTAGTATACAAGACCCATGTTTTTGTACCTAGCCTATATGGTATGGGTTGGGATGATTGTATGTGGGAATTTGAATAATATTGACAAATTTTTCACTAACTAAATTCTTTTTTCTTCCATTTTCAATGATCAAGAGAGTCATCTCGGTATTGATTTTACAATTCTATGTAAATATAGACTCTCGAAATGCCTTACAGTAGTTCTTAGTCATGAGAAGAAGGGTAGGGTCTAGATTTGTAGGATTTTAAATTTCTATCCCAAGCATGTCCTCTATGTTATATCCTTTTTTTTGCTACTCTTCTACAAGGAGAGTATTCCCTTCTTTCTTACTTTGGAATACCCTGCACTCCTCAATCAAGTAACTCCAATGGTTGTGATAGCTAAAAATTTATTTCTTGCTACTAGTAGTAGGGGAGGATGACTAATTGGGAAATTTTGATTGGCCACTATTTTTTATGGATGGTGTAAAGGTAGCCTATTGAATATACTTTTTAAATCCTAGCTTATTTTTTACAGGCACCATAAACTTAAAAAATGTATCTAAGGATTCAACTTCAAATACAACCAAATCTTTATGAAGGATATAGGAAAGATTCAAAATAAATTTAACAACTAGTATCTCTTTTCCATATAAAATATTGAGCTTGACCCGAATCTTACTAAAGGTATCGATATATTATTGAATCGATTAACCTTAAACTTACATGAGTTGCAAGCATTCATCTAAAATGTTCTATAGGTTCTAAATTGAGATACTTGGAGTTCCTACACTGATTGATCTCCTTTTCTTTTGCTACATGCATTGTTTAATTATTTTACCAGTATTCTAGGCCTAAATATGACATATGGACATTGGTCATTTGGATTTTTCAAAATTTGGTTAGATTGGGCCCAGTTTTGAAATATGCTTCAAGGCTATGTAGCCAAGAGTCCAAATTCTTGTTGTCTAAGATTCCATTAAATATTTGAATAAAAATATTGGTTTCTAGTTAGAAGCCTTGGGTTTGAGCTACATGCATATCGGTTAGAGTGTACTAGATCACCATTTGAAATTCTACAACAAGATCTTGCATAACATGATTGTGGCTCTCTACTTGAGTTTACAAAATATTTTGAAGAGTACTCATGTTTACTAATTCTTTACAAGTATCTTCTTTTTATGTATCTTTATTATGAGCCATTTTAAAATTTATGAGCAAATTTATGATGTTTTTTGAAGTAGAGAATCTTCAAGAGGGTCTAACTTTTGAGCCAAAACATTAATTCCAGACATTTTTTTAATCAAATATCTTGATGACCCATATGCATTAAGGCAATTAAATATCAATTTGGCACTTCTTAAAACTCTAAAAAAATCCTTAGAAGACCTTGAAAATGAGCTCCAAAGTTTCTATAGTGTGATACCTGAGAAAAAATGAATAGAGATCTAGCAAGGGTAATATGTGGAAATCCTTAATGAATTTAGATCAATGTCAATTTAAGATGAGGGATCTAGTAAATATTGATAAAAATATTTTAGAAGATCAAATTCAAGTATATGATCACATAGACTCTAATTACAATTAATATAAGAAAGAATTGGTGTGAACACGCATGAACAAATATACTAAGAGAGATTTTATGAATAAATGTACACTCCTAATATTATTCATATCTAGTATCATAAAGAATACAAATATGACTTTTAGAAGAAATAAACTTCAAGAAAAAACATGGAATTTTCCAAAAATAAGACAAGTACAAAATTACTAAACATAATAATATTCTACTATATTAACTAATCAAATATTATGTCATGTTTTTTTTTAAGCGAAAAACCCCTTACGGGGCTGCCTTGGTCTGAGAGACCACGAACATGGGGTTCTACACCGTCAAAGTCACCCGAGAGTCGCACCCGACCCTGCCCGCACCAGCATTATCAATTGGATTTTGGATACCCAATTAAGATTTTTGGTAGGGTGGAGATTTGAACCTGGGACCTCCCTTGGAGGATTTCCCTCTCCTATCCAACTTACCTACAACACCTGGGTAAATATTATGTCATGTAGATACTAAATATTATCACTAATATTTTATAACATTTAATGAAGAATTGTGTATTACCCAATGAGAACATGGCATAACCTTGCATTATTATCCTTATTATATCCTAAAACTATTTTTTATCAATTCATGATTTTATAAATTATTATGTAATTAACAAGGTATTTGTACACCTCTCATATTCAATTGATCATATTAGTGTGTTATTTGTATTGATAATTTTGTGTGGGTTACTAGGGAAATACTTTTTTATCTTGTGTTATGAATATTTATTATCACGTCTTATTCATGTTGCTATAATACTAAAGTAGTATTTTCTTTTTTGTTCCAAAACCTCATTATAAAATCAAACATTATAACTAATAGCTCTATATTTTGCATATTCCATGAATGATCAACCATATAAAACATATATGACATCATGCATGTTCATACATCTTATATGTATGTATCGTTGATAACCAAAAATAAGTGTATGCATATTAAACATATATTTTATGATTAGTTTTATATTTTTTTTGTGTAACATCACATATTTTTGAAGGTTACAAATAATCAAGAGAGTAGATATAATTGTTATTATCATATCCATAATGTTGCATGATATTAATTATGTATAAAAAATAATTCAATTATGTTATGGTTTTAATCAAGTGGCATTAGCTCAACAGGTTAGACTCCTCAACATTCAATGAGGAGACCAAGGTTCAAATATTTCCAATTGATACATGGATAATATCCAAGCTTTGTTATAATACTACTATGTGGTTATGATGTAATACAGGTGGGGCCCGTTTCAATCCTATATAACCAATTGAAAAAAATATTATGATTTCTATATAGATCTTGGATTGAGAATCACACTGGAGCAAAGGAATTTTACATCATTTAATAATGGTGATTGTGCCTTCCTCCCTAATAAATATTGTATAGGAAGTTATTCCCACCTAAGACATCATGGATTCTAACATGTGTTCACATGCATAGATGGAGACTACAACTATATGAATGGATTTTTACATTTTATCTTCAAAAAGTTTTTTACTTTAGTACTTGATAATTATTTTATATTTGTTCACTTCTTGATAGACATCATACAATTGTTTTGTATCCATCACAACTATATATTATAAAATATCATATTAGAGAATATATAATTAGATGCCAAATGAAATTTCAAACCCAAGTTGGTTTTTTGTTTCATCAAAAAATGTGCCCCGATGATGGAGATATTTAATTTTAAAGGTTTAGTTTAAATTTTAATTTATTTAAAATTTAAATTTAAACTTTAAAATTAAACAAATTATTTTTCCCTCCCTTTTTTTTCGACATCGATATTATTTCTTCCCCATCCGCATCATGTATAAAAGGCACCTCTTTAGCAAAGGAAAAGGTCTCTGAAATTCGAATGAAAGAATCCTTATTGCCAAGGTTAATCCACCTCCGAATCGTGCACTTTCGACTGTCATAGGATTGGGTGAAGCATTGTTTTAAATCTCATGGGCGATAAGAGGAAGCTTACCCCAATTGGTGGGTGAAAAGAGTGCAAAGGCGCATTCTCTGCAGGTCTCAGGTTCGAGTCACCCGAAATTCATTTTTCGCATGGTTTGTTGTCACCACAATTTTCGACGCCAAAAATAATTTATTTTAAAAGGTATGCCCATCCCCGAAATTTTTGAAGAATGAAAAATTAATGTTTTAATTTTTCAAATCTAAGGTTTGATGCATCATTATTGAGGGTATGCCATGGTGATGTAATTTATGAGTTGTGGCTTATATTTTGCACTATTTGATGTGGGATTTTTTGCATTAAGGAGCTTAGTGAGTTGTGCGTTAGTGCAAAGTGATTTTTAGGAGAAATAAGGGAATGGTAAATGGTTGTGGTGATATTCATGCTATTCTTAATTAATTAAGGAAATAATTATTTTTAATTATTTTCTAGTGGTGGATGTGATTTTTGACTAGGAGATATAAGGTGTAAAAGGTTATGATATTTGTTTTGTAATTTCTCCTAATCCTCATGAAGTTTGGCAAGAGAATATTGTGGTTGTGGTAGATTTCCAAAGAGGCTTCTTCATATTCATAAAATTTATGGGCACATTCTCCTATTGATTGATTATGGTGGTTGATTTCTGAAATATCATTGGAGAGAAAATGATTGATTGTGGTTTAATTTTTGAAAGTGGTTGGTTTAATGCTTCAAGGTTTTCTAGTTTGAGAGTTGTGATTAAACGTTGTTTTATAAGCATTGTTGTTGAAGCCCATTGGTTGTGAAAATAACTTGAACTTGAGTTAGATAATAACATGAGTATCATTGTTATGTGAGATTTGTGGTTGAGCATTGTTGGAAACATTTTTATTTGGTTGATACATGCTTGGACTAGGGTTTGTGAGAAAGGATTGATCCTTGATGTGATTGGTTGAGTAGAGTTGATTGAGCCTAGTCAAGTGAATGTGTGATCCTTGAAACTACTCTATATTATGATTTGAGTTGAGATTGATAATTGAGAATAGAACATATAGTCTCTAACAATTCTCTTTATGCTTCTATGAGATTGATTTGAGTTGAGATTGGGATTTGAGTATAGAACATATTGAGTCTCTAAAAATTCTCTTTATGCTTCTATGAGATAGATTTGAGTTGAGATTGGGATTTGAGAATAGAATATATAGATTCTCTAACAATTATATTTATGCTTCTATGAGATTGATTTAAGTTGAGATTGGGATTTGAGTATAGAACATATTGAGTCTATAACAATTCTTTTTATGCTTCTATGAGATTGAGTTGAGATATTGATTGAGAATTGATCTTAGAAAATATTGAGTCTCTAAAAATTCTCTTTATGATTCTATGTGATTGAACAAGTTTTGTGTGAGCTTATCAAGCTGATTTGAGGCAAGTATTTTAGAAGGCTTGCAGACTGATTTTGAGTAAGCTTTTGTGGAAGCTTGCAATGCAGATTTGAGCAAGTCCTAGAGAGGACTTGTTGAGCAGATTTGGACAAGTTCTGATTGAACTTGTTGAGCATATTTGAGCAGGTTCTATGTGGAAATTTTGAGCAGATTTGAGTAGGTTATCTATGGACCTATTGAGAATATTTGAGTAGGTACTATGTGGATTTGTTGAGCAAATTTGAGCAGGTTTTGTGTGGACCTGTTGAGCAGAATTGAGTAGGTTCTATGTGGACTTGTTGAGCAAATTTGAGCAGGTTCTATGTGGACCTATTGAGAAGATTTGAGCAGGTTTTGTGTGGACCTATTGAGAAGATTTGAGCAGGTTTTGTGTGGACCTATTGAGTAGAATTGAGCAGGTTCTATGTGAGCCTATTGAGCAAAATTATACTAGACCGAATGTATTGTGTTTAGTGCAAGAGATTGAGTAGAGTTATGCTAGACCGACTGAACTGTGTTTAGTACAGTATTGAGACAGAGCTTTGGAGGTGATAGATTACAGAGGATAGAGTCTCAATGGATAGATATCCAACATCTATAAAAATTGAAGACAAATCTAAGTGAGGGGTCTTCAAGTCGATAGATATCCACCAATCAGTGCAGCATAGAGACAGAGTCTTCTAGAAGATAACTAGCCAAAGTAGAAGGGTAAGAGATCCATGAACTTGATATTAGAGGATGAACATCTCCTTTGGATAGAGGTCCATAAACATTGTAATTGGGAAGGATTCCCAAGAGATTTATTGAGAAAGTTTTAGCAAAATATTTTCTCCGTGGAGTAGCCCACATTGGGTGAACCACGTAAAATTGGTGTCTCATGTGTGTGTGATGATTTGTGCATTGCTTTGGTTATTGCTATTGATATTGCCATTTATTATATTGATTAATATTATTTAGGAAAGAAAAGTAAAAAGATATCTTATACTATTCACCCCCTCCCTCTCAGTATAAGATTGTGTTCTTCACCGTTCTATGAAGAGCATAATGACATATGTATAATAGGAGTTGATGATGTTGGTATTTCCATGAAAATTTGAAAAATGATTATGGGTGGGTTTATGCATAAGGGGTTGGACTCAAAATGTACTTATTAAAAAATAGAAAATCCTAATCAAAATCAAGTCAAATCAAGGTGAATCCTAATAAAATTAAATAAATCATCTTCACACCAAAATTTGGGGCATTTGAACCCCTAGAAAAGTAAGGTTATATTTGGGGCACATTTTGACCTATTAAATCACCTTATAACTTAATAAAAACACCACCATTAGATCAGTCTTGAAAAGATATTTTCAACGAGTACAAATATACCTATGTTTAGTTATATATTATGGCGAATTGACCCTAATAAAATATTGGTCTTGAAAATGTTAGGTGAATGGGCCGACTTCAAGAATGCTCATATTCGCCAATTTAATTTTGAAAATCCTAATATTTTCTCAATTTTTTAATATTCGCCACTATGCATAACTCTGATTATGGGTGGTATTGATGATGGTGCACGAGAGAAATAAATTGTAGTGGATTTTGTCAATATTACACATCTGTGAAAAATAAAAAACTTGAAATTGATTACTAATGATCAATATGAATCTTATTTTTTATCTTTCCAAGGATGGTAGTTGGAGGATACTTGGTATTTTAATTAGATTATGGGAGATGAAAGGGTAAAGTTGAAATACTTGATATTGAGCTTGCATGCTAATTTTATAAGTATGATTTCATTGGCAATCTAACCAATGGCCTACATGGTGTGTACTTGTGTCTTTTAGAGGGACAAAAGCATTATATGTTACATTCATGAAATGATGAAATTTTTCAAATGAATGAATTCCTTAGAGCTTCTATGAAGACATACTGATTTACAAATCCATAAAATATCTTTGGCTGCTCTTAGCTTTACTTTTTCTCTCTATAGTGTATTTTTGGAGTTGATAATACACCAAATGTGAAGTAAATTTTGTTTGCATCATGTATTTATGTTTAAATGTATGATATTATTTTAAATGATGAATTGTATTTCAGTTCTAGTGTATGTGCCTGTCATTTTGTTTACAATTACAAGCTCCATTGGGATGACAATTTAAATTTGGATTATATAGCATAGGTATTTGTCTCGAAAAGAACTTTGTAAAAAAAATTAGATATTGTTTTAAACAAACTAGGTGAGGGGTTTCTTTGTTTTTTCTTTAAACCAAAACTTATAAATGATTTTGTTTATAGTGTAACCTTTATTTTTAATAGAAAATCACATAGCTTATTTTTCTTATAATTGAATTTGAATATCATTTCTTATACCACACATTTGTACTTCATAAAAGCATATATTTTATAGTAGTTTATATTACATTAGTTAAAAATATACTATTTAACATATGTGGTAGATCTAACTTAGAATATTTCAAACTATAATGATTTTATAGCAACTTTGTTTTAACAAGTCTTATTTAAAACAAACATAATTAAGCATAACATTAAATCTAATAATATTACTAAAATTTTTTAATTAAATCATATGATATTATTATTTTTATTGAGTAAATACTTCTTATACACATCCACCATGGGGATTGAACCCGGTCACATCATCGATAATGCAAGTGGCGTCCTTGCGGGTAGACCACACTCATGGGATTAATTTAAATGGTGTTTATTATATGATAAATTTTCACTTTTCTTCTTTTCTTAACCATAAACTCACATATCTAGTAAATTTTTCTTATACTAGTTAGTTGTATAATATACAATTAAAGATACATAAAGTATATAATATAGGAATATTTTTTTGATATTATTAAAAGGGAGAGGGTTTTTATAGGAATCCCAAAACCTATACAACCAAAAACACCATGAATGCGAGCATAAAAAAGATCCAATAACAAACACCCTACTAGGGTAAAACATTACATAAAATCAAACTATTTTAAAAACCACAAAAAGAGTATGGGACAAAGGGGAGAACTGAGATAGTTCTACCCCATCATACCAACCTCATGAGCAACTAAAACATTCAACCATGAGATCTCCTCTAATAAATCTAGAGAATTCTTCAGAGAGCACCAAATTGCTCTCTGTTTGATATAAATAAGTTTTAGACTATGAAAAATTGTGTTTTTCCTATCAAGAGTGTCCTCTGACATATAAATATCTTTGACAGTTTTATCTCTATGGCAGTATCTTGGTAGGATATCCACTTTGGGATAATAGGATAAGGGGGACAAACCATCTACATCCCACTTCTTATCATACAAACGTTTGGACTTACAAGTGTCGTTGCCTACCACCATTTTTGTGGATGTGGGACTATCAACCAAACACACTAGATTATCCTTTTTAAGAGAATATTTGAGAGTAGGGTAGTTCAAAAGGATCTTATCTTCTGATAAAATATGCTTTACCACACACTCCTTTCACATAAACATGAATCTTTTAAGAAACCTTGTCAAGTCTTGTACCCAATGAGAATGAGTAAATATCCTCATTGTTATCACTAAATTCCTCATATGCATCCTCTAAAAAACTAGGTGTGCAAAAGGGAAAATCCACACATGGTTTTAGAAACTCCTCTGCAACCAAACCATGCTCAAAAGTTGCTTCTTCAAAAATAAGCAAAGCCAAACCTTAGTGAAGGGTGGCTTGACCCCAACCTCCTTACACGTCCATCATAGATTTTTTTATTGACTAAAACTAAAATAAAGAAATATTCATTTGCAGATTCCTACACAAATGTTTAAGAAACATAGCGTAGAAACTAAAAATAACCTCATAAGGTGAGTCTAAAGTTAAATAGTACATAATTACTTTCACCACATTGTCCCAAGGAGGGGACAATGCCTTAGTGTTGAAGCCATTCTACACTCTGGACAAAAATTCATCATCATCCAAAATAAAACTAATTTCTTCAGCAAAGAGTGTTTGTCACGGTTGTCATGGTAGGGTAATTTTAATTAGTAAGCTTTTAAGTAAATTTGGTTTAACATATTTTATTAAAAATATTTATGATTACATACTATCTAGTATTTTTGACATAAAATTTAATATAGAATGATTATAAAAATTTAAAACACCTATTTTCTCTATATCCTTAAAATATACTAAAACTTATCTCAATCATTAAATATCATTCATATTATTGTAAAATATGAAAGAATTAAAATATTCCATAACCATTAGTGGTAGAAACTTACAATATCATATAATCCATCATTTACAAACAAAAAAGTATCCTTTTAAGAAATTGTTAACAAGTTATATTGCCATAATAATATGTTAATAATCACTTCAAGTATTTGTATCATAATTAAATTGTATTGAAGTCTAACTTCTAATGTGCCTTACAATTATATTTCAACATATTTGAAGGAAGGGATAATGCCTTTTCAACCTCTAGATTTTGGTGGACTCCTCATTATTGTTTGTAACTCTAACTAATCTAATCTAATTGTATGAAATTAAATGTAGAAAATTAAAGCGTAGAAATTAAAATTCAAGAATAATAAATATGGATGTTATAGGTTGTGAGATATTGAGAGTAAATACAATTGTAACCATAACAAGAAGAATGTGTGATCAATTAACATATAAAAGAATAATGTAAGATAATATGGATGAAATGAAATTAACAAGGAATGACAAGAGAACAAAAGTGTAGTGTCATAACTATTGTGCATTCCAAAATGTAGGAGAAAGGTTCAACTAATGAAAAACAAATGTTTCATGAATCTCTTATTATTATCAAGAAGAAGAAAGTACCATGTACATCTCACAAAATGTAGCCTTGAATTCCTCAAGGTAAAAATATGTCTACAATTGAGACTATGAGTCCTATTCATAAGAAGAATTGACCCTTGAGTTACCTTGGGTGATAAATCGTTACCGCTAGTAAAAGTTAATATTTGGGGTATCTTTAGAAAAAATATTTTAGTATCCACTCTTTGTATTTAAACACTTTTCTTGGAATGAATTACTTCCCTTAGAGTGAATCACTCCATTGAGACAAGTCGCATCTTTAGTACTTTGCCAAATTTTTGCCAATTTTATAAATTTTAATATTTTGCAATGTAGTTCCTAGGTTTACAAAATCCATTTTGTTTATTTTTCATGGTCAATAAATTAGAGAAAATAGAAATTAATAGCCAATATGATACATTCATAAAATTAAATTTAATGTGGTCTTGATTTTAAGAAATCAATTAAATATTTTTACAAACTAAAATTATTCCCTCAAAAATCCATAATAGTTTATTTTTTTATAATGTGTTAAAATTCATTATGATTTCTAGAAATTAAAAGAATCAATCATTCCATTCAAATTTTATACAAAAAGTGTAAAAATTTGATGAAAGAGAGAAATAGATAAGGTCATAACAAAATTCCAAGAGCACCTAGATAAAGAATGAAAGAAATAAGAGAAGATGATGGACTAGATCTTCATGCATAAGATGATTCAATATCCCAAAGAATAAGGAGTGATTACAACATATTCCAAATACCTTTTATACATGGCTTTAAAGACTCAATAACTATTCAAATTTTACAAATATAAGTGTATATCCTATAAACATAGACCAAAGATTCTAATTGTATAACATATTAAGTATTTTTTCCTTTTGGAATAGGGCACAATATGTTGACGACTACAATGAATAATTTGGTCTTTAACACTATAAAAAATATTTTAACTAATGTCATCAATGCAAATAGCTCAAAAAATCATGCAATTTGAAAATAGGGGTTCAAAACTCTTCCATATGCAAAAGTTACGACCTCCAAATGTTTTTCCCTAATAACCCTCAAAACATTAAAAAATTAATCACAAAACTTAGAAATGTTATTTATAATCTCAAGCTACCACTTGATGTATCCTCACTTATTGGTGTCTCCTTTTTAATCTATGTCACTCGGTCATCCTTGAATGGATGGTTTAAAACATACTAGAGTTTTATTGGTTAAAGAAGTATATATATGTAAAAAAAGGTTAATATGTGGCATAGGATACAACCATTCCAATTTTAAAAATAGTGCAATGGTAAAATATTGCTTGAAAGGAATCCAAATTGAGTTTATAGGGACCTAAAACCATTGCGCTAACCAAGCTGCCAATGCATACGATGGTATTTGAAAGATATATCAACCTAAAAGAACAAATTAACTCCTTAGTTATGATAAAATATCAATAAAACCTTATATTCAAAGGAGTTTAAACTCTTAACATATTTCTCCTCATGTATTCGATATGATTAGCATGGAAACCATCATATCCAGGTAGAAGTTTCTATGCCTCCTTAAAGAACATTATATAGCATAATTAATGAGAAAATTGCTTGTGACAAAAGGGATAGTGTAATTTTTTAAATTGGACCCTCTTCCCTCATATGCAAAATCCAATGCTTGCTTGACCATGTTTCCTGTTGGCAATTTGAGTTATTTTATGTTGTCATTGATGTCACATGAATCATTGATGGCATATGGATCACTTTGAGTTTTGGTGGGCAAATGATATTTTGGAAAGCATGGATAAATTTAGGATTTTTGTGAAAACCAAGGTAGGCAAAATAAAAGGTTTTATTTAAAACCATGGATGACATATTTGAAATGAGTTTTCCTTAAAACCCAAGTTGGCCTTTCATTTCATCAAAAAAGGTGCCCCGATGATGGAGATATTTAATTTTAAATATTTAGTTTAAATTTTAATTATTTAAAATTAAAGTTAGCGTCGACATCTAAAGAAAGAGGGAAAATGAATAATTCGTCGATGTCATCGAAAATGAGGAGAAGACTATATAAAGAGGGATCCTAAGGTTCATTTGAAATTAATCCTTGCTCATGTTAATTATTGGCTAAACATCCGAAGAGAGCTCATGCGAAAATCATTTTGAAAATGGAGACAACGAATAAATCCAAGGTTGGTCGAAAGCCCAAGACATTGTGGTTAGAGTGGCGCATTGGCAATTGGATTTTTGTTAAGGTGTGTGGCAACGCTTTACGTCAAGGTTTGAATCTCCTTGAATGCATTCGAAGGCATTGGAAGGAAAGCGCTCGAAGAGCTTTTGGTTTGCGTGGAAGGGAGGAAGAACTTAAGGCATGTTGTGCCTTTTCCATTTGAATGAGCGAATAGCTCGTGTGGCAACCTTAGCCACGGATAAGGTGCTTGCTATGTGGGAAAAGTGGGGGTTCGAATCCCCTTGAGGAGGTAATTACCTTTTGCTCTAATTAATTTCGTTGATGCCCTAGGATAGGAGTTATAAGGTGGTTAAGGAATAATTAAATTTTTTAATCAAACTTTATTTTTATAAGGGTTGTGATTATTATTTCAGAGGTGGATGAGTTGTTGATTTAATTTGATACTCATGAAATTGAAAAATTAAGATTTAGGAGAAATAAGGAGTTGTTATAAAATATTTATAACAAGGTGTAAATTGAGTTATGCTTATCTTGTGATTGTTATTTGAAGTCCACTAACCCTAATTGATATTGGAAAGGAAAGTTGTGTTTAGTGTGGAAGATTTTGTGGAAAAAATTTGGCATCAAAAAGGTATGGGCACATTCTCCTATTGATTGTTTATGGTGGTTGATTTTTGAGATATCATTGGAGGGAAAAGGATTGATTGTGGTTTCCTTTTCAAAAGTGGTTGGTTGAATTCTTCAAGGTTTTCTAGTTAAGATTTGTGTTTAAACCCTTATTTTATAAGCATAGTTATTGAAGCCCATTTGTTGTGAAAGAACTTGAAAAGAACACGAGTATCATTGTTATGTGAGATTTGTGGTTAAGCATTGTTGGAATCATTTGAGTTGGTTGATACATGCTTGGACTAGGGTTTTTGTGAGAAATAATAGTCCCTTGTGGTGATTGGTTGAGTTAAATTAATTTGAGAGTGAGATTAGAAAATATTGAGTCTCTAACAATTCTCTTTATGCTTCTATGAGTTTACTTGAGTTGAGTTGAGATTGATTTGAGTTGATTTGAGTTGAAGATTGAGCTTAGAACATATTGAGTCTCTAACAATTCTCTTTATGATTCTATGAGTTGATTTGAGTTGAGTTGAGTTGAGATCATTGTGGATCATTGTTGTCATCCATTGAAGAGTACATTGCCATTCATTGTTGAGTTCATCTTTGAGCTTTGCCTTGATATATTTGTGGATGAGATTTAAGTACTACTTGAGCATGATTAATTGAGCCTTTGAGAAGGCTTTGTGGATAGCTTTATGGATAGTTTTTGGGACAACTTTGTTGAAAGTTTTGGGATAGCTTTGTGGAAAGTTTTGGATAGCTTTGTGGACAGCTTTGTGGATAGTTTTAGGATATATTTGTGGACAAATTTGAGCAAGTTCTTGGTGATATTGCTAGAGAATATTTGAGCAAGTTCTTAGTGAGCTTGCTAGAGTAGATTTGGGTAAGTTCTTGGTGAGCTTTCTAGTGAAAGCACGAGATTCCGGTCAAAAGAAACACCAAGTGTGATTGCATTCAAAATTAAGTACGCTTAAGTCCTAGAAATGTAAATTGCATGAAACGAAAAAGAGACACATTGGAAGAGACGCAATCAGATAAAGAAAACATAGCCCTTTCATTAATTTCCTTCGATCTCTGTTACAATAATGCATCCTCCCTTTTCAGGGGCTAGGAGCGCAAATAGGGTTTGATTACAATCGCTGAATGATTCCTCCTTTCGCGTGCCCACGATTGCAATGGGCGGGCCAAGATGATGTCGCCGCTAATGTCGATGAGTTCTTCACCTCTACTGCTTCTCCATAAGGCCACTGCCACTGAGGCAGCTGGCCAATCCACATTAAACTGGAATCCGTCCCTAGGCAGGATGAATTCTGACTGTAATTCGTCCCTGGGTGGGACGAATTCTTCTGAGTAGGAGAAACCGACCTGCTGCTGCTCCAATTTTGGATCTCGGGACCTGAAAAACTCTTGCAAATAGGGGGTTAGGTAATTGGGGCCATTTTGGGACGACCCAGATGGTCGGATTTTCCCAATTTGGCCTCCACCCTCGGGAATTTGACCTTGACACCTGCAAGTTAGCGAAACGACAAAGCAATACAAAACATCCTAAAATCTGCCCAAAAGTTACAAAATTGCAATTATGGACTAATCAGACCTAGTAAAATAGAATGCAATCTAAAAGATAATCTAAAGTGCTCAAAAACTAAAATTAGGACTTGGGAGGTGCGGGGGTGCCCAAGTGGGCCTCCCACCGTTGGCCCTCGATTTTGGAGCCAATCCACCGGGGATGGGCCCAAAACCTTTTAGGATTGGGGGGTCGGCAAATTGGTAGGTTCAGATGTCCATGCGTCGGATTTGAGTAAGGTTCGAGCTTCCAAAGGCCACCCAACAACCTCCCTTGCAAAAGAGATTGGTGGATGTAGGAAGGTGAACAAAGGGGGATGCAAGTGAGTCTTCAATTTGGCAGCACTTCGTTGCTTGAACACTCCTTCCACCTCTCTGTTTTGGGTGAGAAAAGTCCCACCTTTTATAGACCCAAGGGGTCTCTTTTGGGAGAGAAGCACAAAAGCCAAGTGTTGGCCATAGGCACCATGTGGCAGTCTTGTCTTCCCATGAGGGAGGGGAGTCTTCCATTGACTTGAACTTTGATAAATGCTTTTTGTAACAGTCCTATAACGGCCCCTCTGTCCACTTACACATGTGTGCAAGGTAGGAGCCCTTAACTGACTGTTCTGGGCTGCCACTTGGCACCATTTGCCTTTTTGCCCGTTAAGCTTGGAATTCGTCCCACCCAGGGACGGATTCAGAATTTGTCCTGGGGTGGGACGGATTCTATTTTGAATTCATCCCGGGGTGAGACGAGTACTGGGCAAAGTTTCCAAGTGTGCCAAATTGCTTCTTGACCTTACAAAATTGCTATGAAAGTGGTTAGGACCACTGTTTAACCTCTGAGGGCTGCCCTGGGGGCTGTGTTTGCCAAAGCGATCAGTGTTTGCAGTCACATAATCGGATTGGTGCTGTTTTGGTGTCTACAGCTAGAGCAGATTTGGATAAGTTCTTGGTGAAATTGTTAGAGCAGATTTGGGCAAGTTCTTGGTGAGCTTGCTAGAGCATATTTGGGCACATTTTTGGTGAGATTGCTAGAGCAGTTTTGGACAAGTTCTATGTGAGCTTCTTATTCATTTTTGGACAAGTTTTGTGTGAGCTTGTTATTCAGTTTTGGACAAGTTCTATGTGAGCTTGTTATTCATATTTGGACAAGTTCTATGTGAGCTTGTTATTCAATTTTGGACAAGTTTTGTGTGAGCTTGTTATTCAAATTTGGACAAGTTCTATGTGAACTTGTTATTGCCTAGCTTTGAGCATATCAAAGAAATCATTGTATTGGATAAGGATCCTTATTTTTGTGTGAAATATTATAATAATATTATCTAGTGTAGTATCCCACATTGGGGGAACCACGTTAAGTCATGTCTCTCAATTGTGTGTAGTGAATTGTGCTCATGCTGACTATTTTTATTTAAGTTATTACTGTACACTGCCATATTTAGTTATTGCAATTAAGGGCATTAATTGATATTGATTTGGAAAGAAAGTAAAAAGTGATCTTATATTGTTCACCCCCCTCTCAGTATAAGCTCGTGTTCTTCATTGCCATGCCCTCTAGTCAGTCAAACAACAATCAACAAAGTGTTATTTCAATATTTTTCCAATGAGAAGAAGATAATGTGTAAAGGCTATGAATAAAACCTAAGTTCATGAGCATAACATCTTAGATATGCTCATATAATCACCTTAGAAACTTTTATGAATGTGAAGATGTGTGTGTCCTCTCCTAGGAGAATAATGATGCACTCATAATAGTAAAAGCATACCAAAATATAAAAGGGAAAATGTACAAAATTGTGGTAAATATTCAAAAGAAATAAATGGCACATACAAGATATTCAAATAGACTATATTCAAATTAAAAACATAAAATTTCTTTTATTTTTCCAAATAATGCAACATGGTTTTTCTATAAAGGAAAATGAAAGTACTCATCATGTAATATGAAATATAATCCACTTAGAGTGGACGCAAAATCATGGAAGATATTATTGTTTTTGCCTCTTATTCAAAAATATGAAGCTTCAAAAAGTAATTCACCCTAAAAAATAGAAGAATTAGAGGTTTTGATATTTCTTTGTGACTAAGCAACATTGTTGTATATCCACTCTAATACCATGTTGAAATTTACAACTTTTTTAATAAAAAAACAAAATCAGTCCATCCAATCAAATATTATATATAAAACATAATAAATAAATAAGTATATAATAGGCACAAGTAGGCACTATGATTAGTCACTATATTATCCACAAATAAGGAACACAAGGTTGAACTCTTGCACATACACACATTTATCAAAAGGTCATCTAGTACCCTTCAAATAAATAACATTACTATAAGGAAATCAATAGAATCATTCGTAACAATAATTATTCCAAAGCAAATTTTCATCGATACTAAATGATCATCAATCTAGTGAGAAAGGAAATTATGCAAATTGAAATAACACTCTTTTAAAATTGTGGTCTCATTAATTTTGAGATGAAAACCTCCTCCTAACATCATCCATAGAAATCTTAGTAAATAGAATGCTGACCTATTTATACTAATACCGTAACTCCTATTACATTCATAATTTAAAAAAATCCATCATTTAAAAAAACAATTAAATTAATTATAAATTATTATATTAATTTGACAACAAAGTTAACCCAACCTATTGAGAGTTACAGTGGTTCAAAAATGGTAATATGGGATTTTCTTAAAAAAACTAAGTGTTGAAGTTTTGTTGTGATATCATGACAAAATGGAGCAAGGGTGAGAGGGACATAAAATATGTCACGATATCGTGACAAAAATGAGCTAGGGCACCAAGTGTTTTAATATTTTTGTGATGTCATGATAAAAGTGAGGAGGGCACTAAGAGTTTTAATATTGTTGTGATGTCATGATAAAATGGAGACAAGCATGGAGGGTCTTAAAATATGTCACAATATCACAACAAAAATGAGCTAAGGTAATCAACATCTTAAATATGATGCAATATCATGACAAAATGGAAATTTACCCTTTTCAATAAAGTTACATGACTTTATGTTTAATTATCCACAGTGTAAAGGGGGACCCATAATTTGCATATGAAATTTTAGGGTTTCTAAGTCATGTACGAAGAGAAGAAATAATGAAGGGAAATATTAAACATAACTTTTAACCTTGCTCTAATCAAGCAACCAAGAAAGCACACAGTGCTTTATACATACAAAAGAGGTTTTCATAAATATTAATAAAATAGATTGTTGTTGTGGATTTACAATAAGAAAAGTTTAATCCTTTATACCAGATGCTTCTAATTTTTTTTTCTAAAAGCTAAAAACCCCTTGTGGGGTTACCTTGGTCTGAGAGACCATGAACAGGGGGTTCTACACCATCAAAGTTATCCGGGAGTAGCACTCGGCCCTACCCACACCAACATTATCAATTGGATTTTGGATACCAATTCAGCTTTTTGGTAGGGTGGAGATTTGAACCTGATACCTCCCTTGGAGGATTGCCCTCTCCTCTCCAACTCACCTACAACACTGGGTAAAACTAATTTATAGTGGAAAACACCCCTTTCGAGGTGCCACTTTCAACAGGTTGGGCATAGGAGGAATGGAGCCTTGTCGGCCTCTACCAGCACATACGACATTCCTAACTATACCATATATCTACAGGATGGAGACAAGGGGAATGGAACCTGGGTCGACCTCTACCAACATCCAAGGAATTTACCACTGCACCACAACAAGAAGATTCAGATGCTTCTAATTTGGAAGCTTACATATGTCTATAGATATTATTACAGGATGAAAACACATGTAGGTGAGTCTAAAGGTTGCAGCTTTAGTTCCCTATTTTTCGAGGTCCCCTTCAGATGTTCTCCTCATTTGTTCTTCCTCTGTGTCTAAAATCTCTCTCTTACAATAAAAATGCCAGTGACTCAAATACATATAGCTAGAGATGGAGGTAAAGAGCAAGAAAGGTTCACCAACAAACTAACACATAATAAATACAAAATATGGCATCAAATGACTTGCTACACAGTTACAATTTAAAACATGAACCATCAGTAATTAATTCGAATATAGCAAGATCTGATGAATGATGCAGAGGATAATTTCTGTTGAAGGTGTCAAATTTGGTTTAATTTTCTAATACCCTCATTTAAACCAGATTTCATAAAATCTAACATCGAGTATTTCTCTCAGTTTGTTGAATTCTTCCTCTTTCAAAGGTTTTATGAAAATATCTACAACATGTTATTTTGATCTACAAAACAATAATTCAATTTCATTATATTTCACCAGATTTCTAATGAAATGGTACCATATGTCAATATGCTTGGTCTTGTCATGAAACACTAGATACTTTGATAGTGCTATGGCTAAATTGGTATCATAAAATATAGTTCTTGCCCATTCTGGTGGATGGTTTAGCTCCCCCAAAATTCATCAAGCCAAACAATCTGACATGCGGCTGAGGTGTCTACAATATACTCTGCCTTAGTAGTGGAGAGGGCAATAATTTTTTGGTTCTTTGATGACCAAGAAATGGCACCTAATCCAAGATGGAATGCATATCTAGAAGTGCTCTTACTATCATCTATGCTCCCAACCCAATCTCTATCTGTATACCCAACAGGTTGAAGCTAGTCTTTTCTGGCATAATAAGTTCCATGATTCCTAGTCCCATTAACATAACGTAAAATCCTTTTGCCTACTTTCTAGTGAGTGTCCTTTCATAACTCCATAAAATTGCTAATTAATATCACTACAAACATCAAATCTAGTCTGTTTGTAATCAAATACATAAGGCTACCAACTAAATTTTTATAGAAAGTTAGATCAATATTGTTGTTGCAATCAGTTTTGCTCAGTTTTTGGCCTATTGCAGCTGGTGTGATGGGAATTTTACTATCCTCGATATTAAACCTCTTAAAGACATATTTTGCATACTTGCCCTGAGAGATGAAGATATCATCCTTATGTTGAGTAACTTTAATCCCAAGGAAGTATTTCATCAGGCCTAAGTCCATCATCTCCACCTAAACAAGATATTCATTTGAATGCTCCGGTAATCGTAATTTTTTCCATTAAACCATGGGATCTGCAATTGTAAAGAGTTTCCTTCGAAAGCCATTGCTTCTTGTCATGCATGAATTTGGCATAGGTTCAGATACCAATTTGAGAGTTACAATGGTTCGAAAATGGTAGTATAGGATTTTCTTAAAAAAATCGAAGTGTTAAATTTTTATCGTGATATCACAATGAAATGGAGCAAGGGTGAGAGGAACATAAAATATGTCTTGATATCGTGATAAAAATTAACTAGGGCACCAAGTGTTTTACTATTGTCACGATGTCAAGACAAAAGTGAGGAGGGCACTAAGAATTTTAATATTGTTGCGATGTTATGACAAAATGGAGAGAAGCATGGAGGGTCTTAAAATATGTCTCGATATTATGACAAAAATGAGCTAAGGTAGTCACCATCTTAAATATGATGCGATATCGCAACAAAATGAAACTTTACCTTTTTCAATAAAGTTACATGACTTTATGTTTAATTCTCCATAGTGCAAACGTGACCCTACAATTTGCATATGAACTTCAAGGGTTTCTAAGTCATGGACAGAGAGAAGAAATAATGAAGGGGAAGTTTAAACATGAATTTTAACCTTGCTCTAGTCAAGCAACTAGGAACACAGTGCTTCATAAATACAAAAGGGATTTTTATAAATATTAATAAAATGGATTATGTCGTGGATTTACAATAACATAAGTTTGAGCCTTTATATCAGATGCTTCTACTTTAGAAGCTTACATACGTTTACAGATATTATTGCAGGATGAAAACACACACAAATGAGTTTGAAGGCTATGACTTCAGTTCCTTGTTCTTCGAGGTCCCCTTCGGATGTTCTTCTCCTCTATTCTTCCTCTGTGTCTAAACTCTCTCTCTTATAGTAAAATGCCAGCGACTCAGATACATATAGCTAGAGATGGAGGTAAAGAGCGAAAAAGGTTCACCAACAAAATGACACATAATAAATGCAAAATATGGCACTAGATGACTTGTCGCACAATTGCAATTTAAAACGTGAACCATAAATAATTAATTTGAATATAACAAAGTCCAATGAATAACACAGAAAATAATTTCTGTCAAAAAAAATATTAAATCTGGTTTTATTTTCTAACCTTATAACATTTTATATAATACAATAAATTAAATATAATTATTGTACATACCTATATAAAAGATTATATCTTACGACCTATAAGAGAGATTGAACTTTCAATAATAATAAAAAATATACTATATAAAAGACTATTTAAGTATTTAAAAATATAAAAATAAAAAACAAAACTTCTTGGCAGGGGTATGCGGGTTCTATGCGCCACGTTCGCTCTCTCAATACTTTACGTGGCATTGTTTTTACTTGCCACGCTATCCCTTTCTAGGTGGCGTTTTTCCCTCACGTCATGCAAGCTTTTAATACTGCAACCCTCCCACTACTATATGTCGTAGATGAGGTAAATTTCCCTATTCCTGTGATTCTTAGGAACTTGATTTTTTCAATTGCAATTAGAATCTTTTTTATGTGTTTCCTGATTTCTGATTTTTCAACATGTTTTCCCACTTTCCTTTACCGCAGACGCTTGAAACGTGATTAGATTATGCGATGATGTCGGAGGACTCTGAACACCTGTGGAGGTAAGGATATTTTTCAGTCCTTACTTAGGCTATGAAGCTTGTCATTGTTCAAATAAATTTGTCATATCTTTTTTTAACAGAAGTGAAGGATATTCAAATTCTTTTCGAATGCTAAAATGTTGGTTGGTCTTTCATTAACCGCTTTAGAAAGTCGCACCATATTCTAGTTAAATGACAGAGTATGGTGATTGTTTTTGACATCTGATGCAATTATGTATAAAAATGTGAAAATGTTTGCAGCTAATTTTTTCAACTGTAGTTTACCATCAATCAAATTAAATTTGGGGGTGGCTGGTCTGCTGTTTTGTTTAGTTCCGTTGTTTTAAGAGGACATGGAATATGTTGGTCAAGATGGCAGAAGTGGGTTAAAAAACTGAGGAATTTAAGTTGCATGCAATTTATAAGATATACACACATTTGCTAAAGAGATCATAGTAGATTTTAAGCCACCCTTTTTTGAGGTTTTTACTACTGCGGCTTATTAATTTTGATTTCATTTTAAATTAGTCTTGTACCTTTTACACAGTGTTGCTATCGAGTGGGCAGTACGAATTGGAACTCATATCTCATGTCATTTTGACATTGCCTTTTGGACAGGCTGCTTGTGAATGGTCGACTCTGAAGTCCTATTCTTTTACACTGTAGTAACCTTGGATGAGATTAATGAAAAAGGGTTTGTTTTCAAAAAGTTATCTTATATCCAGGGTGTCTATGTCCTTAAGGGTTGGGTGTTGGGTGGATTGGTAAGTAACACTTTTCAAAGTTATGTCTTAATGAAAAAGGATTTGTTTTTCAAAAATTATCCTATATCCTATACTATATCGTATGTCTCAAGGGTTGAGTGGATTGGTAAATAACACTTTTTAAAGTTATCTTATGTCTTAAGGCTGGGTGGTTTGGAACCTTGGTTGAGATTAATGAAAATAATTTTTTTTCAAAAATTATCTTTTATCCTATACTTCTTTCAGGGTTAAGTTATCAGTAAATAATCCTTTTCAAAGTTATCAAATATCCTATGTTTTTAGGGCTGGGTGGATTGGTAAGTTTTGGGAGTTTATCAAAAAGAGACCCACGTTTAGGGCTGGGTGGATTGGTAAAGAGACCCACCTTTTGGGCAAAGATAGTAGCCCTAGGTGGAACCCTGGGTGGAACGGCTGGTAAGTTCTGGGAGTTTATCAAAAAGAGACCCACCTTTTGGGCAAAGATAGTAGCCCTGGGTGGAACGGCTGGGAAGTTTTTTAAGGGAAGTTTTGGAAGTTAATAAAAAAAAAGAGACCCATGTTTTGGGCTGGGTGGATTGGTAAGTTTTTGAAGTTTATAAAAAAGATACCCACGTAAAGATAGTAGCCGTGGGTTTTCTGGGTGGATTGGTAAGCTTTGGCAGTTTATCAAAAAGATATCCACCTTTTGCTCAATCCGTAGGAGACTGATCTCAATCCGTAGGAGACTGATCTCAATCCGTTTGATCTGATCCCACTGGATGTGTGCGAGCTTGACGATAACGGTTATGATCCCAAGCCACCATGAGGTTAGTAGCTCGGGATTGTGCAAGCGTTCAGTCCCCTGCAGGACCCGACATTTGAAGCCTGGGCGTTATTCTGAGATTTGAAGCCTCGGCGTTTATTCCCTTATTCAAAATACATATTATTATTTATTTATTTTATTATTGAATCTTATTGGTTACATAAGAGAGTTGGTTACAACTACATTATTTTTTTTGTTAATTATTTTTTTTAATTAACAAACGGATGGTCACAGGCCCTCTGCCACCAAACTTATGCCTCGTGGTTCTTATTAGAAAAAGATTAAGCTTATTATATTGTAAGGATGAGATTAATGACAAGGGTTTGTTTTATCGTATACAGAAAAATATTTAAAAATGGTTATTATATTGTAGCCGTGGATGAGATTAATGAAAAGGGTTTGTTTTATCGTATACTATTATTATTATTATTTGTACTCTCTTCCCCACCGTTTACATATCACAACTCTCTTTGAGCAGTTACATACAAATTTAATTTTCTTGAGTTATACCTAGTTACCTACCATTTTTTCATGAAAAGTTTGAATTTTTTTTTTTTTTTAAATACAAATTTTTTAAAATTTAATATCATTTTTTAACTTTTTCTATATGGCTTTGGCACTATCAAAACTCCACTTCCACCTCCAATATTTACATATTTTTTTCGGTACATAGGAAACAACCACACTATTTACCTCCACTATCTACATATTAGTTGCATAATATTTTTAAATCTTTGCCTTAGCATAGTCCTCGATATGGACTAATAATATGGAACTGGAAATATGTGTGATTCATATAATGTGCAATTGAAATAATAACATAGTAAATAAGGTGAAATTTCGTTCGACTTGACTTTAATGATACATGACCGATGCATAGTAAACTAATGATCTCAAACTCTTTAGAGGGAAGTCTGTGTTTATAACCTAAAATTGAAATAAAACGAATTTTAAAATAATAATATAGTTCCTATGTGAAATTTCGTTCGATTTATTTGATTGATAAAAGTTGAGATCCAGTAGTAAACAGTGGACTTCATGTTCTAAGTGTTGTTTATTTATACTTATTCAAAGTGTTGTTTAGTTATATTTGACTCTTAGTTTTTTTTTTAGTGTTGTTTTGTTTTCTTTGCAAAATTTAAATTCTCTGTAAAATCTTACATCCTTCAAAGTTCAACCATCCATTTGACACCAGCCCACGTGGTTTTCGGAGCTTTTAGAACTCATGATAGGGAAATGTCTTTGCTTTAATCTTCTAAATTATTGACGATATGTGATTTGGCACATTATTTAAAAAACTTTAGAGTGCCTATTATTATTTAATTTAAAAGCTTCGCTTGAATTCTGTAGTGAGTACTTTCCTTGAACGTGGACATTGGCAAGTTGAGCCTAACTTTGTTTGTTATATTATGCAGGTTCTTATACCATATGCAGACACCTACCATCATTTTACATTGGGTGGACATTGGCGAGTCTAACTCTTTTTGTTATATTATCCAGGTTCTTATACCATATGTAGACACTTTCCTTAACGTGGACATTGGCAAGTTGAGCCTAATTCTTTTTGTTATATTATGCAGGTTCTTATACCATATGCAGACACCTACCCTTCTTTTACATTGGGTTCATCACAACTTGGACGGTTATGAATGATGTTGGGGTGGGTATGGAGGGTTCATCACAACTTGGACGGTTATGAATGATGTTGGGGTGGGTATGGATGATCATTTAGTAAGTTGGAGGTCTATATATGTTCATTCATCTATTATATAAATTTGAGAGGTGAGTTTCATAAGAATAGTTTGGCCACAACAATTGATCCGGATATGGGTCCCAACACACATACACACTATCTGTCTATCTATATATAGTGCCTTTTCAGTGCCTTTTCCAAATTTTACTTCTTGACAACGGATATGGTAAACTAACCCTTAGCCGATAAATCTAATTTTACGAAGTTCTGCAATCTTTATAGTAAGAAAATGGCACTGTTTTCTAATTTAGGTCATTTATCTAGTTTGTCCTCGAAGCTTTCTTGAGAGAACGGGAAAATGGGGCCTTTCTAGTAAGTCTCATCTTAGAGGAGAAACCATGCAATATCTTTATACTAAGCTCGTAAGAGCTTCGGCGCGAAGCATCTCCGAAAAAAGCTTCGGCGCGAAGCATCTCCGAAAAAAGCTTCGGCGCGAAGCACTTTCGAAAGAGCTTCGGAAAATGTTTCGGCGCGAAGCAAAGTTAAATTGCCCCATGAAGCGGAAATCAACCGAAGCAGAAATAAGGCGCACAGATCGGGACATTAATTGTTTAATTGTCCAAGCGTGCGAGTAGTTGGGGTGTTCGACGATTGGACAGGAACCATACTTCTGCATTTAATTCTTGTCAGTCGGCCGGTGAAATTTATTTCGCCTTCTGTTCTCATCCCCCACCTATAAATACTGGGCCATTTTGTCATTTTTTTAGGATGAGGGGAATAGAGTCGATATAGGAAGTAGAGGAGCAAAAAGGAACGGTGAGCACAGAGGAGCTGCTGTAGTAAGGGTTTCGACCAGCAGAGTAGCAGAAAGGTGAAACCAGCAGCCGCTTGCAGTCGGAGTGTGGAGCAGCAGTCTCCAAGTAGTTTGTGTGGTTATCCTACAGATTTCTATCTTGCAGAAGTTTATAATCGCTTCAGAAGGAATCTTTTGTATATCCGCCATTAGTTCAATATATATAAGATATTTATTCTGACTTTGTGTATTTATTCTCTGTCTCGAAGAACACCAGTGAGGGTTTACCCCGAAGCGGTAAATCACCCATTCGATCCAGAAAGGATCTAGTTTGCCTATGCCGAAGAACATTGCGGTAAGATACAGAGTTTCGCAGTCTTCCTGCCCGAAGAACTCAGTTCGACACGAAATTCCCCGAAGTGATTTCACTTCGGAGGTAAACTAAGCGAAGCAGTTGCTTTGCTGAGATGTTCCCCGAAGTATTTTTACTTTGGCAGTTTCTCCCCCGAAGTGTTTACTTCGGGAGCTACTTCCTCGAAGTAATTTTACTTCAGCAAGATATTTCCCGAAGTAGTTACTTCAGGAGAATTATCCCCAAAATTCTTTCCCGAAGTTCCTCCTGAAGTTGAGAAAATCACGAAGCGCTTATCTGACTCGGCGCGATTTGAAATTTACGATTTAAAAATTCCCTTCAAATTGGTATCAGAGCTTGTGTTGTCGTGACGCGGAGATAGAAAAATGGCTTCCGAAAGAAATTCCCTGTAGTTGCAGATCCCACGATTTAACGACAAGAACTACGATTACTGGAGCATCTAGATGAAGATTCTTTTCGGGTCTCAGGATTTATGGGATTCTTTTTGGGTCTCAGGATTTATGGGACTTCGTCGAGAATGGTTACCCGAAACCAGTAGATGCAGCAGCACTGGCCTCCCTCTCCCAAGCTGACAGAGATCTTCTAAAGGAGAACCGAAAGAAAGACCAAAAGGCCCTGTTCTACATCATGCAAGCGGTTGAGGAGACCATCTTCCTATGGATCGCAGGAGACCATCTTCCTACGGATCGCATCAACCACCAAGGCCAAGCAGGCCTGGGAAATCTTGGCTAGTTCGTACCAAGGCACCAAAAAAGTGAAGTTGGTAAAACTATAGATGCTCAGGAGAGAGTTCGAGAACCTATAGATGAGTGAGTTTGAGTTGATGAGCAACTTTTTCATCCAAATGACAGATGTCATCAACCAGATGTGATCGAATGGTGAAATTATGCAGAATCAAAGGATCGTGGAGAAAATTCTGTGGAGTCTACCAGCGAAGTTTGACTCTATGGTAATTGTAATAGAGGAGTCAAGGGATCTGACAATCCTCTCTGTGGATGAACTGATGGGTTCTCTGCAAACACATGATCAGAGGCTGAGCCGCTCAACTCAGTCCTCTCTTGAGCAAGCATTCAAAGCACAAGTCTCAGTTCAAGACAGCAGCAGACAAGATTCTCACCATAGCGCCTCTAGTTCTCAAGGTGGAAGAGGCAAAAATAGACGTGGGAGAAGTAAAAAGTAAGGAGGGAGATCAAACCCTCATGTCAATGAGACCAGCTGCAACTTTCATCAGCAAGGAGGAAGAGGCACTGGCAAAAACCAACAAGGTAGCTCTCAGTAGGACATGTCAAAATTCCAATGCTACTACTGCAAGAAGTTCGGCCATTACATCTCTCAGTGCAGAATGAGGATGGCGAAAGAGAATCAGTAGCAAGCCCATTATACAAAGGAAGATAGAAATGTAGTAGAGGAAATTTGCTGCTGACTTGCAGTATCGAAGAGGAAAGTAGGAAAAACATTTGGTATCTTGACAGTGGGTGCAGCAACCACATGACTGGGAACAGAGAGATGTTCTCACAATTGGACGAGACAGTCCAATCCGAAGTCAATATGGGGAACAACAGCAAGGTTTTCGTGATGGGGAAAGGTAAAATCCTCATTCGCACCAGGCACGGTGAAAGAAAGCAAATTTGTGATGTTTATTATGTGCCTGGTTTGAAACACAATCTGCTAAGTGTTGGACAGCTTGTGCAGAAGGGACACATTGTACAGTTTAAAGATGATGTTTGTTCAATAAGAAACAAAGTGCATGGACAAATTGCAACAGTTTCCATGACGAAAAACAAAATGTTTTCACTGTAGATTCAGAATGAGTCATTGATGTCTCTGAGTGCAGTTGTGAAGGATGCTACTTGGTTGTGGCATCTCAAATTTGGTCACTTGAGTTTTAGTAACCTGAATTTGCTGCACAAGAAGCATATGGTGAAGGGTTTACCCATTATTGAGCAACTGAACCAAGTTTGTGAAGTTTGCCTGGTCGGTAAGCAGCATAGGGATGCATTCCTTATAGTACAGTCTTGGAGAGCATCGCAAACATCGGAGCTGGTGCACTCAGACATTTGCGGTCCCATGCAGACCAGCTCATATGCCGGCAACAAATACTTCCTGACCTTCATTGACGACTTCAGCGGAAGACCTGGATTTATCCCATCAAGTTGAAGTCAAAAGCGTTTGCGAAGTTTAAGGAGTTCAAGGCTCTGGTTGAGAAATAGAGCGAATATTACGTGAAGACTCTTAGAACAGATGGAGGTGGAGAATACATCTCCAATGAATTCCACAACTTCTACAAGCAGCATTGAATTCAAAGGCAGTTCACTACTAGATACACACCATAGCAGAATGGTGTAGCTGAGAGGAAGAACAGAACGATCATGGAGATGGCACGGAGCATGCTGAAGGCAAAAATTTTGCCACATGAGTTCTGGGTAGAGGCTGTAAGTTGTGTAGTTTATTTTCTGAACCGATGTCCCACCAAGAATGTGAAGGACAAAATTCCAGAGGAAGCCTGGAGCAATCTAAAGCCAAGTGTGGCTCATTTACGAGTTTTCGGGTGCATTGCATATGCACATATTCCATATGAGAAAATACGAAAGCTGGATGACAAAGTTGAAAAATGCATTTTCATGGGGTATAGCGAACAAGCAAAGGCATACAAGTTGTACAATCCGATGACGAAGAAACTTGTCATCAGTCGAGATGTGAAGTTCTTGGAGAACGAATCCTGGAACTGGAAGTCAAAGACTGGTGAGCCTGAACCAACAATTGTTGAACCTATAAACTTGGAGGAATACAGTGTACAGCCACATGTACCTTCAAGCAACAACAGTGGTGCCAGGAGCAGCACACCCTCATCATCCCAGTCACCTCCACTTGCAAGCAGAATTCAAAATTTGAGGACACCTGTGAAGACTCGCAGATTGCAAGACATTTATGAGGTAACCCGTAATCAGTTAGATGAAGAAGTTTCTGACTTTGCTTTATTTACTGAATGTGATCCAATGGAATTTGAAGAGGCAAGTCAAAATCAAACATGGGTAAAAGCGATGGATGAGGAGATAACAACCATTGAGAAGAATGAGACATGGCAGCTAGCTAATCTTCTAGCAAGAAAGAAGACCATTAGGGTCAAGTGGGTGTATAAAACAAAGTTTAATGCCCAAGGAGAAGTTGACAGGCATAAGGCCAGATTAGTGGTGAAAGGCTACAAGCAGAAGTCGGGATGATTATGGCACTAGTAGCTCAAAAAGGTTGGAGTGTGTACCAGATGGATGTCAAGTCTGCCTTCCTGAACGAAGTGTTAGAAGAAGAGGTCTACATAGACCAGCCACCCGGTTATGCAATACAAGGGCAAGAAGACAAGGTCTTGAAGCTGAAGAAGGCCCTGTATGGGTTGAAGCAAGCACCCCGAGCATGGTATAGCTAGATTGATGGCTATTTTTAGGAGAATGGGTTTCAAAAATGCCCATATGAGCACTCCTTGTACCTAAAATCAAATGAAGCAGGGGAGATTATACTCGTATGTTTGTATGTGGACGATCTGATATATACTGGCAATAGCAGCAGCTTATTTGCATAGTTCAGAATAGCCATGCAGACCGAGTTTGAAATGACAAACATGGGTCTGATGAAATTTTTTCTTGGCATTGAAGTTGACCAATCAACAGATGGCTTCTTCATTTCTCAGGGCAAGTATGCAAAGGATGTCCTGAAGCATTTCAAGATGGAGGATAGCAAACCTTCCATCACCCCGGTAGCCATTGGTTTGAAGTTGAGCAAGACAGACAACAACAGAAGTGTTGATCCAACTCTTTACAAAAGGTTAGCTGGAAGCCTGATGTATTTGACTGCAACTCGGCCAGATCTGATGTTTGGATTCAGTCTGATCAACCATTTTATGGAGACTCCGAAAGACACTCACTGGCAAACAGGCAAGAGAATCCTGTGATATGTCAATGGCACGAGGAACCACAGAATTCACTATGCCAGATAAGACCAACTAGAGTTGATTGGCTACACTGACAATGATTGGGCTAGTAGCGTAGATGATCGAAAGAGCACTTCGAGATATGCCTTCCATTTTGGATCCAAAGTTGTCTCTTGGTCCTTAAAGAAGCAGCCAATTGTTGCTTTATCTACAGTAGAGGCAGAGTATGTTGCTACCACCTCGGCACTTTGTTAGGCGATCCGGTGAGAAGAGTTCTGTGTGAACTACATCATCCGCCCGAAGCAACAACAACAATATTTTGTGACAATAACTCTGCCATCGCGCTCTCGAAGGACCCAGTATTCCATGGCCAGACAAAGCACATAGACATCCGGTATCATTTCATCAGAGAGCTGGTGAAATTCGGTGAAGTAAAGTTGTAGTTTTGCAGGTCGAAGGAGCAGCTAGCTGACATCTTCACAAAACCCCTAAAGGAGGAGGACTTCGCCAGATTGCGAGATATGTTGAGCGTTAGAGAACTCGTGAAGTTTGATTTAAAGGAGGGTGTTGGAAGTGTCAAATCCAACTTCACGCTCGTAAGAGCTTCGGCGCGAAGCATCTCTGAAACACTTTCAAAAAATGCTTTGACGTGAAGCACTTTCAAAAAATGCTTCGACGCGAAGCACTTCCGAAACACTTTCAAAAAATGCTTCGACGCGAAGCACTTCTGAAAGAGCTTCAAAAAATGCTTTTCCACGAAGCAAAATCAAATTGCCCCTCGAAGCAAAAATCAACCGAAGCAGAAATAAGGCGCGCAGATCGGGACATTAATTGTCCAAGCGTGCGAGTAGCTGGGGTGTTTGGCAATTGGATAGGAACCATACTTCGCATTTAATTCTTGTCAGTCGGCCGATGAAATTTATCCCGCCTTCTGTTCTCATCCCCCGCCTATAAATACTGGGCCATTTTGTCATTTTGTTAGGATGGGGGGAATAGAGTCGATAGAGGAGGCAGAGGAGAAGAGAGGAATGGTGAGAACAGAGGAGCCGCTGCACTAAGGGTTTTGACCAGTAAAGTAGCAGAAAGGTGAAACCAGTAGTCGCTTGCAGCCGAAGTGTGGAGCAGCAATCTCCAAGTAGTTTGTGTGTTTATCCTACAAATTTCTATCTTGCAAAAGTTTGTAATTGCTTCAGAAGGAAGCTTTTGTATATCCTCCATTACTTCAATATATATAAGATATTTATTCTGACTATGTGTATTTATTCTCTGTCTCGAAGAACACCAGTGAGGGTTTACCTCGAAGTGGTAAATCACCCGTTCGATCCAGGAAGGATCTAGTTTGCCTGTGTCGAAGCACATTGCGGTAAGCTGGAGAGTTTCGTAGTCTTCCTACTCGAAGAACTCACTTCGGCATGAAATTCCCCGAAGTGATTTCACTTCGGAGGCAAACTGAGCGAAGCAGTTGCTTCGCTGAGAAGTTCCCCGAAGTAGTTTTACTTCGGCAGTTTCTCCCCCGAAGTGTTTACTTCGGGAGCTACTTCCCCGAAGTAATTTAACTTCAGCAAGATATTCCCCAAAGTAGTTACTTCAGGAGAATTTTCCCCGAACCTCTTTCCCGAAGTTCCTCCCGAAGTTGAGAAAATCGCGAAGTGATTCATAATTTGCGATTTAAAAATTCCCTTCAAGTGAATGGGATGCTTTTCAATAAACTCTCTCTCTCATTGGGAGAGTGGCAATGTTTCCTCCTTAATCATGTTTATGAATTTAGGTCATTTTTCTATTTAAATCAGGAAGAGTACTTTCTATAGCATATGAGTCAAGGACTGTGGCTTTTTCATTACTCTTAAAATTTTCATTGGTAGTTCACTAAGATTTTGTTTATAATAATTTTCCTTCCTTCCACTGAAGGAGCTTCTTAGGTCGTTTATTTCTTGTGATATTTTATAAGGATTTATTTTAGTTTATCCTAATCTATTATCCCAAAGGAAATAACCATTCTTTTGATCTTTTGTAGCCAATGGACTACACTATATAAATATACAGCTATATACTTTTTTTTGCAGGCAGCTATATATTATTTTTACAGGCTCTAACACGGATGATTATATTTAAATAAGTTAAAATATGAGGAACGTAAAAGGCAAAAGGAAAAAAAAGAGGGAAGACTTTGGAAACCCAGGGAATGGCGAATGGCCTCCTATAAATACTAAAAGCAAAACTGGCAACTTACGCAACACTAAAAGTAGAAAAAATGTTGAACCAATGGGAAACATGCGTCAGACATAAAATAAAACCCACTAGCAACTTATGAAAAACTAAAAGTAGAAAAAACGTTGAACCAACGGGCAACATGCGACAGACATAAAATAAAACCCTCCTTTATTAGACCCCTTACAACGGCCTGGAACAGTCATTGGGAAGGCTGTGGCAGACCAGTACAATTCTCTCATTTACTCTTTATTCAAAACCCCTATGTGGTACAACTATACTTCGCCATCTTATCTGTGTACTTTACGTGGCACTGTTATTTATCGGTACTCTATCTGGCGTTGTTTCTGCTTGCCAAATTGTCCTTTTCTACCTTTTGTGTATTTTTTCCTCTTCCCATGCAAACTACCACTACTGTCCCTAGGTTTCTACAAGGTAAATTTGTCGATGCTTATTCCTGCGACCTTTATTTTATTTATTCCTCCGTTGTTTTAGGAGCGACCTTTATCTTATTCACCTCAAATCACGTTCAATTCCTTTGCTTTCTAATTCTTCTCATCCTTCTTTTCCTTTGCGTTCTAATTCTTCTCATCCTTGTTTCCCACGCAAACGATTACGCTTTCATCAGAGCAGGCGCTCGTCCTAAAGAAACAAACCGAACCGTGGGAGAGCACTGGAATGGCAGCTAAGGATGTTTCACAATCCTTACTCGGGCTATGAAACTTGTCATTATTCAATCAAATTTGTGTTGTTCTTAAAATTTTGGCTTCCTTGTAGAAATATATTTTTAAAGAACTCCAAGGGTTTCAAGCAAATTTGATCTTTTCTTTAAATTTTGGCTTTCTTGGAGAAATATATATTTTAAAGAACTTTAAGGGTTATTCAAGCGTTTTTCTTTCATGCATTCTACACGTTTATGTGTTATAGAATTTGCTTTAGACTCGCATTCAACACTGCGATCCGATAGATGCGATGTGATTGTAATATTCACTAATCCAGGTTAAAAGGTAAAGTTTGCTTATATTGCAGTATGTTTCTAAAGATGTGATTTGTTTGTAATGTTCCCAAATCTGGGTTAAAAAGGTAAAGTTTGCTTATATTGCAGTATGCTTCTAAAGTATGCAATAATAAAGCATATCATTCTGGGTTAAAAGGGAAAGTTTGCTTATATTGCAATATGTTTCCAAAGTATGCAATAATAGATCATGTCAGTGTGGTAATTGTGAGTGTGATAATTGTTAACGATGTAAATGATTGTTGTTTTGATTTGTAATTAGTTTTTAATTTCATTCATACCTTTAGAAAGACTGCTCCAAAGATGGAAGTAGCCTATTGATTTAATTTATAAAATGTATAGAAGTTTTTGAATCTATTTATTTTATAGCTGTATAATTATTGGTTTTTATCAAGGGAGTACATTAAATCTTTGAGCATGAATTTTAATGAAATGATAAAAAATGATCTTAATGACATGTAATTAAATGATTTTAATTAAATGTGATAAAAATCATCCACGAACTATAGGACAAGTGATACAATAATTTCAATGATTTTAATGATTTAAATTATTAAGATATTTTACACGAACTATAGGACAAGCGATACAATAATTTCAATGATTTTAATGATTTAAACTATTAAGATATTTTACGTATTTTAATGATTTTAATTACTAGGCCACATATAATTCATAGCCATTTTAGTGTTATAGCAACATGAAAACTATGGATGGATGCACATTAAAATATATATTTTTATATACTTAATGTATAATCTTATTTACCCTCACCTTTAATTACATGAACTATAAGATATTTGGACCACATACTATTCATGGCCATTTTTTATATTGGACCAGATACTATTCAAGGCCTTTTTTTATATCAGGCAATAGCCATTTTAGTGTTATAGCAACATGAAAACTATCGATGGATGCACATTAAAAAAAACTATTGTTCAAGTTCATATATGGGTAAAAGTGAGATCATCCTTCAAACAATAACCTTCTAATATTATTTTGAACTATTATTTAACCCTCGTTAGTTAAAAATGGTTATAGTTTATTTTGAACTATTATTTAACCCTCGTTAGTTAAAAATGGTTATAGTTTATTTTGAACTATTATTTAACCCTCGTTAGTTAAAAATGGTTATAGTTTAGTCAATTCTATGATATTGCACATCAATACCAACAAAAGTGGAGATATTTTACTGTAGAGCATATATTATTAAAAGGTTTGGTGCTCTACAAAGTTTTCAGTGTGTGCTTCACCAAACTATAGACAAGAAATGGTGTTATCTTCATTAACTACCAAGGGTTGTTGAGATGGAAACTAGTTCAGTCAACATTATTTGTTTTGAGTTGTGAAGCTTTGAAGAGCAAATTAATTACAGTGATGAGGACCCCACCGTAGAGAAAATTTTGGATGATGATGTCTGATCAAATTGTTAAAACTAAATAGTGGGGTTGAATAGACATCATCAACACAAGAACAGTGGAGAGACATTCTAGGGCTGATGTTGTTGATAATCAGTTTGAAAATACAAGTGCAATTTCACCATACACCCAGTGCAACATAGCCAGGTGTGTAGCGACTCTTGATACAAGAGTGGAGGTTCATTTTATTGTTGTTGCATGTGAAAACATGATTGGTATGTAACCTGGTGATATAATTTTAGCTCCAAATGGAAAGACAATCCAAGAGCCTGAGTTGTTGCACTTGAAAGTAAAATTGTTGGAATTTTCACTCCCAATAATGACTTGGAAGAAGAACAATTCTAGAAAATTCTTCAAAGGTCATTAGAGAAAATTTTTGAAAATTTTTGGAAGATTCAAAACATTTAAAAAAAATCAAAAAATTCTAGAAAATTTAGAAAGTTCTAAAAAAATCAGAAAATTTTAGAAAATTCAAAAAAATTTAGAAAAATTCAGAAAATTTTGGAAAATTCAGAATATTCTGAAAAATGTAAAAAAAATAGAAAAAATTTTCTGGAAAATTCAGAAATTTTTTGGAAAATTCAGAAATTTTTTGGAAAATTCAGAATTTTTTTGGAAAATTCATAAAATTCTAAAAAATTTAGAAAATTCAAAAAGTTCTCGAAAATTTTGAAAAATATCATTGGAGAAAAAATCTGGAAAATTCTTCAAAGGTCATTGGAGAAAAATTCTGGAAAATGCCATTGGAGGAAAATTGTTGGGAAAACATGAAATCAGTTTCAGGCATCATGTTAATGCAATTTTGGATGATGCCTATAAATTTAATTTTTAGAGGAGAGACCTCGTAATTTTCTACATAGGTTATGATTTGACTGTTTGGTTGTAGTGATGGCATCCAAGAATGATCATTCAAATTGTTGTTTGGTGTAGTGCATGGAATAAAACTACATGGATGGAGTGACGGTTTTGTTCTAAAAAATTTGGATCCACAACATGAAGAAGATTTGGCAAAGATATGGCCCACACAAGTCAACTTGAATATCCTACCATGTTGACTATCCACATCTTGGTTTAATGGAATATCTGTTCTAGTCATGCTTCCTCCCATGGAATAGATGATGGGTTGAGAAAAAAAAATAAAGAAAGTGAGAGAAAAGAGAGAATATATATATATATATATATATATATATATAATCTCCAAGATATATCAAGGTCACAACAACTTCATTTTCCATAACATCATATTTTCAAGCCGCATGCAGATGTTTCACACCACTAGCATCATACATGTCATGATATAAAAAATTCACCCAGGCATGTACTGAGTTTGTCGTTAATTATGTGCATAGTTATTTTAAAAATAATTTCTATGTTAATACCAGTAGATGCCCCCATATTTATCTTTATTAATTCTCCCATTAGAATTCAGCCACATGGCATGCCTTAAACATTAGATGAATTTCATTACCCTAAGAGCACTTTAAAAAAAACACAATGTGTGGGGAGGTGCCTGACTCCCATATACAGATGTTTGACTCCCATATACAAGCACCTCTCTCCCATGTAAAGGCATTTGTCTCCCATATATATATTTAAAAAATAAAATCTATACCAGGGGGGTTGTGACATGAAGACATGTCAAATCTTTGGCATGGGGGAATGATGAGCACTAAAAATGCTCATTTTACATACACTTTGTAAGGGCATCATTATTGATTTAATTAGCATTTGAAATGGTTTTTAATATAGCTTTTGCATATAATTGATAAAATTGAAGTATTATGTTTGACTAGTGTTTTTAGTGGAAAGTGTGTGTAAATGCAGATTTTTGCTATTAATATGGTGTTTTTGAGTCTACATCCCATTTGGGCTTGGCAATGCACGAAGACATCTTGAAAAGAACAACGGTAAATGGTGAAGGCAGGCGCCCGACTCCCAACTATTGGCGGCACCTGCTTCCCGATTGTTGGTGGTGCCTACTTCTCGAATATTGGTAGAACCTACTTCCTAACATGTTTCTTGGTGCCTGCTTCCCAACTATTGATGGCACCTACTTCCTGACCTGTTTCCTATTGCCTGCTTCCTGACTATTAGTGGCACCTGCCTCCCGACTATAAGTTTTGGTTTACCAAGTCAATGTTGATCGGTTGACCAATTGACCATGCACTTTTGAAGGAGTTTTTTGCACAAAAGAGAAAGGAAAAATATTTGTATTCTTATGCATATTAGATTTTTATGATTATAATAGAATAAAGCACTTTTATTCTAATTATTAAAAGTTGACCGATTGACCATGTAAGCTTTTAAAGCATTATTTTTAGGATTATATTGTTATGTACACCTAAGGATTACTATATTTATCCTTTTGGTGAACGTACATGCTTGTAAATAGGAGAATAATATATGTGTGTAAATATATTGTAACAAATCACGTTATGCGATTGAAAATAGACCAATCTATTATTGTAATAGGATCTACTTGCATTCTATATAAGAACGTAAGCTATATGAAAGGAAGCAAGGATCGTTTTACACAATCAATAGAATAATTCTATTTCTTTTATTCTACAGAGTTGCAAATACTCTTATTTTTCTTGAAGCAATCTTCATGTAATTAGCCGAGCGGATTGCCTGCGGGAGTCTGGGCCCACCCCTTGCAGTAGTCCTTCCATTTTTATTTTTGTTATTTATTTTCAATAGATTAGTTTCTTATTTTATTTCTTGCTTTATTTTAATTTAGTTGTGTGTTTATTTTCCTGTACTTTTATTTCCTATACTTTTATTTTAGCATTTTAATTTTAGTTTTAGTTTTAGTTTTTTTTTTTTTTGCACTTTATTTTATTTGGTTTGGTTGAAATGAAAATGAACAAACACCACCAAACTAAATAGGTACAGAGGAATTCATTCTCCACACTATAGGCATATACTATGCATGACACTCACAAGTTTATGAGTTGTCTCGGGTTGACAATTAAATGGAGGTAATGAATTAAACCATAGAAAATTAACCAATGTTTTGCCCAACACACCTAAACCTAGTGATCAATCTCTCTAGAAATTCTATAAAAGTATCTTCATTTGCATGTTTGGTTACCTTTTCTTCAGACCACCTTGTAAAATAGTCAATGGCTATCAATATAAACTTGTGTATAATAGAAGAATTTGGGTTGATTATCCCAATAAAGTCTAACCCCCATTTCTAAAAGGGCTCTCCTACAATAATCAATTGTAGGGGTTTTGTTGAATTTTGGTTTTTTCCAACGAATATTTGACATTTTTCATAAGCATTAGCAATATTAAAAGTGTTAGAAAATAGTGTAGGCCAATAATATCCAACTCTAAAAATTTTAGTAGCCATAGTCTATCTAGAATAATTTCCTTCTAAGAAGTCAACATGAAACTCTCTTAATATTTATTTTACCTTTAAAATTTGAACGCATCTCAATAACACATCATCAAAAACAATTTGGTACAAGGTATCATTAACTAGATTGTAGTTCAGTGCTTACAACATGTACCTACAACTTTAAGAGGCCATAAACCCATATAAACACTTATCTATATCAATAAAATGGATCAAATTCACTTTGTCCATGCCTCTTCCAACTAATGTTCTTCTTCTTGTTCAATCAAGAAACTAGAGTCCAAAGCTACAAATTTTGCCAATTCTTCACATATTGCTCTCTCTGACTAACTTAATTGGCTTTATCTCTATGCCATACTCTAGTATCTTCATGATTCAATTGGCTCATATTTCACCTAGTTCTCCTTACACTACAAAGCTTCATACATCGAGGTGTACTATATACATCAACATTTTGCTCTAAGAAATGTAGTGTCTTAGCTTTTTGAGTGAATTCATTAGAGCAAACACTTTATTTTATATAAAATTATATTTTTTTCATGATCATGGAGAATTTGACTCAAAAAAGTTGTGTTGCTCATTATGATCCTTGTCTTTTTGAGTGAGCATAGTGACATAACTTTCTTCTACTCCAAATACATTGAGAATAAAATATCTTTTATAGTTTGTATTAGCTAATACAAGGTATTTGGTAATAGCTTCCTTTACACTCATAAAATATTCCCTTCTAGCTTATGTCCATGTAAAATCAACCTACTTTTTTAGCATTTATGTCATAGGATTCACTATCTAAGCAAAGGCGAATACAACTTTTGAATGAATTTGATTTATCCAAAAAATGATCGCAAGCCTTTTTTGCTTTGAGGTAGAGGAAGTGCTAGTATATATTTAACTCTATATAGGTCAATAGCTAGACCTTACTTTGATACTACATGATCCAGTAGCTTACCTTCACAGATAACAAATATTGAATTTTTTAGATTGAGTGAAACCTTGAATTCTCTACAATTTTTAAAAACCATTCTAAGATGTTCAACATGCTTTTCCTTTTGATAAGATAAGGCTATCATGTCATCAAGATATATGAGTATGACTTTGATCATAAGCTTGCCAAAAGCTAAATCCATAGCCCTTTGGAAAGTAGCTTTGACATTGGATAAGCTAAAAGGTGTAACTTGATAAGAAAAATTTCCCCATTCAGTTGTGAATGTGGTCTTGTGTTGGTCCTCATCTTTGAACTAAATTTTATTAAAATATAAAAATCTATCAAGCAACAAAAACATTTTTTCCCCACCAACTATATGTAGGATCTAATCAATCTAGAACAATAGATAATGATCCTTTAATGAGGTTTTATTCATGTTTCTAAAATCCACATAGAGGCAAATATCTCCATTCTTTTTCTAACTAGGACCAAGTTGGCTATCCATGTTGAATTTTGGATTGGGCAGATGATCTTTGCATTTAGCAGCTTCAAAAATTCTTACTTCATCAATACTTCTATCTTCATATTCACTGGAATCTACTTTTTCCAAAATGGCTTGGCATTGGGCAGTAATTCTATAGTGTGTTGTATGGTCTCCTTATTATAGACCTTTTAAGTCATTATTTTTCCAAGCAATGATGTCACTATAGTTTTTGTATAGATTCACAAGTTGTTGATCTTTTTCTTTGGAGCATCTTGCACCAATCTTTAATTTTTCTCTAGCTCTAATTAAATTTCTCTAAACTCCTATTCATTGATCTTCATATTTTGTCCAATTGACCAATCACTATTACCAAATAGATTTTTAAGGATGATTAGTCCCTTGGGAATATAATTATTCATCAACTGGACCATTTCATTCTCAAAAAGTACTTCGATTGCATTTGTGCAATCCATATCTTGAATTAAGAAATCTACTATTTGTCTATCATTGTCAAATAGTTGCCATAAAGTTTCTTTATCCGGAATAGATGGTTTGAATACCAATTTGACAAATCTTGATTTTTTTCTTAAATCAAATGTTGGTAAAAAGTTGGGTCCATGAGAAGCCAATGCATCAACTTGCACATTCAACTCCCTGGGAATTGTTTTTATGATCTATGCATAAAAGCTTTTGAATAGGTCCCAGACTCTATTTGGATAAGATTTTAAATAATGTTGCTTGTTGTTGCATTTTTTGGTACTTGATTTACCACCAACTAGGAATCTACATAGACTATCAACAACTTGATTCCCATATTCTTTGCTTGTTTGATACCAATACATAGTTCCCCATACTCTATCGCGTTGCTTGTACAACTCCAAGTCAACCTATATGACAATAATTTGACTTCCTCAAATGGAAAAAATACCAAAATGCTTATTTTTAGCAAATATTTTCACCTTCCTACCCTTGTGTGAAATTTTCATGTGTGAATAATCCAAGGACAAGTATCCACATAATTTAGTTGCGAATTCATAGGATATGTACATATCAAAGTAAGGCTCTAAATCCACAACCACTACTTCTTGTATAATCATTATTTGAGGTATCTTGCGTAATACTATGGGAATGTCTTTGATCACCCCAATTATCTTTATCAAAGTTCCATACAACTGTAGCACTCCTAGACTAGAATGAGTATATTCCATACCCATTGCTTCACATATTGCTTTTGGCATTATCATTGTTACTACTTTGAAATCTACCATACAATTATGCAAAACCCATCCTTCCACGTGAAAAGACATATAGAAAGCTGGTAGCCTATTTTTTCCTACTCCAAGAATCAGTTTACCCTGTGCCAGATTTATTTTTGTTTGTTGTTGATCCTTTGATCTAATGAACTTCAATGATGCTCATAAAAGATCAATTTATCCTAAAATAATAAATGCACCATACATGCTAGCCTTGGATGGTGTCTTCTTTAGTTCTTCCACTATATTGAAGCCAAAATATTTTACTTACAATTTTACCTCCTTAGCTCATTGAATTTCTTTTGATATTCTTGTGTTGCTTCAATCCTTTGTTGCTTAGTGAGAGAAGGATATTGAATTCTATTTCTAGCCTAATCTTGAGTTTTATCCTCTTGTAATTACATTGTATTAGGTTATTCTTTCATAGGCTCTTGTATAGGTTGTTCTTTTGATGAATCTACTTGAGGTGCTTCTATTTTTTGTTGTTTTCTTTTCTATTATAGAAGCTTGAATGGATCTAGTTTTTTGGGTTTACCTATAATTATTTTGTTCTTGACTATGCCAGTTTGGATATTGGCTCTTGTTATTAATCATTAGATTCTAGTCTTCTTCTCATAACATATTTACCTAACCTTTTTATGCTCTTTCTAGATTTGATGTTGATGAAGCATGCATGTGCTTTCTCCATGTGGGTCATTGCAGGATGAACACCAATAGTCTGTTTTTTAGGTATATGTAGAAGTACTTTACTCTTAATTAGTATACACTATAGTGGGATTTCCTCAAAAAATTCTAGTAGAAGTTTCTTGATATTTTACCATGTATAGAAATATTAGAGGATATAAATTTCTCTTTGCTTCTCTTCTCTTCATGGTAGCGATATCATTAGTTAATTTTTTCAATATTGTCATGATGTCATGCTTACTAGTAGTTTGAGAATCAAGGGCTAGTAATGCTAGTATAGTTGGAGGTGCAGACAATGTGGGAGTTGATAATGTTGGGAATTTTGGTGCAGGTATCAGAGCTACATTGAGCGAATGAGTGATTATCATTGGTGTCTATTTCTTAGGTTGTAGCTATGATATGTCTAGAAAAATTGGCATGACATTCTTGGGAGGAAGTGTACCTATAACTATTAAAGTAATATTCGCTACTATAACTTGGTATATTCTAAAAATATCAGCACATTATACTTTTGGATCATCAAGTCTAAATCTATTTTGAAGGCACATATATAATAGTATAGTTATTGGGCATCTGTTGGATTGATTTCTTATGGCACTCGTTTCCATGTTCTGTCATATCTGATGTTGAAATACATTACTACCTCTTATGGGTGCCTTTGAATGGTGGTAAAAAAGTTCTTGGTAGCACGATGGGTAGATTCTTTCTTCAAGTGTGCAAAAAATCTTGGCACATTAGATAGTTTTTTGGTGTTTGAATTTGATATTTATAATCAAATAAATGCTACCTAATCAAGTGATTTTTGGATTTGTGTCCCATTAGGTGTGCCAAATAATTATTGGTCCAAAATCTACCTAAGTTGATAAGTTGCACCCTCAACACCTTGGCCAACATTGGATGCCTAAAAAACAAAGGTCTTTGAGTCAACGTCTAAAGAAGGTTAACTCCTATGTGCCAAGCTAATATAACTAAAATGGAGGGTTGCAAACTAAAGTGAGAAATTCAAAAGGGTTAGAAGACTAAGCTAAAAATGGTATGAATTAAACAACATCAATAAACATAGTGCAAAGAGTCTTCCAATCTAAACTTAGACTAAATTGCCTAATAGACCATTTTACTTTTCCATATACTTTAAAATAATTAGCCATGATAAACTCTTAGCATTGTTAAGTCATTCTAGAACAAAAACAGTAAATCCAGAGAGAAATCTAGAAAGAAGAATAACTATAACAAAATAATTTATTCCTAGCATTAACAAAAATGCTTAACTACTTAGTGAGACATACATACATGTTTTGCAAAATAATTGAGCAAGAGGCTAGAAAATAATACAATATTCTTTCAAAAGGCATATAGCCTCAATTAATACAGTTATACTAATTGTAAATAGTAAAGAGCCAACTATTCGAATGACTTACATTCTAGTTTATATAGATTTACAAATACAATTGGTTATTCTATCATCATAGCTTAGGGAGTGGATTGCAAGTCCAATATATTATTTTATCATGTGTGCTTCTCCTTCAGTCCATTCTATTACAATTGATCTAGCATCATGGAATTGATGTGGCTTGCTCTTATTCTATCTCAAGGAGTGATAGCTATTGTGTCTTCATCAAGTTCATTAAATCTTTTGAAATATTTGTTATGATTTAGTTGTCCTACTACTTGCGTAAATGTAGTAATAAAGGTGTCAATTGGGAGATATTAGAACCATAAATATTCTTTGACATCAAATTGTTCTTGTTGGAAGCATGTTAAACACTCAAGCTAGTCCCTCTACATTACACATGCTTTAGGCTCTTCTATTTTTTTCTTGTCCCTTTAACCTTTGCTTCTTTCTTTACCGGGTGTTGGGAACTTCATTAATATTTGTTGAATTTTTACGCACCCTAGGTTGACATCAACATTTTGAATGTTTGAAACTCCTTTGATATTTTATCTTGGTGAAGCCCTTTATTGAGTGTTGTGTGCAAGATGCATTCCATGCCTTAGAAAATTTTATTTTGTTCTTTTGTTATGTTGGGTTTGTATTACACACTTGTTTATGTAATTCCTAAAAATTGTTTGGCATTGCATTTTCTTTATTGTACCTCTCAAACTTTGATATTGCGTTGGGTGCTAGACTTTCATTTTCTTTTGTTCAATGAAAGGAAAAGTAGAGGGTTCTAAGAATCAGTACTAAAGTGACATATAGATTCCTTGTACAATATTTAAACATCAAATAAGTCTTTGGGCTTGTTGTAAATGTTGGTAGATGAAGATGTAGACACTTCCCACCTCAAATGGAATTTTTCTGATGAGCAACATGTATGCAAAAGAAGTTGTATAATAGAGACAACACCATAAAGAGGTATTTCATGCACTCATCATATTTTGGTTTGGGCCCTCCATGAGCAATCATAGATCTATGACCAATTTTAAAAATTGATTTTTTTCAGCTTTCACATCAACTACATGTGCTCATTTAACTCTCTAATTTGTGGGTAGATATAGCATTGTGGTGTTGAGGATTTTTTGACAATTAGAGGATTATTATTTAAATATTGAATGCCTCTCACTAACCAAAGTAACCTTATATTGAAGTGGACAAGATTGTTGGTCTCCTTTGTTTTTTTGTCTTATCATCAAAAGTGATGTCTTTGTCAAATTTGACATGATTGTTGTTTTGAGAAAATATTTTTGTGATAACAATTATAATCCAACGAATTATTCTACACATCTTGCTCACTATATTATTTTAATGGTTCTTGTAGCCATATTTTGTGTTAAACACCTAGATTTGCATATATAAAATGGGATAACTTCTTGTAGTCTTGAGAGACACGATGGTCATTGTTTTAGTTAGACATCACATGAGCCCCAAAGGATATTACGCATACCTTTCCACACACATTGATCTGATATTTCTTTGTATCTAGAAAGTTATTTTAGCAATCATGTTACATGTGAACGTAACAACCACATATTAGGAGGAACTTTAAAGAATTGTCTATAGTACATTTGGTGGAAAGGATGGACCACTGTAAGTGGGAGTAGTTCAATGTGTTTGTTTTATAAATAATTTCTTCTAATGTAATAAAGGGTCAATATTAGTAGTATTTATATAGGGATAGATAAAGTGTCATAGAATTTAAACAATCATGTTAGTTTTATAGAGGGATAAATTATTATTTTGTAATATCATAGGATATAAATTTCTCTTTGTTTATCTTATCTTCATGGTAGTGATATCATTAGTTAAGTTTTTCAATATTGCCATGATGTCATTCTTACTAGTAGTTTGAGAATCATGGGCTAGTAATTATAGTATAGTTGGAGGTTCAGACATTGTGGGAGTTGATAATGTTAGAAATTTTGGTGCAGGTATCAGAGCTACATTGAGTGGATGAGTGATTATCACTGGTATCTATTCCTTAGGCTATAGCTATGACATTTCTAGAAAAAATGGTATGAAATTCTTGGGAGGAAGTGTACCTATAACTATTAAAGTAATCTTCGCTACCATAACTTGATATATTCTAAAAATATCAGCACATTATACTTTTGGATCATCAAGTCTAAATCTATTTTGAAGGCACATATATAATAGTATAGTTATTGGGCATCTATTGGATTGATTTCTTATGGCACTCTTTTCCATGTTCTATTATATCTGATGTTGAAATCCATTACTACCTCTTATGGGTGCCTTTGAATGGTGGTAAAAAATTTCTTGGTAGCATGATGGGTAGATGCTTTCTTAAAGTGTGCAAAAACTCTTGGCACATGAGATAGTTTTTTGGTGTTTGAATTTTATATTTATAATCAAATAAATGCTACCTAATCAAGTGATTTTTGGATTTGTGTCGCATTAGGTGTGCCAAATAATTATTGGTCCAAAATCTACCTAAGTTGATAAGTTGCACCCTCAACACCTTTGCCAACATTGGATGCCTCAAAAACAAAGGTCTTTGATTCAACCTCTAAAGAAGGTTAGCTCCTATGTGCCAAGCTAATCTAACTAAAATGGGGGGTTGCAAAATAAAGTGAGAAATGCAAAAGGTTTAGAATACTAAGCTAAAAGTGGTATGAATTCAACAACATCAATAAACATAGCGCAAAGAGTCTTCCAATCTAGACTTAGACTAAATTGCCTAATAGACCATTTTACTTTCCCTATGCTTTAAAATAATTAGCCATGATAAAATCTTAGCATTGTTAAGTAATTCTAGAACTAGAATAGTAAATCCAGAGAGAAACCTAGAAAGAAGAATAACTATAACAAAATAATTTATTCCTAGAATTAAAAAAAATGCTTAACTACTTAGTGAGACATACATACATGTTTTGCAAAAGAATTGAACAAGAGACTAGACAATAATACAATATTAATTCAAAAGGCATATAGCCTCAATTAATATAGTTATACCAATTGTAAACAATAAAGAGCCAACTATTATAATGACTTACATTCTAGTATATATATATTTACAAATACAATTGGTTATTCTATCATCATAGCTCAGGGAGTGGATTGCAAGTCCAATAGGTTATTGTATCATGTGTGCTTCTCCTTCAGTCCATTCTATTACAATTGATCTAGCATCATGGAATTGATGTGGCTTGCTCTTATTCTATCTCAAGGAGTGATAGCTATTGTGTCTTCATCAAGTGCATTAAATCTTTTGAAATGTTTGTTCTTATTTTGTTGTCTCACTATTTCCTTAGTTGTAAAAATAAAGGTGTCAATTGGGAGATCTTAGAACCAAAATATTATTTGACATCAAATTTTTCTTGTTGGAAGCATGTTCGACACTCAAGATAGTCCCTCTACATTGCACATGCTTTAGGCTCTTCTTTTTATTTCTTGTCCCTTTCACCTTGGCTTCTTGTTTTACCAAGTGTTGGAAACTTCAATAATATTTGTTGAATCTTTACGCACCCTAGGTTGACATCAACATTTTGAATGTTTGAAACTCCTTTGATATTTTAGCTTGGTGAAGCCCTTTGTTGAGTGTTGGGTGCAAGATGCATTCCATGCCTTAGAATTTTTTACTTTGTTCTTTTTTTATGCTCGGTTTGTATTACACACTTGTTGATGTAATTCCTAAAAATTGTTTGGCATTGCATTTTCTTTATTGTACCTCTCAAACTTTGCTATTACGGTGGGTTCTAGACTTTCATTCATACTTAACCAAAATTCTTGTTAGTCATGTTGGATGATTTTTCAAGTCATACCAGACTTTTTATGTTTCCCTATTGACATCATGGTCTCTTTCCATATGGTCTACTTTCTTTATTTACCTTTTGTTTCAATGCCAGAAATTATATTTTTAATGTCCCTTACTGACATTAGCATCTCAAAAGTTTGACCAACTTCCTTCACTTAGCCCAAATTCTAGTCTAGGATTCTATGACTTTTGTTCAATGAAAGGAAAAGTAGAGGGTTCTAAGAATCAGTACTAAAGTGACATATAGATTCCTTGTACAATATTTAAACATCAAATAAGTCTTTGGGTTTGTTGTAAATGTTGGTAGATGAAGATGTAGACAATTCCCACCTCAAATGGAATTTTTCTGATGAGCAACATGTATGCAGAAGAAGTTGTATAATAGAGACAACACCATAAATAAGGATTTCATGCACTCATCCTATTTTTTTTTGGGCCCTCCATGAGAAATCATAGATCTATGACCAAATTTAAAAATTGTTTTTTTTTCAGCTTTCACATCAACTACATGTGCTCATTTAACTCTCTAATTTGTGGGTAGTTCTAGCATTATAGTGTCGAATATTTTTTGACAATCAAAGGATTATTATTTAAATATTAAATGCCTCTCACTAACAAAAGTAACATTATATTGAAGTGGACAATATTGTTGGTCTCCTTTGTTTGTTTATCTTATCATCAAAAGTGATGTCTTTGTCAAATTTGACATGATTATTGTTTTGAGAAAATATTTTTGTGATAATAATTAAAATCCAATTAATTCTTCTACACATATTGCTCACTCTATAATTTTAATGGTTCTTGTAGCCATATTTTGTGTTAAACACCTAGATTTACATATATAAAATACGATAGATTCGTGTACTCTTGAGAGACACGATGGTCATTGTTTTAGTTAGACATCACACGAGCGCCAAAGGATATTACGCATACCTTTCCACACACATTTATCTGACATTTATTTGTATCTAGAAAGTTATTTTAGCAATCATGTTACTTGTGAACGTAACAACCACATATTGGGAGGAACTTTAAAGAATTGTCTATGGTACATTTGGTGGAAAGGATGGACCACTGTAAGTGGGAGTAGTTCAATGTGGTTTTTTTATAAATAGTTTCTTCTAGTGTAATAAAGGGTCAATATTAGTAGTATTTATAGAGGTATAGATTAAGTGTCATAGCATTTAAACAATCATGTTAGTTTTATAGAGGGAGAAATTATTATTTTGTAATATCATAGGATATAAATTTCTCTTTGCTTCTCTTCTCTTCATGGTAGTGATATCATTAGTTAAATTTTTAAATATTGTCATGATGTCATGCTTACTAGTAGTTTGAGAATCAAGGGCTCGTAATTCTAGTATAGTTGGAAGTTCAGACAATGTGGAAGTTGATAATGTTGGGAATTTTGGTGCAAGTATCAGAGCTACATTGAACGGATGAGTGATTATCACTGGTGTCTATTTATTAGGTTGTAGCTATGATATTTCTAGAAAAAATGGGATGACATTCTTGGGAGGAAGTGTACCTATAACTATTAACATAATATTCGCTACCATAACTCGATATATTCTAAAAATATCAACACATTAGACTTTTGGATCATCAAATATAAATCTATTTTGAAGGCATGCATATAATAGTATAGTGATTGGGCATATGTTGGATTGATTTCTTATGGCACTCTTTTCCATGTTCTGTTATATCTGATCTTAAAATCCATTACTACCTCTTATGGGTGCCTTTGAATGGTTGTAAAAAAGTTCTTGGTAGCACGATGGGTAGATGCTTTCTTCAAGTGTGCAAAAACTCTTAGCACGTTAGATAGTTTTTTGGTGTTTGAATTTGATATTTATAATCAAATAAATGCTACCTAATCAAGTGATTTTTGGATTTGTGTCCTGTCAGGTGTGCCAAATAATTATTGGTCCAAAATCTACCTAAGTTGATAAGTTGCACCCTCAACACCTTGGCCAACATTAGATGCCTTAAAAACAAAGGTCTTTGATTCAACCTCTAAAGAAGGTTAACTCCTATGTGCCAAGCTAATATAACTAAAATGGGGAGTTGCAAACTAAAGTGAGAAATGCAAAAGGGTTAGACTACTAAGCTAAAAGTGGTATGAATTCAACAACATCAATAAACATAGCGCAAAGAGTCTTCCAATATAAACTTAGACTAAATTGCCTAATAGACCATTTTACTTTCCTTATTCTTTAAAATAATTAGCCATGATAACTCTTAGAATTGTTAAGTCATTCTAGAACTAGAACAGTAAATCCAGAGAGAAATCTAGAAAGAAGAATAACTATAACAAAATAATTTATTCCTAGCATTAACAAAAATGCTTAACTACTTAGTGAGACATACATACATGTTTTGCAAAATAATTGAGCAAGAGGCTAGAAAATAATACAATATTCTTTCAAAAGGCATATAGCCTCAATTAATACAGTTATACTAATTGTAAACAGTAAAGAGCCAACTATTCGAATGACTTACATTCTAGTATATATAGATTTACAAATACAATTGGTTATTCTATCATCATAGCTTAGGGAGTGGATTGCAAGTCCAATATATTATTTTATCATGTGTGCTTCTCCTTCAGTCCATTCTATTACAATTGATCTAGCATCATGGAATTGATGTGGCTTGCTCTTATTCTATCTCAAGGAGTGATAGCTATTGTGTCTTCATCAAGTTCATTAAATCTTTTGAAATATTTTTTATGATTTAGTTGTCCTACTACTTGCTTAAATGTAGTAATAAAGGTGTCAATTGGGAGATATTAGAACCATAAATATTCTTTGACATCAAATTGTTCTTGTTGGAAGCATGTTCAACACTCAAGCTAGTCCCTCTACATTGCACATGCTTTAGGCTCTTCTACTTGTTTCTTGTCCCTTTAACATTTGCTTCTTTCTTTACCGGGTGTTGGGAACTTCATTAATATTTGTTGAATTTTTACGCACCCTAGGTTGACATCAACATTTTGAATTTTTGAAACTCCTTTGATATTTTATCTTGGTGAAGCCCTTTATTGAGTGTTGTGTGCAAGATGCATTCCATGCCTTAGAAAATTTTATTTTGTTCTTTTGTTATGTTGGGTTTGTATTACACACTTGTTTATGTAATTCCTAAAAATTGTTTGGCATTGCATTTTCTTTATTGTACCTCTCAAAATTTGATATTGCGTTGGGTGCTAGACTTTCATTCATACTTAGCCAAAATTCTTATTAGTCATGTCAGATGTTTTTTCAAGTCATACCAGATTTTTTATGTTTCCCTATTAACATCATGGTATCTTTCCATCTGGTATACTATATTTCTTTACCTTTTGTTTCAATGCCAAAAATTATATTTTTAATGTCCCTTACTGACATTAGCATCTCAAAAGTTTGACCAACTTCCTTCACTTAGCCCAAATTCTAGTCTAGGATTCTATGACTTTTGTTCAATGAAAGGAAAAGTAGAGGGTTCTAAGAATCAGTACTAAAGTGACATATAGATTCCTTGTACAATATTTAAACATCAAATAAGTCTTTGGGTTTGTTGTAAATGTTGGTAGATGAAGATGTAGACAATTCCCACCTCAAATGGAATTTTTCTGATGAGCAACATGTATGCAGAAGAAGTTGTATAATAGAGACAACACCATAAAGAGGTATTTCATGCACTCATCATATTTTGGTTTGGGCCCTCCATGAGCAATCATAGATCTATGACCAATTTTAAAATTTGATTTTTTTCAGCTTTCACATCAACTACATGTGCTCATTTAACTCTCTAATTTGTGGGTAGTTCTAGCATTGTGGTGTCGAGGATTTTTTGACAATTAGAGGATTATTATTTAAATATTGAATGCATCTCACTAACCAAAGTAACCTTATATTGAAGTGGACAATATTTTTGGTCTCCTTTGTTTTTTTGTCTTATCATCAAAAGTGATGTCTTTGTCAAATTTGACATTATTGTTGTTTTGAGAAAATATTTTTGTGATAACAATTATAATCCAACGAATTATTCTACACATCTTGCTCACTCTATTATTTTAATGGTTCTTGTAGCCATATTTTGTGTTAAACACCTAGATTTGTATATATAAAATGGGATAGCTTTTTGTAGTCTTGAAAGACACGATGGTCATTGTTTTAGTTAGACATCACACGAGCCCTAAAGGATATTACACATACATTTCCACACATATTGATCTGACATTTATTTGTATCTAGAATTTTATTTTAGTAATCATGTTACATGTGAACATAACAACCACATATTAGGAGGAACTTTAAAGTATTGTCTATAGTACATTTGGTGGAAAGGATGGACCATTGTAAGTGGGAGTATTTCAATGTGTTTGTTTTATAAATAGTTTCTTCTAATGTAATAAAGGGTCAATATTAGTAGTATTTATAGAGGGATAGATAAAGTGTCATAGCATTTAAACAATCATGTTAGTTTTATAGAGGGATAAATTATTATTTTGTAATTGTTATATATATTGGGCTGACTAAAGTTAGAAGTGTCTATGTCAAAGATACTTGTTGTCATTGAGTCAAGTCATGTTTTAAGTTATAAGGATGCATTATCAGTGGTACTTGATACTTTTATAGAGTGTTTACATTAAGGGGAGAAAGTATGTTTATTCCTTTTGGTACTCATGGGCAAGACAATATTGATTGAAAAGTTTGATGGATGATATTTTTATATATGGAAATTGAAGCTTCAACTAATTCTAATTGAAAAATATTTCTGGCATGTCATGACTAAAAATCCACTAAAATCATAAACCCCTAAGGAGGTAACCATGTGGACTACAAAGAATAATAAATAAATTACTATGATTGGTATTGGTATCTTACTTGCATACCTACATCATATATATCTCTCAAAGATTACAAAATAAGTTTGGGAGTTTCATAATACACTATTTGGATCACAAGCATCAAGTGCAAATATGACAATTAAGCATTAACTAGTTGGATTAAATATGAAGGAAGACGATAATATCATCTAACACATAAGTTTCACTCTTTATTGAATCAACTAACTAGAATTAATGCCAATGTATAAAGTGATTATGCCAAATATATTTATATAAATAGCATGCGTTCTAGTTATGCCAATATTGTGTTCACATTGAATAAAATTAATCTTACCTTGGAATATGTAATCTTGGATTTGATTGATGAGGCAAATCGATTTAAGAAGAATGAATGGTTAATGAGGACAAAGTATTGTTTGCAAAGAAGAAACAAATAAGTAAGGTTTTTTCATCCAAAGTATAATTTATGTTCCTCCTACAAGCAAAGGGAGCATTGAATGTTGAACTGCATCCAACAAGTCAAGGGTTTAATATATGGAAAGTTGAAACCAAACAAGGTGATGGTTGAAAATGAATACAATGATCAAGAATGCAATATTGTAGCATGTGACAAAGAACCTTCCCATGTGACAATATGTATGAAATAAAATTAACAAGGAATTACAAGAGAACAAAAAGGCACTACCATAATCGTTGTGCATTCAATAATGTAGGAGGGAAGTGCCATTGTGCCACTAATGGAAAATAATTTTTTTATCAATCTATTATTATATTTAGGAAGGAGCAATTAAAACTCTCAAAATTTATCTATGACTTCCTCAATGTCAAATTTTTTTTATAATAAAGATCATGGCTCCTATTTATACGAAGAATTCACCCTTGAGTTACATTCGATGACAAATCATTACTCCTAGTAAAAGTCAATATTTGAGGATATCTTTAATAAAATGATTTTAGAATTCACTTGAGGGTTATGCATAAGGGGTTGGACTCAAAATGTACTTGTAAAAAAATGGTGAATCCTAATCAAAATCAAGGTGAATCATGGATAATCCTAAGCAAATCAAATCGAGCATCTTCATACCAAAATTTGGGGTATTTGAAGCCCTAAATTGTAAGGTCATAGTTGGATCCATTGTTGACCTATTAAATCATCTTATAACTTCATAACAACACCATCATTAGATTAGGCTTGAAAATAGCTTTCCAACGAGTACAAATATGCCTATGTCTGGATATATATTGTGGCGAATTGACCCTAATAGAAAATTGGTTCTAAACATTTTAGGCGAATGGGCCGACGTCGAGGGTCTTCATATTCGTCAATTTCCAATTTTGAAAATCCTAATATTTGCCAAATTGGTGAATATTCACCATTATGCATGACCCTAATTCAGTTTTTGGGTCAAACACTCTTCTTTGAATGAATCACTTCCCTTGGAGTGAATTGCTTTATTGAGACAATTCATATATTTGGGACTTCACTAAAATTTTGCCAATTTTACAAATTTTGATGTTTTGCAATGTAGTCCTTAGGCTTATTAATTTTTATTTGTCTTTCATGCCTAATTTATTAGAGCAATTAGAAGGTAATAGCCAAGATACTACATTCATGCAATTTAATTTAATATTGTCTTCAATTTAAGAAATCAATTAATTATCTTTACTAACTAAAATTATTCCCTAAAAAGGCAAAAATAGTCAATTTTTCATAATATATATTGGAATTCATGCGTATTTCTAGAAATGAATATAATCAATATATCCACTCGTATTTTATACAAAAAAAAAAAAGTAAAAAACTATGAAAGAGAGAAATACATAGTGTGTGCCAATAAGCATAAAAAGTAATCACTATATGACTTATAGATAAAGATCACATGTTTACAAGAAGAGACATTATAAAATTCCAATATTACCTTGACAAAGAATAAAGAAAATAAGAGAAGATTATGGATTATGTCTTCATGCATAAGATGATTTAATATACAAAAGGAAGAAGAAGGATTGACTACAACATATATCGAATAAATTTTGTATATGCCTTTAGAAGATTGTATAACTACTACAAATGTTATATATCTAATTGTATCTCCTATAATCATTGACCAAAGATTTTTATTGCATAACATATTATGAAATTTTCCTTTTAAAATAAAGCAATACACATTGAGGACTACCATACATAATTTGGTCCCTAACACTATAATATATCCCTCAACTAATGTCACCAATGTGAAGAGCTCAAAAAATAATGCAACTTAAAAAAAAGTTCAAAACTCTTCCATATGCAAAAGTTATGGCCTCTAAAAAATTTGCCCTAATAACCCTCAAAAATTAAAAAAAATAAACCTCAAAAACCTTAGAAATGTTATATCTAATCTCAAGCTACCGCTTGATGCCTCCTTGTTTTTTGGTGTCTATCATTTAATTTGTTCTACCTAACCACCCCTAAGCAGTTGGTTTAGCACATACTAGAGTTCTATCGGTTGGAGTATATATATGTTAAGAAAAGTTAATGTGTGGCATAAGATACAACCCATAATCCGCATCATCCATCAAAAGGTAAAAGATTGATCAAAGAGAATCAAAATTTATTCTATAGGGATCCAAAACCATTGCACTAACTAAGCCACAATGTGTACACTAGGGTTTAAGAGGATACTCCACCAAAAGAATGAACAAACCCCTTAGTTAAGCCAAAAATCCAATACAACCTTCTATTCAAAGTGATTTAAACTCTTCCAATGTTGCTCCTAATGTATTAGAGCTAATTAGCATTGGTTGTCAAAAAACATTAGGAATAGGTTTTGAAATTGGGCCCCCTTCCCCTATATACACAATTCAATGTTTGTTTGACCATGCCTTGTAGCTAGTCATAGAATACTAAATGTACTATTATTTCTATATTTTCCAATGAAGAGATGATAAGATAAAATTGTTATGAATCATACCTTGGTTCATCATGAGTAAGATGTCTTAGACATGCCCATATAACCATCGTAGCAACTTCTATAAATGTGAAGAAGCATGCATCCCCTCTATTGAGAGTAACAATACATGTACTGTAGTAAGAGCATGCTAAAACATTGAAGGGAACATGTGCAAAATGATGACAAATGTTTAAAAGGAATGATACATATCAGAGGCTCAAATAGAATGAATTCAAATTCAAAACTCAAAATTGCTAGTGTTTTTCCAAATAATACATCATGGTTTCCTTGTGAAGAAAAATAAAAGTACTCATCATGCAATATAAAACATAGATATGCATGCAAACCTCCATAATGATGGAATAAGTAAAGGAGAGATGAAAAATTCATTAGAATGAATAGAAGAGTGGATGCAGTATTATGGAAAAGGATATCCTTTTTATCTTATGCCAAAAGTGCTTATGATATTTTGAAAAGAAATTACCTTTAAAATATAGATGAAAAATTAGAGATTTTGAGATAACTTTCTTCGTGACTAAACAACATTACTTTGTACCTAATCTAATACCATATTAAAATTCACATCTGCTTCTATATAAATAAAAATCAATCCATCTACTCAAATCTTATATTAAATACATATATAATAATCAAATCTTATATTAAATACATATATAATAAACACATATAAGAAATATGATTAATCACTATATTATCTATAAATAAGTATCATTTAACCATAACTCATAAGACTTATATAATGTAGGAAATTGTTGGGGGGCAATGTAGTTTGGGCTTGGGCTTTTCTTTTAAAGGACCACTATATGTGTGCACCCCTTGTTGATAAGTATAATTGTCAACTTTCCGAAAGATCATAACTAAAATGAAAATACTCAATCCTAAACATTAATCATAAAAATTTATCACACCATACAATACCAAAAAATATATATAGAATGCCCTAAATTAAATAGAATATAATCATATAAAATATTATGTCGTATGGAACCTAAGGGACATTGCACTTTCCAACAATAAGAAATTTGCCCCATACATAAAAACTTTCTAAATACTAAAAAATAAAAACTGGCTAACTATGGCTATGTGAATTCTATGCGCCACGTACGCTCTTTCAATACTTTACGTGGCATTGTTTTTACCTGCCACGCTCTCTCTAGGTGGCGTTTTTTCCTCACCTCATGCAAACTTTTAATATTGCGACCATCCCACTAGCATCTGTCGTAGAGGATTCAAATTCCTGTTAATTTCAGAGGAATTTGATTTTATTCTATTGCAATTAGGCAGCACTGTCAACGCCTGTGGAGGTAAGGATATTTTTCAGTCCTTACTTAGGCTATGAAGCTTGTCACTGTTCAAATAATATTTTTCTTTTTTCTTTTTACAGAAGTGGAGGATATTCAAATTCTTTTTCTATGCTAAAATGTTTATAGGCCTTCTGTATAGTGTATTCAATATTCAATACTATAATTGTATGAAATATGATGTGTTCGTAACGTCTCCAAAATGAGATTTTTTTTTTTCTTTTTACAGAAGTGGAGGATATTCAAATTATTTTTCCATGCTAAAATGTTTATAGGCCTTCTGTATAGTGTATTCAATACTATAATTGTATGAAATATGATGTGTTCGTAATGTCTCCAAAATGAGTTACAAGAAAAATTTGCTTCCATACAAGGCTGTTATGAATACTCTTAAGAATGAAGTATGTTTACCTAATTCTACTTGAAATGACATACTCAGATCGATAGTAATTTCATTAACAGCTTTAGAATGTCGCACCATATTCTAGTTAAATGACAGACTATGGTGATTGTTTTTGACATCTGATGTAATTATGTATAAAAAGTGAAAGAGTTTGCAGCTAATTTCTTGAACTGTTGATTACCATCAGTCAGATGAAATTTGTTTTGTTTAGAAGGGATGGGATATCTTGGACAAGATGACAGAAGTGGGTTCAAAACCTGAGGAATTAAAGTATAGATTTTCTAAAATTTTCATTAGGGAGGCGTGTTTAAAATTCATGTGTACCCAGGTAAAATAAACAGGGGCTGGAGAAGTTAAAATTCATTAGGGATGGCAGGCGTGCTTAAAATTCATGTGTACCTAGGTAAAAAGTTAAAATTCATTAGGGATGGCAGGCGTGCTTAAAATTCATGTGTACCTAGGTAAAAAAAACAGGGGCTGGAGAAGTTAAAATTCATTAGGGAGGCGTGTTTAACATTCATGTGTACCTAGGTTAAAAAAGGGCTGGAGAAGTTAAATTTCATTAGGGAGGCGTATTTAAAATTCATGTGTACGTTACCTAGGTTAAAAAAGGGCTGGAGAAGTTAAATTTCATTAGGGAGGCGTATTTAAAATTCATGTGTACGTAAAAAAGGGCTGGAGAAGAGGGGGGTGGGAGTTATATTTGAGTTGCATACCAAATACCAATAATTTGTGCCATTTTCAAAAAAGGGGGCTGGAGAAGAGCTGGAGAAGGGGCTAGTGTATTAAGCGTAAATTTTCTCTTATGCCTGAGGTTTTGATACTCAATTGATTAGTGCATTCTTGCACAACAATTCTGAACAGCACTAGTGTATTAAGCAATTGTAAATTCTTTGTACAAGGCAACACTACTACACTAAACCAAAAAAAAAACCTAAAATAAGGCACCATGCCTCAATTTCGCATCAACCATGGTGACGAGCCCAACAAGCAGGACCTCTTCATCTCCACCAAGAGCCGTACCAACCCACGAGATCAGGTTGGTTTATTCTTTTTCTTTTAAACGATGAAGTTAAGCACATGCATGCATGGGACTTAAAACTATGAGGGAGGGACACCGTGAAGTGTTGAGGGACTCCGAACCCCACTTACGTGGAACCCCCTTACTACTCTGCCACGACGTCGTAGTTTGTTTTTTCAAATGCTAATTTCCTTTGAATTTTTAACTCTAGTGTATTCTCTATGCACCAAACATTTTAAGTTTTTCTGAGTCCCGCTTGCCCTCTCTTTATATTTGAAGCTTAGTGAACTCTTTGTGAGCCAAACATTCCCCTTCTTCGGCTGTGTATGAATCATTTTAAGTTTTTCTGAGTCCCGCTTGCCCTCTCTTTATATTTGAAGCTTAGTGAACTCTTTGTGAGCCAAACATTCCCCTTCTTCGGCTGTGTATGAATCCAGGCAAAATCCATGACCTTAAATTTTGTCGAACCTTTTTAAGAAGGTTAAAATATCCATGCCGCAAATTGTGGGGTGAGTTCTTTGTCCAAATTCAGGTCTAAAGCGTGATGAGCTATGTATATTGCCCGTTGGTATGGTCCTTCATGTGGCTGGGTTGGTGGGATCTGAAATAATTATGAAACACCTTATTACATGAGGAAAGCATTTTGATGTTTTCATGACCTGACGTAGGAGCTTTAAAAGGGGAAGTTTCCGGAAGAATATAGAACTATTAAAAAAAATAATAGAAGTTTCCGGAAGAATATAGGAAAAAAAAAAATAATAGAAGTTTCCGGAAGAATATAGGAAAAAAAAAAAATAGAAGTTTCCGAAAGGATATAGAGCTATAGGGAAAAGCTAAAAGAAGTTTTTAGAGGAAGTAAAAAAATAGATAAATAAGTATATATAGAGCAGCAGTAAAGGGAGATAAGACCATTGAAGCTTGTAGCAAGAGTAAAGGGACATAAGACCATTGAAGCTTGTAGCAAGAAGGGAGACGAAGAATCAAAGATTGTATGTTGCCCTTTTGATTTAATACAAAAACTTAAAGAGACAGAAGACCATTGAAGCTTGTAGCAAGAAGAGAGACGAAGAATCAAAGATTGTATGTTGTCCTTTTGAATTAATACAAAAACTTCTAATATTTTCTTATGTCTTGTGGTTTGCTGTGTATTTTGTGTGATTAACAGTAGGGCATAAACCCTTTGTTTTGTTTTTCATAGCATGTGCTTGCATCAATTTGGTATCAGAGCTAGGTTAGGTCTCGCGGAGAGAGTCTCTAACCAATAGACTTGGGTGAAAAAGACCAAGGTGAAGGCAGTGAGAGAAATTGATTGGGTAAGTGGCAAAAAGGATACTTACGGGTGAAGTTGAAAGGAGAAGAAACATTGCAAAAGTATGGCGTAGTGGGGAAAAGTCAGAAGAAGGGCACTAGGAAGAGAAGAATTGAAGCTTGTAGCAAGAAGGGAGACGAAGAATCAAAGATTGTATGTTGCCCTTTTGAATTAATACAAAAACTTAAAGGGACAGAAGACCATTGAAGCTTGTAGCAAGAAGAGAGACGAAAAATCAAAGATTGTATGTTGTCCTTTTGAATTAATACAAAAACTTCTAGTATTTTCTTATACTGTATTTTGTGTGATTAACAGTAGGGCATAAACCCTTTGTTTTGTTTTTTATAGCATGTGCTTGCATCAATTTGGTATCAGAGCTAGGTTAGGTCTTGCGGAGAGAATCTCTAACCAATAGACTTGGGTGAAAGAGACCAAGGTGAGGGCAGTGAGAGAAATTGACTGGGTAAGTGGCGAAAAGGATACTTACGGGTGAAGTTGAAAGGAGAAGAAACATTGCAGAAGTATGGCGTAGTGGGGAAAATTCAGAAGAAGGGCACTAGGAAGAGAAGAATTGAATGAAATGGTGAAAAATTTCACAGCTATATTAGATGTTATTGATGCAGCACAATGTAGAGGAATACTTGTTGCGGAGGAAAGTGATGAGGAATCAGAATTTGAGGAAGTCCAAAGAGAACAATTAGATAATGTCAGTGAAAGATTAATTCGGGCCATAGCGAAAATTGGAGGTAAACCCCGCGTTGAGGTCCTTAGCTATGAAGGAAGTCTTGACCCGAAAAATTTAATCGACTGGATTAGCGAAATGGATAGGTATTTTGACTTGGAATCTATAGAAGATAACAAAAAAGTAAAATGGATAGGTATTTTGACTTGGAATCTATAGAAGATAACAAAAAAGTAAAATATGCAAGTTCAAGGCTGAAAGGTCATGCATTGTTGTGGTGGAATAATGTTGAGAGGCAAAGAAAAGAAAAGGAGAAAATTAAAAATTGGAATAATATGGTGTCTAGGATGAAAGTCAAGTTCATGCTTGCTGATTATCAGGTGGGTATATTCTGGAAACTATAAAATTTAAGACAAAAAGAGATGAGTGCCCAAGATTTCACGGAGGAGTTTTATAAATTATCCATAAGAGCTGGTCATAATGACTCAGAACCGAAAAAAGTGGTTAGGTAAATTAATGGCTTACGGTATAACATTCAGGAGAGGAGAAATTAGCAAGGAAAATTCAGAGTAGCTCTAGAGGAAGAGGTAAATTAATGAGAGGAAGAGCTCAAGGAGGAGACAGCCAGAGATCCTAGCCAAGAGAGGGAGGCAGCAGTCAAAAATTTCAGGCAAGGGATGAAGGAACCAACCATGCACATTATCAAGATGTCGGTACAAGAGGTGGATATTCAGCTAGAGGAAGAGAGTCTTCTAATAGAGGGTCTCATAACAGAGGACAAGCTGGAAGCTTTAGAGGAAAAGTTTTTAGATGCAATCGATTTGCTGGGCATAGGTCATTTGAGTGTACTGAAAATGCATCTAGTCAAAGAGCACTTGAGGACAAGGCTCATATGCATATTACATATGAGGAGAAGCATGAAGGTAGGTCGCAGTGTACATCACCGAAGCACGGAGAATCATTAGTCATGAGGCGGATTTTAGTGAAGCCACCTGCAGAAAAGGAAGTTGGGCCTTCACAAAGGAGAAATTTATTTCGAACTATATGTAAGGCTGGGGAAAAATGTTGCAAAGTGATCGTGGACAGCGACAGTACGGATAATCTTGTGTCCGAGGAGATGGTGACCAAGCTAGTATTGAAGAGGATGCCTCATCCTACACCCTACAAGGTGGCGTGGCTGCAAAAGGGGCACCAATTGGTAGTCAAAGAACAATGTCTGGTGAGTTTTAAGATTGGTAATTATTATGATGAAGTTTTATGTGATATTATGCCTATGGATTCTTGCCACTTATTGCTTGGAAGGCCTTGGCAGTATGATAGGCATGTTGTTCATGATGGGAGAGAAAATACTTGCACCATATGGAAGGACGAAACAAAATTTAAGTTGAAGCCGTTGTAGGATAATCAGGAAGAGGTGGAACAGGAACACAAAGTAATGTTGATAATAGGAAAGGAATTTCTACAGATAAAGGAAAATGAAGGGATATGTTTGGCTGTGGTAGTTAAACCAGCAGATGTAAAGGGTGAGAAAAGGAAGGAAGAATATCCAAAAGAGATCAAAAAATTGTTGGAGAAGTATGCAGATGTTATGTAAGAAGATAATCCAAGTGGATTGCCACCTATGAGGAATATCAGCCATCATATGGACCTAATTCGGGGTTCAAGCCTATCTAACAAGGCTGCATACAGGTTGATGCCATAGGAAAATGAAGAAATTCAGAGACAAGTACATGAGTTGCTAGATAGAGGTTTGATAAGAGAGAGTTTGAGTCCATGTGCAGTACCAACCATACTTGCACCGAAGAAGGATGGAAATTGGAGAATGTGTACGGATTCAAGGGCAATCAATAAAATAACAATTAAGTACAGGTTCCCATTACCGAGAATGGATGATCTTATGGACTGTTTGGGTGGAGCTCGGTACTTTACGAAGATTGATATGAAGAGCAGATATCATTAGATCAGAATTAGAGAAGGGGATGAATGGAAAACCGCATTCAAGACCAATGACGGACTATATGAGTGGTTGGTCATGTCTTTTGGATTGACAAATGCACCTAGCACATTTATGAGATTGATGAATGAGGTCCTAAACCCATTCACAGGTAAATATGTAATTGTTTATTTGGATGATATTTTGATCTTTAGCAAGACTAAAGAGGAGCATTTGGAACATGTTAGGATGGTGTTAGATAAGCTGAGGCAGGAAAAATTATTGATAAATTTAGAAAAATGTAGCTTCATGAAGGAGGAGTTGGTTTATTTGGGTTTTGTGATATCAAAGGATGGACTGAAAATGGATCTGGAAAAGGTGAAAGCGATTGCAGATTGGCCTTCACCAAGGAGTACATTCGAAGCTAGAATTTTTCATGGTTTGGCTAGTTTTTACAGGAAGTTTATAAGAAATTTTAGCGGAGTATGTGCACCTATTACGAAAACTTTTAAGGGAGGAAAACAATTTGTTTGGGCAGCTGAAGCAAAAAGAAGTTTCCAGCATTTGAAGAGGAGAATTACGGAGCAGCCTATATTGGCTTTACCAAAATTTAATAAAGTATTTCATGTAGATTGTGATGCAAGCGGTACAGCTATTGGAGGTGTTTTAAGTCAAGAAGGCAAACCTATAGCTTATTTCAGTGAGAAGTTTAATGAAGCCAAGCGGAAGTATTCGGTATATGATTAAGAGTTTTATGCTATAATCCAAGCATTGAAGAAATGGAGGCACTATTTGCTGCCCAAAGAAATTGTTTTATACACAGATCATCAAGCGCTACAATATATATACAGCCAAGGTAAGTTGAATCAAAGGCATTTAAAATGGGTTGAGTACATGCAAAATTTCACTTTTGTGTTGAGGTATAGGAGCGAAAAGTCAAACAAGATAGCTGATGCATTGAGTAGAAGGAGTATTTTGATGACTAAAATGAGCTTAGAAGTGATTGGATTTGATGCAATCAAAGATTTGCATAAGACTGATCCGGATTTCATGAGGGCATGGAAGGCATGTGAGAATCCTCTAATGGCGGATAGGACACTATGGCTGGATTATTTTATCCAGGAAGGACTGTTGTTCAAAGGGAAGCAACTATGTATACCGTAGAGTTCTATGAGGGAGAACTTATTGAAAGAAAGTCATGGCGGACGACTTGCTAGTCATTTTGGCATAGATAAAACATTGGCCAAGCTAAGTGAAAATTATTATTGGCCTAAGATGACAACCGATGTGAAGAGATATGTACAGGGATGCAGGATATGCCAACATGCAAAAGGAAGGAGTCAAAATACAGGGTTGTACAAGCCATTGCCTATTTCAAAAAAGCCATGGGAAGCTATAAGTATGGATTTTGTGCTTGGATTGCCTAGGACAGTGAAAGGTATGGACTCCATATTTGTTGTTGTTGATAGATTTAGCAAAATGGCGCATTTTGTGGCTTGTAGAAAATGTAATGATGCCACACATATAGCTGATTTATTATTCAAAGAAGTAGTGAGATTGCACGGGTTGCCAATAAGCATTATTTAGGATAGAGATACTAAATTTGTAAGTCACTTTTGGAGAACATTGTGGAAGAAACTAGGAACAAAGCTGAGTTTTAGTTCCGCTTATCACCCTCAGATGGATGGGCAAATGGAGGTTCCCAATAGGAGTTTGGGAAATGTATTGAGGTGTCTTGCAAGTGACAAACCGAAATAGTGGGATTTGGCATTAGCACATGTTGAGTTTGCATACAATGATTCAGTAAACAGGAGAACCAGGAAAACACCATTTCAGATTGTGTATGGATATAGCCCTAGAGGAGTTTGTGAATTGAGAGATATATCATATTTGAATAAGAGGAGTGTTGATGCTGAGGAGTTTGCGGAGGCAATATATGAGATGCAGAACGAGGTAAGAAAGAGGTTGCAAATAAGTATCGAAAAGTACAAACAACATGCAGATTTGAAAAGAAGAGAAGTCAGTTTTCAATTTTCAGGTTGGAGATGTGGTATATTCTTACCTGAGGAAGGAAAGGTTTCCGACGGGAGAATATAATAAGTTGAAGTCAAAGAAAATTGGGCCGTGTAGAGTGCTGAAGAAATTTGGGGATAATGCTTATGAGATAGAATTGCCGGATGGAATTGGGATTTTTCCAATCTTCATTGTTGCGGATTTGTATGCTTATCCAAACTTAGCTACAAAGGATAACCACATAGAACAAGCAGAAAAGGTCCATTGGGAGCAGCAGATGCCAAAACAACAAGAGGAAACAGTCGAAGACATCATAGATAAAAGAGTGTATAAGAAGACCAGGAAAAGCGAATATTTTGAATATTTGGTTAAATGGAGTAACAGGCCATTCGAAGATGCAACATGGATGAAACCAGCTGAACTCGCAAAGTTTGGGCACACAGTTGAAGAATATCAAGCCTTGGCATGAGCAGGAGCTTAAGAATGGCGCAGGAGCTTTAAAAGGGGAAGTTTCCGGAAGAAGGGGAAGTTTCCGGAAGAATATAGAACTATTAAAAAAAATAATAGAAGTTTCCGGAAGAATATAGAAAAAAAAAAAATAATAGAAGTTTTCGGAAGGATATAGAGCTATAGGGAAAAGCTAAAAGAAGTTTCTAGAGGAAGTAAAAAAATAGATAAATAAGTATATATAGAGCAGCAGTAAAGGGACAGAAGACCATTGAAGCTTGTAGCAAGAAGAGAGACGAAGAATCAAAGATTGTATGTTGCCCTTTTGAATTAATACAAAAACTTCTAGTATTTTCTTATGTCTTGTGGTTTGTTGTGTATTTTGTGTGATTAACAGTAGGGCATAAACCCTCTGTTTTGTTTTTCATAGCATGTTCTTGCATCATGACCCTTTTTGCTTTGTGTGAGCTTTTTTTGGTCTTCAGTAATGTTAATAAAATAATTATGGAACACCTTATTTCTTGAGGAAAGCATTTTGATGTTTTCATGATCCTTTTTTCTTTGTGTGAGCTTTTAATTTTTGGTCTTCAGTAATGTTAATATTTGAACATGCTTTTGGAGTAAGATTTCCACTAATCACCCTTGCAAATTTGGAGGGTTGTAGTATTTTGGATGGTCATGGTGAGATGAGAGGGTTTGTAGTAGTTTTATTAATAGTGATGGTGAGATGGAATGGTTTGTGGCAATTTTGTCAATTTGTAGCGGGTTGATTGGAAGTGGGACGGTTCACAATCGGAATAATTAAAAAAAAATGCAATGGTGATGGTTTTGGGTGTGTTGGGTTCGGCATACCGGCTCTCACCGTCCCATCGGAATAATTAAAAAAAAAAATGGTTTTGGGTGTGTTGGGTTCTGCATACCAGCTCTCCTAGATATGAACTCTGACTTTCTTTGAATCAACTTCTTGTCCTTTTAAAGTTCCATTTTTCTATTTATTTAAACAAAATAATAAAGTTCATGACTTTCTTTGAATCAACTTGTTGTCCTTTAAAGTTCCATTTTTCTATTTATTTAAACAAAATAATAATAATGATAAAATTTGATAGAATTGGGTGATGTGTGATAGAATTGGGTGAAAGACACATCGATAGTGGGACAATGTTCCTTTCCCAGCTGAGGATGGGTCTCTTCAGCCGCAATAACGCGTGGTAAATTGTAAGGCATGGGAAATCTACCTTGCAACTCTTTTACAAATTGAAGATGGTTTTGCAACTCTCTTACCTTGGAAACATAAGCTGCATTCCATAAATCCAACATATACCTTGGAAAGTGATGAGCCAAGAAAAGGAACTGAAAGGCACTCAAAAGGTTGGAATACAAATTCTGGGCAGGGGAAGAGCAGAAGAGCCCAGAGGAGGGTCTGCTTTAAAGCAAGCCTACAGTCATGATGACCTTGATATGCACCATTTGTGAAGATAAGCTCTGTAAAAAGCTTCTTTGTTTTCAATTTTAATAAAGGATGCAGATTTTGCCTGTGAAGATTTATTTCCCTACAAGGGTTTCTTTACATTAAATGGTTGTCCATACTTGTTTGTGTGATGGTTGTGTGATGGCTGATGTCTGTTTGAGTTTGTGCTTTAGTAGGCAGCATAGCTGTTGTTTTTTCTAATTGGTTATATGGGATTGAAATGGCCCCACCCGCATTACATCATGACCACGTAGCATTATTATAACAGCTTGGCAATTATGCATATATTGCCTTGGCAAGATTCAACCCTGGGTCTCCTTTTTAAAGTTAAGGAATTTAACTGGTCGGGCTTCAACCCTAGGTCTCCTTTTTAAAGTTAAGGAATTTAACTGGTCGGGCTTATTCCATTTGATTGGCATAGTTGTTTATGTTCTGAAAAATAACTAGTTTTGCAACTATAGCAGAGCTTGTTTGCATTAATTGCATGGTGAACTGATTTCAGACATTAAGAATAGAGTTAATGCATCACAGAGGCATGTGGTTTCAGATCAATGGTTTTGCGGTGTGTAATATATTTAGTTATTTCAAAAAATCTTATTAAGGCTGACAGAGTGATTCTTTTAGTTATTTCAAAAAAGCTTATTAAGGCTCACAGAGTGATTCTCACTGGAAGGGACCTCTACACCAGTTGGAGTACTTTAACGAGTTGAATAACATGGAATTGTTTAATCCTAAATCCTTTCCTAGCTTGCCATCTTCTGGTGCAAGATCTTTGTTTGTCTTTTTCTTTCTTTATTACTTACATGCACCGTTTCTCTGTTATTTTAAGTTCAATCATTCAATTCAACTAACATCCTACATTTTGTGTGTTTCTTGTATGACTGACACGACTTTAGTTTGCACTTCGTGGCTTCCACATGGACGATGTCAGCTGGCCTCTCTGTCAACTCTACATGGTGCTGTTTTTATTTGCCATGTTATCCATTCCTACGTGGCTTCCAATGTAGGATGTTAGAGAGGCTAGCCAATATCGTCTATGTGGAACACGAAGTGCAGATTAGAGTCATATCATACAAGAAACACACAAAATGTATGACATGACTTTAATTTGCACTTTGTGGCTTCCACATGGATGATGTCAGCTCACCTCTCTGTCAACTCTACGTGGTGCTGTTTTTATTTGCCATGTTATCCCTTTTCACGTGGTGTTTCTCCTTGCCTCATGCAAACTATTAATACGGTAAGCTTTTAATTCCTTTCGCTCATTCTTCCTGTGTGTTTAGGAAATTGTTTCCATTCCTCTGCTCTTAGATTTGATTTTTGTTTTTCCATTCCTCTGCTCTTAAATTTGGATTTTGTTTTTCCAGGACCTGGACACTGAATTTATTTTCATTTCTCCCTTCTTGTCCGGAATTTAGAATGGCACATTCTTCCTCTTCTTCCTCTTTGATGTTAAAAGAGGACGACTGTGGAAGGCTGTGGAGCTAGAGAAATTTCATTAGATTGTCTTTTGATGTTAAAAGAGGACGACTGTGGAAGGCTGTGGAGCTAGAGACGCATGAAATTTCATTAGATTCCTCTTTGATGTTAAAAGAGGACGAACGGAAGGCTGTGGAGGTAAGGATATTTTCCTGTCCTTACTTAGGCTATGAAGCTTGTCACTGTTCAGACTTTATTTTATTTTATTTTTGCTTCATTAATTATGCTTAATGAAGTGAAGGATACCTAGACATTTTTCTTTCATACTAAATGCATGAAATGTTTGTGGGCTTTGTGGCTGTAAAACCCTGTGACTAATATCCCCAAAAGGGGTTAGAGATAAAATTTGTTTCCATACAATACTGAAGTTTAGGAACTTGTTTACATTCCTCTGCTCTTAGATTTGATTTTTGTTCTTCTGGGACCTAGACACTGAATTTATTTTTATTTCCCCCTTCTTGTTTGGAATTTATAATGGCATATTCGTCCTCTGTAGTTGGCATATTTTTCCTCTTTATTTTTATTTGCCCCATCTTGTCTGGAATTTAATTTATAATGGCATATTCTTCCTCTGTAGTTGGCATATTCTTCCTCTTCTCTCAGCTACAGACGTGAAATTTCATTAGATTGTGCTTTGATGTTAAAAGAGGATGGCTGTGGAGGTAAGGATATTTTCCAGTCCTTAGGATATTTTGCAATTCAAAACTTTCAAGTGACTGGTCTACAATTGCTCAAAAGGTGGGCTATTTATTCATATTTCAAGTCATGAAGAAAACTTTAAAATGAAATTGATGAAAAATGGCTGGTTTCAGAAAACATCATTTTTATATCTGCCAATGACCAGACGTGAAATTTCATTAGATTGTGCTTTGATGTTAAAACAGGGCTGTGGAGGTAAGGATATTTTCCAGTCCTTACTTAGGATATTTTTTATGCTGGTTTTGGACAGAAGAGGATATCTTGCAATTCAAAACTTTCAAGTGACTGGTCTACAATTGCTCAAAAGGTGGGCTATTTATTCATATATCAAGTCATGAAGAAAACTTTAAAATGAAATTGATGAAAAATGGCTGGTTTCAGAAAACATCATTTTTATTGTGCCAATGACCCTGTTTAAGATTCTTCATGTGACCCTGTTTAAGATTCTTCATGTGGGCTTTGGGCTTTGTTGTTAGACATGCAGTACTTGCATCATTTGTTCCTGGATTCAACATCTTTGTTTCTTGGGTGGAGAGCTCAGTCTGTACATTGCTTACATTTGTTTTCCAGCACTGATTCACCTTAAAGCTTTTAAAATTTCTCTAAATTTTCAAAAAAAAAACCCATTGATATGGCTATTTTAGTTTTTGTTACTGTTTATGACACATATTGCACAGGTCCCTAAGTTATAAATCGATCTGTATTCCCAAGTAGTTCAGTTTTGTACAAATACATGCTCCTTCTGCAAAATCTTGAGCAAAGCAAAGTGAGAACTGAGTGTTGACGTGTATATAAAAAAAGGGTTCGATCTCCTTGCAGAGCAAGGAAGGGAGTACTAATATTAAGCTGTATTTCTCAGGCCTGACAGGTTTGGATACTCAATAGATCAGCGTTCTTGCACAGACACACATGAACAAGCACTACTGGTTTATTAAGTAATTGTGAAGTCTTTGCAGTGTCTGAGAATGTAACTTTAGAAAAATGCATTCTTTTTTTGGCTTCCAATTTATCCACATTGAAAGACTCAGCATATTTTCAGCCAACCTAGAAATGGCTTATTTCATACCAACTATGCAGGACATGAATGATATAATGGATTCAAAACCTAATGATAGCTTGTAAATATTCTTCTTCCTGATCGTGAAGAGTGAAACTTTACAGATTACATATTTGTATTTAACTCTTTCTTACTCAAATTGGTTCTGTATTTCTATGATTCTAATTTTCTAAGTATTTCTCTTATATTTGGAATCCATAGTTAACACACAAACCTAATGCTTGTAAATATTCTTCTTCCTGATCCTGAAGAGTGAAACTTTACAGATTACATATTTGTATTGAATTCTGTCTTACTCAAATTGGTTCTTTATTTCTATGATTCTAATTTTCTGAGTATTCCTCTTATATTTTGAATCCATAGTTAACACGCAAAAACTAGTGATCAGGAAAATTTGTTAAAAACATGTACTTATTTTAAGTTTCTACATGCATTCATCGTTTATCTATGTAGATCATATTTCCTTCCCTAGAGTTTCTATTTGATTGTTTTGGTCAAACGGGTTGGAAATAGGCCATTAGGTATGGGTTGGCTTATGCCTTCAATTTTTTTAAGGAGAGTAGTTTGTATTGCACCAACATTCCTTATGTGACATGGCTGGACTTATAGAGGGCTATAATAGTTTGTATTGCACCAACATTGGTATGTCATGAGGTAGTATGTGACATGGCTGAACTTATAGAGGGAGGGCTACACAGAAGATTTTTACTTTGTTAAGAGTAATTCCTATGAACACTGCATTTTACTTTCATTTGCGTCAAAGAATATTTGTATATCCTTATATTTTAAGGGCGGTTTTTTTATATATTTTTTTAAAAAGTCCACTTCTGACTATTCAATACTGCATTAGACGAATCTCCTTTTTGCAGTCGAGGAAGGGAACATTGAGGAACTCTCTCAGTCTTCGCCAGCATTGTTCACATTCAGAATGTATATGGCCGAGGATGGGTTGCCAGCAGAATTTCAGTGGTCGGTTTGTCAGGTCTTCTCTGGGAGTTTTAGTCTAAAAAAAATGAGTAAAATTGAAATCCCGTTTTAATACGGGAGCAGAATACACACTTTGGCCACTGGAGAATAATAATTCAGCTAAGAAAAGAAGATAGTGTTGGGACTTTTTTATATATATATTTTAAAAAAGTCAGCTTTTTATATATTTTTTTAAATTCACCTTAATAAACCGTCCTCTTAGGGCTTTGATCGTTTTGGTCAAACGGGTTGGAAATAGGCCATTAAGTATGGGTTGGTTTATCTCTTCAATTTCTTAAGCAGAGTTGTTTGTATTGCACCAACATTGGTATGTCATGAGGTAGTATAGTATGTCACACACTACCTCATGACATACCAATGTTGGTGCAATACAAACTACTATAGCCCTATAAACCGTCCTCTTAGGGCTTTGACAGAGCTTTGATTGTTTTTGTCAAACGGGTTGGAAATAGGCCATTAAGTATTGGTTGGCTTATGCCTTCAATTTCTTAACAGAGTAGTTTGTATTGCACCAACATTTGTATGTCATGAGGTAGTATGTGACATGGCTGAACTTATACTTTCATTTGCATCAAAGAATATTTGTATACCGTTCTTTAAGAGCCCTCTTAAGGCTTATATATATATATATATATATATATATATATATATATATATATATATTTTTTTTTTAAAAAGTTAACTTTTTATATTTTTTTAAAAGTCACCTTAATAAACCACCCTTGTAGACCTTTTTGTCTAGTGATATTTCTTGTGAGTTGTATTTCTTATACCCGAGGTTTTGATACTCAATTGATCAGTGCATTTTTGCACAACATTCTTGCACAACAATTCTGAACAAGCACTAGAGTATCGTTTTTTTAATGAAATGGCCTCACCCGTATTACATAGTTGTATTACAATAAAGCTCGAATATTATCCAGTTACCTTTTTATATTTTTATCCAGTTACCTTTTTATATTTTTTTAAAAGTCACCTTAATAAACCACCCTTGTAGACCTTTTTTGTGTAGTGATATTTCTTGTGAGTTGTATTTCTTATACCCGAGGTTTTGATACTCAATTGATCAGTGCATTTTTGCACAACATTCTTGCACAACAATTCTGAACAAGCACTAGAGTATCATTTTTTTAATGAAATGAAATGGCCTCACTAAAGCTCGAATATTATCCATTATCGTTCGGCAAGATTTGAACCTTGAACCTTGGTCACCTGTATTACATAGTTGTATTACAATAAAGCTCGAATATTATCCATTATCGCTCGGCAAGATTTGAACCTTGAACCTTGAACCTTGGTCTCCGAGGTAACCAGTTGAGCTAATGTCTGTCTATAACAAGCACTACTGTAAAAAAAAATATAGAGTCAACAAGTTAGACCAATTTAAGCATCAACAAATACTAGTTTATGTTTTATCATTAGATCAATTTAAGTAACTATAGGGTAGAAGTGTACAACAAATGCTAGTTTCTACTTAAGTATAGGATTGGAATTTTAAAGTTTTATCATTAGACCAATTTAAGTATCAACAAATACTAGAGTTTTCACCTACTTCGGGCATAGGGAATACACATCCTTTTTTATATTATAATAAAAATAATAATAGCAGCCATAAAATACATGACCGATTCATAGTGAACTTATGATGTCCAACTCTTTACAGGGAAGTCTAGGTTTTATAACCTAAAATTCAAATAAAATGAATTTTGAAATATAGTTCCTTTTTTGGAATTTTGTTCCAATATAATGCTTCTTTTATACTTGATCAGCGGACTAATGTTAAGTGTTGCTTAGTTGGTGTTGACGTTTTGATTAATTTGTATATAAACTTCAATGCAAAATAAATAAATCAAGATGGCTTGTTTGCATTGCATTTAACTGGCTCACACGAATTTGTTTACTTCAAATTATTTAATTATTTGTTTGAATTCTCCACTAACTACTTTTTGTTGGACATTGGCAAGTTGAGCCTAACTCTTTTTGTTATATTATGCAGGTTGTTATGCCATATGCAGATACTTATCCTTCTTTTACATGAATGAATGATGTTGGGATGGGTATGGATGATCTTTCAGTATGTTGTAGGCCTTCTTTTACATTGGGTTCATCACACCTTGGACGGTTATGAACGATGTTGGGGTGGGTATGGAGATACTCGTCCTTTTACATTGGGTTCATCACACTTTGGACGGTTATGAATGAATGATGGTGGGGTGGGTATGGATGATCATTCAGTATGTTGTAGGTCTATATATCTCCATGTAAAATTTGAGATTTGAGAGGTGAGTTTCATAAGAATGGTTTGGCCAGCACAGTTTCATAAGAATGGTTTGGCCAGCACAATTGATCTGCCCCTACAGACACAAATATACGCACAATCTACTTATCTATTTATCTTCGAGATTCAACTTTTGTCTATGTAACTTCCAGATTCAACTTTTTCACAAGACACACATATACGCACAATCCACTTATCTATTTATTTTCCAGATTCAATTTTTTGATAATGCATATGCTAAACTAAGTCTTAGCCAATTAGTCTATTTCGAAGTTCTGCAATCTTTATAGTAAGAAAATGGCACTGCTTGCTAATACAGTTATGTCTGAATTTAGGTAATTTATCTACTTTGTCCTGAAAGCTGTATGGAGGGAATGCGAGCGAATGGAAAATTGAGCCTTGCTACTATGTCTCACCCTAAAGTTAGAAACCATGTAACGCGGTAAGATCGTAAGATCGGCGGATCGTCTTGTCAGAATGCCTAATATAAGAGAGGGGTGTTGAAGCCCTCTTTCTCACGGAGGAAGTGTCTTGTATTTTGCGCAATTTTCACGAAGAAACTAAATAAAGAGTAGAGGAGGGGGCTTCGAAGGTTCAGCAGGCGCCGGTTTCAAGTACATAATTCGTCTGTCTAATGGATAGCTGACTCGAAAAACACCATCTCTTTATACTAAGAAAATGGTAATGCTTCCTAGTAAGTCATATTAATAAATTTCCATCGTTTTATATTTTTAGTTCCTATAGAGAGAAAATTCTAGAGGAAAATTTATTTATAGAGAGTGAATGGGCATGCATTTCAATAAACTCTCTTGAGAGTGGCGATGCTTCCTCCTTAACCATGTTTATGAATTTCGGCCGTTTTTCGTTCTTGTTCGAATGAGTACATTTTAGAGAATATAAGGAGTAAAGGAGAATGACTGTATACTTTTTAATTTTTCAATTTTTCATTGGCAATTCAGAAATTATATCTTTCGATTCTGTTTTTGTTTGAAGTATATCTTCGTTTAATCCTTGTGATATTTTATTAAAACAATTTGTTTTTAAGTTTATAGTATATAGTCGTCTACACTATTTTGCATAGTCGTTTCGACTATATACTTAATTTGATTGATTAAATATCTTAATTTGCATAAAATACTATTTTGCATAGTCGTTTCGATTCTCATGTATTGATTCTGCTTACTAACATACAACTATTACCTAATTTGATTGATTAAATATCTTAATTTGCATAAAATATATTTGATTTTTTCTATATAATGAACGTCCTTTCCTTTTGAAGATGGTTTTCAACTATATACTTATATTATATTGATTTAATTGATTAAATATTTTATTTGCATAAAATATATTTGAACTTCCTTTCCTCTTATCTTTACCATAGGAAGATGGTTTCCGTTGCCCTAAACACTCTCATCTCAATAACGATCTTGGAGAATAAGATAAAAGTTTTTTTAGAATCTATTAGATTAGACCTAAAGAAGACTGTATTTTGCATTCTCAGTTCACAAAATAGAAGATTGTTTCTTGTCTAGCAAATACTAATATCTTGGAAGCTCCTCCATTTTATATACAAATATATTATTGGAATCAATAAAAAATATATATATTTAATAAAAAATAAAAATTAATCAAAGAGATTCTTTAGATTAGATTAGACTTTACATGAAGTTCAAGTCTTCTTTATCTAGAAGATGGTTTTCTTTAGAAAACACTTTTATCTCATTAAAAGATCCTTCATTTTATATATATTGAAACCAACAATAACAATTACATTCAAGATAAGAGAGGTTCCAATAAAAAAAATTAGAAAAATCACATGGAGCCCTTAGATTTATAAATTTCCTCTTTATCTCTTACCATAGGAAGATGGTTTCCTTTGCCCAAAACCACTCTCATCTCAATAACGATATTGGAGAATAAGATAAAAGTTGTTCGGAAAAATTGCCCACTCATCTTATTAAGGAGTATCTCATCTCAATAACGATATTGGAGAATAAGATAAAAGTTGTTCGGAAAAATTGCCCACTCATCTTATTAAGGAGTATAAGATAAAAGTTTCGGCAAAATTACCCTTTATAGAAATTAACCTAAGGATCTTTTTTGCAAAATTGAAGGGATTCCTTTATCTAACAGGTTTTAGAAGCTATAATTTTAGATTAGCTATATACTTACATTTATATTGATTTGATGGATCTTATTTTCTTATAAAATTTTCTTTTATAAAAATTAATTAAGAGATTTATCTAACAGGTTTTAGAGTTAATTAGATTAGACTTCCACTCATCTTATTAAGGAGTATAAGATAAAAGTTTCGGCAAAATTACCCTTTATAGAAATTAACCTAAGGGTCCTTTTTTTGCAAAATTGAAGGGATTCCTTTATCTAACAGGTTTTAGAAGCTATGCTTTTAGATTAGCTATATACTTACATTTATATTGATTTGATTGATCTTATTTTCTTATAAAAATTAATTAAGAGATTCCTTTATCTAACAGGTTTTAGAGTTAATTAGATTAGACTTTACTTGAATTTTAGTGGGCCTAAAGAAGACTATATATCTTGCATTCACAAAATAGGAAGATTGTTTTCTTTGTCTAGAAAACAATAATATCTTATTAGAAGCTCCTATATATAAAATTGGAATCAATAATTATATTCAATAAAAAAATAAAATAGGTTACAATAAAAAGGGGATAGACAAATTAATTAAGAGATTCCTTAGATTAGATTAGACTTTACTTGAAATTCACTAATGAATAGGAAGATGATTTTCTTTGTTCAGAAAACACTTATACCTCATTAGAAGATCCTTCATTAAATATATATATTGGAACCAACAATTATATTCAATAAAAAAATAAGAGAGGTTACAATATAAAAGAGCTAGAAAAATCACAGTACAAATTTATTAGATTAGACTTTACTTAAAGCACCAAAGCTGTTAAATGAGACTTTACTTGGAGCACCAAAGATATTAGATTAAAAAATCACAATGCATCGACTCTATTAGGTTAGAAAAATATTATTGGTCCAAAATTTTCCTAAGTTGATAAGTTGAACCCTCAATACCTTGGACAAGATTAGATGCCTCAAAAACAAGGGTCTTTGAGTCAACCTCTAAAGAAGGTTAGCTCCTTTGTGTCTAGATAATATAACTAAAACGGGGTTACAAAATCAAGTGAGAAATGGAAAAGGGTTAGAATACTAGGCTAAAAGTGGTACAAATTCAACAACATCAATAGATAGTGCAAAGAGTCTTCCAATATGAACTTAAGTTAAATTGCCTAATAGATCATCTTACTTTCCTTATGATTTAAAATAATTAATCATGATCATAAACTATTAGCATTGTTAAGTCTTTCCACAACTAGAATAGTAAATCTAGAGAGAAATCTAGGAAGCAGAATAATTGTAACAAAATTTTGTTTTCCTAGCATTAACAAAAATGCTTAACTACTTAGTGAGACATACATACATGTTTTGCAAAAGAATTGAGCAAGAGGCTAGAAAATAATCCAATCTTCATTCAAAAGGTATATAGCCTTAATTAATATAGTTATGCCAATTGTAAATAGTAAAGATTAAACTATTACAATGACTTACATTCTAGTATATATAGATTTACAAATACAATTGGTTATTCTACCATCATAGCTCAGGGAGTGGATTACAAGTCCAATAGGCTGATGTATCATGTGTACTTTTCCTTTGGCTCATTCTATTGCAACTGACTTGGCATCATGGAATTGGTGTGGCTTGCTTTTATTCTATGTCAAGGAGTGATGGCAACTATTTCTTCATCTGGTGCACTAAATATTTTGACAGGTTTGTTCTGATTTAGTTGTCCCACTACTTCCTTAGTTGTAGCAATGAAGGTGTCAATTGGGTGAGCTTAGAACCATAAAAATTCTTTGACATTATATTTTACTTGTTAGAAGCATGTTTGACACTCAAGCTAGTCCTTCTACACTACACATGCTTTAGGCTCTTCTTTTTTTTTCTTGTTCCTTTCACCTTTGCGTCTTATTTTACCAGGTGTTGGGAACTTCATTAACCATTGTTGAATATTTACCCATCCTAGGTTGACATCAACATTTTGAATGTTTGGAACTCCTTTTATCTATTAACTTGGTGAAGTCCTTTGTTGAGTGTTGGGTGCAAAATGCATTCCATTCGTTAGAATTGTTTACTTTGTTCTTTTTTTATGTTGGATTTGTATTACACACTTGATGATACAATTACTCAAAATTGTCTGGCATTGCATTTTATTTATTGCACCTATCAAACTTTGCTATTATGTTGGGTGCTAGACTTTCATTCATACTTAGGAAAAATTCTTGTCAGTCATGTTGGATGATTTTTCAAGTCATACCAAAACTTTTATGTTTTCCTATTGATATCATGATCTCTTCCCATCTGGTCTACTTTATTTCTTTATATTTTGTTTTAATGGAAAACATCAGATTTTTAATGTCCTACTGACATCAACATCTCAAAAGTTTGACCAACTTCCTTCACTTAGCCCAAATTCTAGTCTAGGATTCTATGACTTTTACCTAGTGGGTGTCAGATATTTTTATGCTAGTTGTTGATGATATCACCTTATAGCTTTCGATAGTATTATTATACTTAGAAAACTTTTATATATTTTTTGCTTACCTTGTCTTTCTCTAATTCGATGAATATTTTAGATGCTTGACAACCTCTCTTACCAACAATGACTAGGTATTCTATTGAAAAAATTATGTCCCCATCCAAATATGGATGTGAGTGAAGAATTTTACCTAGAGGTAGTTTTTATGCTTGACTAGTCCATCAAATGGAGAGATACAAAGCATTCTAATTTTTTTGGCGATTCACATATTGTTTTTTGAGGGGATATTGTTATAGGGAATGCCAAAGGATTTGGTATAACATATTTAAAATAAGCTCTTCAAAATATTTAAAAAATATAGTCATTCAATGATGATAAAATCTCCTTGTACTAGAAAAACTACATTACGCTCATACTTATTGGCACATTTGGCTAAGAGGAAAGGAAGACCCCAATGCAAACATCAAAAGGAGCATCCAAAAAAAAAAATATAGGATAGCACTTTGAGTTTGGAATTAATAATCAAAGAGTTAAAGAAATATATAGAAGAGGGTAAGAAGAGAACCCTACTAAGTATGGTTGTATGTATCTATAGTAGCCTAATAAATTATAGCCATTAGTTGGAATGCTAGGGACAATAATGCTCCTAAAAAAGGCTAGTTAAGTCATTTATAATGCTCTTGTGGAAGATGTGTGCCCCAAGTAGTTTCTTGATGTGTGTTTCATTGGGGTCCGTTGTCCTTCTTCTAGTGGATTTTATCTAGTCTGTTGTGTTGTAGGTTTTGACTATGCTTAGTTTATATTTCTATTATAATGTAATAGTAATTTTATTATTAGTCTTAACTTGCACTTGTGTAGATTCTTTTTAGTTGTAGTTTGATCTATGTACCTTTTGAGCAGATGCTTATCTCAGTTGTTCTCATTTGAGCTTTATGGCATGTCCTTGAGCTCTTACTATTCTTTTTTGTAAAAATGCTTGGGGTCCTTTTAAAAACCTCTCTTATTATCCAATAAAAAAAAAATCATTTATAATGGATAACTATCCATAGACTTTATTATTTGTTGGAGAATTATTACATCATTATGAAGTAATGTGGTCATAATTAGTTAGGTGGATAAAACTACTCATGACTAAGATTTCCTCAATGAACATTATATTTCATGTAAAAAAGGTTACATTTATAGTTCTTTGGAAGAACTAGATAATAGCACATTATGGTTGCAAAAGCCTATTCTCATGGGAGTTCTAACTTAATCTAGATGACTCATTCACTATTTTTAGTAAACTCTAACTTATTTTGTTATATGCTCTCAAAGCTAAACTAACCACTAACTTAGCAAAAGCTAATCTAAATATTGAATTAATACTTAGATATTTAGGACAATGTTGAATATTCCAACATTCTTACCCTTGATGCTAAATACACTCATGCAAGAGTTATTTAAGCATCATAGAGTTGGAAGAAAATATTTCTCTTGTGTTTCCTCGAATCTTGAATCAAGAAATCAGAATTTGCAAAATACTTGTGGTGGCACTCCTTCCACTCTTTATGTGGTATTTCCTGCAAATGCTTGAGTGCCTTCTTTTGTTGATTAGCTCCCCCTTCAACAAAAGTATCTCCTCTTGTGATTTTCAGCAACCACTCTCTTACATATTTATCATTATGGTCTTTAAACCATGCTCTCACATTTTGATCTTCTTTTACATCTTCAACACTAAACAATACTCCACGAGTATTTACAATTAATCATCTCACATAGATGATTATACCATACAACTATTTCTCATATTTTCACACAAAAAATCACAACAAATATGGCCACATAATGACCAACTACATATGCAACATAAAGTTTCTCCTCACACAAATATTCTCTCAAAACAATGACTTTACAAGAATCATTCTCCCAAGGAATTTTGAACACATCATTTTGATCCATGTGACCCAAGTTCTCCATCACTGTATTCTCTCCAAGAATACTCTTCATCAAAGTTGTTTCAATGAGACAAATGCCTTTCTTTTCATTCCTGCTCACAAAAAACAAATCATTAATCATAAAAACATTACCTTTAGTATGAGTAGATTTGGTGCTTCCCATAAAGCTATTTTGTAGCAGTTCTCCTTCATTGTATGGTGCTTCAAGATCAACCATCAACTCTTCACTAAGAGTTCTCCTCATTTGTTCAATCCATGTTGGTGTGTTGAAACACCATTCATTCAAGAAATCATACATAGTTGCCTTTTCAAAACAACTCTCTTTCTGCAATGTAGTCACTCCAAGTGAGTGATATTCATCCATGAGTGATTTTTCCTTTGCCATTACGACAAGAAAATCAGCAATCTCATTTCCATTTTCTGTTTCTATCCCATTTTCCCTCTCACTTTCCATAAACCAAATGAGAGAATATTGTGTGTTTTTTTCTTCACACAACACATCATTCACCCTTGATGAGTGATCTTCAAACAAGAAGCCTATCGCTTCCATATCCTCTTCATCAAAATTTTCTTGTGGATCAACATCCCACATCACTTCATTTGTTCTTTCAAGAGAGCACACATCCATTCCAATTGAATGGTCTTCAAGCCAATGATCATCCATGAACATTGCTTCTCCATCATCATCTTCTTTATTCTCCTTCATGAGAATTATAGATGCATTCTCCATAACACACTCTTCATTTATCTCCTCCATGAGACATTCTTCATCATACATTTCACTTTGATGGTATTCAAGCAAGGAACACTCCAATGTGAGTGTTTCTCTTCTTTCATATTCAAAGTCTTCTTCCACTTTTGAGTGGTCTTCACTACAAGTTACTTGAGCAATTGTATCTCCATTGAGACATCCATCCTCTTTGCTATCAATGTGAATGCTTTCCACGCATGCCATTCCTACAAAAAAATTATTAGTACAAATTTTATTTTCATGTTTTTCTCCTCCTCAAATAAATAATTAACTATTACAATTTTTCACGCCATTAAAAGACATCTCTGCAACTATGGGTGTCTCACAATAACTCTCTCCAATGAGAGCTATACAAGGCTCCTTCACCTTCTCATCCTCTTCTCCATGAAGGGATTCCTCATCTTCGTATCTCTTCTCTTCAATAAATTCATCATCACTATTTTCTTCAAACATGTCCTCCTATTCAAGGAAGAATTCACCATCATAAGAATGTATGTCTTCATATGAGTCTTGAAAAGACTCTTCAAAAACTCCTTCAAAAGGATCTAATTCAGAAACTTCTTCAAGGAAGCAAGGCTCCTCCTTGATTAAACAATCTTCATGATTGTCACACATGGATTTATGGGTGTCCTCATCAAACCCATAAGCATCCTTCAATACTTTCCATGCCATTGTAGCTGATCTACAATTGGCTATGAGAGGAAAAACATTATTTTCCATTCTTCTCCTCAAATCCATAAGAGCTACGCAATTTGCATATTGTTGCTCCTTCTTCTCTTTTCTCTCCTCGTCTTGTATCTTGATCCAAGAGGATTCCTCATAGCCTTCTTGAACTATATCCCATAATTCTTGAGCCTTCAAGAAGGTCTTCATCATTATGCTCCAAATAGCATAATTATCTCCATTGAAGTTGGGCACTTCCAATTCTTTATACATGGTGGCCATTTTGCAATCCACCACTCATCAATATTCCACCTAGCTTTCATCCACTCCTTTCTTGTAGACTTGTGATATACTTATCTAAAAATCCACTAAATTTTAGAATCAAATTCACACAAATGAGAAATATGTGATCAATTTACTTTTGCCCTTTCTAGATCTTAGAGTGTTTTTGAGACAACTTCAATGTTTTCACATAAATCAATCCATACAGCTCCAAATTTTTTGAAAATTAAACTCTATATTCTTGAGACAATAATCTTGAAAATTAAACTCTATATTCTTGAGAAAATAATCTGAAAACCCTCTAAATTTAGGAATAAAATTCACAAATGTGAAAAATATGTGATCATTTACTTTTTCCCTTTTTTATCACAATTTCGGATCTAGGATTTTTGAAGAAAAAACAAATATTCACAAAAATCAATCAATACAGATCCAAATGACCTAAAATTTTATCTGAATTATTATTTTATCTAAATAATATTTATCCCAAAATTTGAGAAGCAAATACCCTGTATTCCACCTTATAAAACCATTTTATTGAAAAACTCAAAATGCTAATAAAATACACAACTTAGCTCCAAATAATATGAAATTTGGACTGCATACTATTGATACAATTATATAGTAAACCTCAATATTTCATAATAAAATACCTTAGGGTGCATGATATATTAATGATTTACTTGAGCTCTTCCGGTATTCTGCCCCGCCTCTCTCTCAGGGGCGAGGGAACTTTTATTTAAGAGTGGGCTTGAAAATGGAATTTGCACCTATTCGTATTTATTAATAATAAAATACCTTAGGGTGCATGATATATTAATGATTTACTTGAGCTCTTCCTTGCAACTTTGCTGAGTGCTGGCCACTTGAGTTTCTCTAACAAAGTGTGTGTTTCAGATCTCTTCACACCACTCTCCACAGGTTTTGATCTGTTTGAGCAAACCTGCTCTGATGCCAATTGAGATTTCCTCAATGAACATTATATTTCATGTAAAAAAGGTTACATTTATAGTTCTTTGGAAGAACTAGATAATAACACATTGTGGTTGCAAAAGACCATTCTCATGGGAGTTCTAACTTAATCTAGATGATTTATTCTCTATTTTTAGTAAACTCTAACTTATTTTTCTATATGCCCTCAAAGCTAAACTAATCACTAACTTAGCAAAAGCTAATCTAAAGATTAAATTAATACTTAGATATTTAGGACAATGTTGAATATTCCAACAATGACGTGATAGTATTTGTAATTTTCATCATTAGAAAATCACATGGAATGTAATGTTTCTATAATGTAGGCAACAAAATATGTATTTATACTATAATTGCTCAATGAAAGGAAAATTAAACAGTTCTAAGAATTGGTATCAGAGTGATATATAGATTCCTTTGACAAGATTGAAACATCCAATGTCTTTGGGTTTGTTTTACAAATATTGGAAGATGAATATGTAGACACTCCACCTCAAATGAATTTTTTTCGATGAGCAACATGTAATCAAATATGTAAAAGAAGTTGTATAATAGAGACAACACTGTAAAGAGGGATTTCATGCACTCATCCTATTTTTTTTAGGCCCTCCATAAGAAATCATAGATCTATGACCAATTTTAGAAATTGATTTTTTTTTAGATTTCACGTCAACTACATGTGCTCATTTAACTCTTTAATCTGTGGGTAGTTCTAGCATTGTGGTGTCAAGGATTTTTTTAACTATTAGAGGAGTAATATTTAAATACTAAATGCCTCCTACTAACCAAAGTGACCTTATATTGAAGTGGACAATATTGTTGGCCTCCTTTGCTTGTTTGTATTATCGTCAAAAGTAACCTCTTTGTCAAATTTGACATGATTGTTGCTTTGAACAAATATTTTTGTGATAATAATTACAATCCTTCAAATTCTTCTACACACCTTGCTCACTCTATTATTTGAATGGTACTTGTAGACAAATTTTGTGTTAAATACCTAGAGTTGCACATGTAAAATGGGATAGCTTCTTGTAGTCTTGAGAGACACAATGGTCATTATTTCAATTAGACATCATACGAGCCCCAAATGATATTAGACATCATACAAGCCCCACACACATTGATATGACATTTCTTTGTATCTAGAAAGTTATTTTATCAATCATATTACATGTGAAGGTAACAACCACATATTAGGAAGAAATTTAAAGAATTGTCTATGGTACATTTGGTGGAATGGATGGACCACTATAAGTGGAACTAATTCAATGTATTTGTTTTATAAATAGTTTCTTCTAGTGTAATAAAGGGTCAATATTAGTGGTATTTATAGAGGGATATATTAAGTGTCATAGCATTTAAATAATCATGTTACTTTTATAGAGGGAGAAAAATATTATTTTGTAATTGTTATATATATTGGGCTCTGTAGACACCAAAACAGCACCAATCCGATTACGTGACTGCAAACACTGATCGCTTTGACAAACACAGCCCCCAGGGCAGCCCTCAGAGGTCAAACAGTGGTCCTAACCACTTTCATAGCAATTTTGTAAGGTCAAAAGGGCAATTTGGCACATTTAAGCACTTTGCTCAGAATCTGTCTCACCCAGAGACGGATTCAAATCTGTCTCACCCAGAGACGAATTCAAAATTAGAATCTGTCTCACCCAGAGACGGATTCTGAATCGTAACTGGTAGGGACGAATTCTGAGTTTAACGGGCAAAAGGAAGAATGGTGCCAAGTGGCAGCCAGGGACAGTCAGTTAATGACTCCTACCTCGCACGCGTGTGTGGGTGAACATATGGGCCGTTAGAGGACTGTCACAAGGGCAGTTATGAAAGCCCAAGTCATGGAGGACTCCCCTCCCTCATGGGAAGACTAGACTGCCACATGGCACCTATGACCAACACGTGGCGCCTATGCTTCCCTCTCAAAAAAGACCCCATGGGTCTATAAAAGGTGGGACTTTTCTCACCCAAAATATACAGGTTGAAGGAGATTTCAAGCAACGAAGTGCTTCCGAGTTGAAGACCCACTTGCATCCCTTTTGGTTCACCTTCTCGCATCCACCAATCTCTTTTGCAAGGGAGGTTGTTGGGTGGCTTTTGGAAGCTTGAACCTGACCCAAATCCAACACATGGACACCTGAACCAACCAATTCGCCGACCCCCCCAATCCTAAGAGGTTTTGGGCCCATCCCTAGTGGATTGGCATCGAAATCAAGTGCCAACGGTGGGAGGCCCACTTGGGCACCCCCGCACTTTCTAAGTTTTAGAGCATTCTAGATTACTTTTTCAGGTTGCATTTTGTGTTATCATGTTTGGTTAACTCATATCTGCAAGTTCATAACTTTTGATCGGATTCTAGTATGTTTTGTGTCGCTTTGTTGTTTCACTGACTTGCGAGGTGGCGAGATCAAATTCCCGAGGGTAGAGGCCAAATTGGGAGAATCCGACCATCCGGGTCATCCCAAAATGGCCCCAATTACATAACCCCCCTTGTTTGCGGGCATTTTGCAGGTCTCGGGAATCGACATTGGAGCAGGAGCAGGTCGGCTTCTTCAACACGAGAAGAATTCGTCCCACCCGGGGACGAGTTGCGGTCGAGATTCGTCCTGCCCGGGGACGAATTCCAGTTGAAGGCATATTGGCCAGGTTGTCTCGGTGGCAATGGCCTTACGGTAACTTTTTTGTCTTCTGTCAAGATTTCAAGCCATTTGGACTCACTGTATTTATTGTTTCAGGCAAATGTTTACATGCATATTTCGTTAATTTTAGAGAACGAACACTTTCCATTTGCGGCAGGTGCTACTGACATCTTGGTTGTTTCTTTGTTCGCAGGAGAAGCAGCAGAGGTGAAGAACTCATCGACATCAGCGGCGGCATCATCTTGGCCCGTCCATTTCAATCGTGGGCATGCGGAAAGAGGAACATTAAGTGATTGTAATCAAATTCTTTTAGCGCTCCTAGCCCCTGAAAAGGGAGGAGGCGTCATTGTAACAGAGATCAAGAAATTTTAATGAAAGGGCTGTGTTTTCTCCATTTGCTTGTGTCTCATTTTAATGCGTCTCTTTCGTTTCATGCATTTTACATTTCTAGGACTTAAGCGCATTTGATTTTGGTTGCATCGCAATTAGTGTTTCCTTTGCCCGGAATCTCGTGCTTTCAGTGGCGATCACGGTGGGACCTGTCCCATATTTTTAAAATCACAGAAAACTGATCAAAGTTTTGTGTTTGTGCTTGACGAGTACATTTTTTTTTGCGGACTGCTATTCGTCTCTGACTATTACGAATTCTTAACTGCAATTCGTCTGACCCTGAGACGAATTCAAATTCGTCTCTGGGAGGGACGAATTATATTTTGCAATTCGTCTCCCAGAGGGACGAATTCCTGCCTACGGATTTTTAGAGAAGAAATTCAGAAGCAACTGGAGCAGGCAGAGAAGAGGTAGGGATTTTTATAATCTCTGTTAAAATTTTTGTTTATTTTTTGTTTCTTTGACTGTTTTCATTTTATCCTGCATGCTTAGGGAAAATCATTCATGCTTGTTTCATTTTCGTTAAATAAAATGAATCCCACACACATCACGAAACAATTTTAAACCAAGGAGCTGGTCGTAAGACCCCAACCCTTGAGCAAGACCAACGGTGGGTTCATCACCACCTTGGCTTAGCTTTGCATCCATTTCCCGATTGTCAACTGTTGTTAGGCGTAAATCCTGATGAAAGCAGACCGAGTGTCGCTGGGGTGATTCCCATGCGCGCGAGGATAAGTTTTCTATGGTAGGTGCCATTAACAGGACAATCCCCCTTTCGTACTGCCTACGTACCACGTACCTTCTGCTCTCACGTACCTATAGTCTCCCTCTCGTAAGGGCGGGTATATAGAGAGGTTGGTATATCGGCCTGGTTGGTATATTGAAGGGGCGACCGTTTTGGGAGTTATATGAGCCGTCATAATGCATTTAAACGATCTTCAAAACCTACAAAAACAAAACAAAACATCAAAATGCACTAAACCAGTTTAGGACACACTATTAATCCTTAAAAGAGATAATCACGATTTGTGTATGCGTGTGTTTATTTCTGCTTAGTGTAGACAAAAACAAAAATCATCATAAAAGAGATAAAAATCTGTTTAGATAGCATAGAAGCACCGCAATGGTGTACACCCACAGCCAAGCCCAATCAAGGGCAGAAGCTCCGGAAGGTACACAAGAAGCAGGCACAAGTCGTCTTCGCTTCAGTCTTGAGGATTTGGTCATACCGCCTTATCGGTCCAACCTACAAAAGAATCCAATTCAGAATCCTCGGTGGGGTATGCCCATTCAAGGCAGCCCCTTTCGGGAAGACGCCCTACATGTAGACCTTGATATAAATAGAGAATCGCCTTCTGAGGTTAGACATGAGTGGCCACGGCGCGATGAAGCGCTAGATAGGTACACCATCCATTTAGAGGGACAACGTGGATATGGTATCCCTTCTTTACCTCCCATCAGAACAGAGAGACAAAATCCAGAGCGTAGGGCTCCTTACATAGGGCGACCTAACTCCGCCCACCCCCTTCACACCTATGAGAGGGAACGCGAGGAAGATCATCGCATTCCTCAAGGACAACAACATGCAACGCGGGAACCTTGCGTTTCCGCACCAGCTGGACATCATGATCACCCCTTGAGGCCAGGACCTCGAGTACATGCCGCATACCTCGACAGAGGGAAGCGACCCATTGGAATTTTAGATCATCAAAATCAAGATAAACACATAGGGGAAACATTCGAACCTCCTGAGCAAAATAGGGTAGACCAAATTGACCCGATAGTCGCCCAACATGCCGCCCATCAAGCCAAAATCATGCGGCTTAAACAAAGTCATCAGGAGATAGAGTATCGACACCGCTTGGATAGAGAGCGCATGCAACGCGAAGCGGATGAACTACGCTATAAACTACCTGAGAGGGAGCTAACCCCTCGCATCCAAAGGGCTAAACAGTATGAGAGGCATAATCCGTTGGTATAGGACAGGTCTCCACGACCTCGCCAAGCTTTGCCTCCAAGACCTTATAGACCCGAGAGGGAGGCCACTCCCCGAAACAACGATGGGTACCTTCAGCAAGGACTCAATCAGGGTTATAGGTCTCGCCCAGAGACTCCTCAAGAATTTTACGAGGAGTACGAACCAGAAGTAGAATATGTTGAAACTCCCCATCAAGGCAGGAGGGCTGCCATTCGGCCACCCCTCCATAGGCCTCCAGTTTATCATAACTTACAACGAGAGAGAACAAGAGAGGAAGAAATAAAATCTTTCGATGCATACCAAGCGCTATTGGAGCGTTTGGAGTCTATGGAAACAAAAGCTGCTGGGCATCAAAAACCCACATTACGTCAACTCCGCAGTAATCCGGTGCATCCCTCAGTGCCTACACCTCTTTACCCCGAGCACTTCAAGTTGCCTCAATTGGCAGTTTTTAAAGGTGAAGAGGACGCACAAGAACACGTTACAAGATTTTTAAGCCAATGCTTCGGCATCCAAGATAATGACGCATTGTTGCTTAGAACATTCATAACCACATTCGTAGGCCCTGCCTCGGATTGGTTCACACAACTACCCAAACATAGCATAAGCAACTTAGATCAATTAGTAGATGCGTTTCTTGAACGCTTTGCCTTCAACACAAGGAAGAAGGCATCATTGAGTGATCTGGCGAGCCTCAAACAATTTGAGGAGGAAACAATGGCAGCATATGGGAATCGATGGAGAGCTTTGCTTTCTAAGTTACCCTACCGTCCTCCTATGTCTGATCTCACGCAGATGTTCACAAAAAGTTGCTTAAAATCAATCTCTGGTCTATTGTTGCTGCGGCAATACGATAGCTTAGAAGAAGCTTTGGCGCAAGCCAGAGTCATAGAAGAGATTAAAATAGGTGAAGGCGCAATCGCTAAGCCTAAAAAGAAAGAGTGGAATAAAACCACTAAAATCGGGACAACGCAACCACAACACGCTGCAGTCAACCAAGTTGCGATAAATGTTCCCGCGCCTATGCAAGAAACGCAGCCCCAAAAGGCTAATTACCAGGCAGTGCCTCCTGCTTATGAAAGAGATAATAGAAGACGGGAGCAAAATTACCCGCGTCGCCCTAGACGACATTTCACCCCATATGCGGAGTCTAGGGATTCCTTATTTGACCGCTTGTCGGCGGCAAATTTAGTCACTCTGCCGAGAAATTCAAACTATAGACCCTAACATTCCCAAGCCTAGGGGGTACGAGAGAAGAATTGTATTGTAGATTCCATAGGCGCGAGAGGACATGACTTGAATGGGTGCTTGGAAATTCAAAGAACTAGTCCAGGATTTGATCGACAACAGAACATTGGTCGTGGACAACCCCATCGCGCCAAACAACCAACAAATGGGGGTATTCAAGGACCCCTTGCCTGCCCACGAGGCACGAGACAAAACCACTCCGGATTAACGAGGTGCGACAGGATCTTCCCACGCGAGGGATTTGTGGGAATGATTAGCATAGTAACAAGGAACAGAAGGTACCCAGCGGTTGCCCCCGAGGTAGCTACGAGGGAAGTTCCGACAACATCGCAGCCTCAACAACGCCCAACGCGGTTGCCTCCGCCTAGACCCGAGGTCACAATACGAACCAAACTCACGCAGAGTTTGCGAGACCACATCGGCTAGGTCTGTCCATCTACGAGCTTATTCAGCAGTCTGCACCCCATAGGGAAGCTCTTATGGACATTTTAAAAGCCATTGAATTACAACCCCACGAAGCAAATTCTTTCAACAACTTCGTGGGACATGTGAAAAGATGTACGGAGCCGGTCATCACATTCAGAGAAGATGAGGTCAAAACGATATCGAATGACATGGCAGATCCACCCTCGCACGTTATCGCGCGGGTCAACGAGATTTTGTACAAGAGAGTGCTGATAGATACTGGCTCGTCCGGTAACATCATTACCACTGCAGCCTTAAAACATTTGAAGGCGCCGACCTCTCACATCACGGCCTCCACGTACACACTACGAGCTTTCAACGATGCAATATGCTCGACGGTCGGCACGGTTGTTACGCCTATCCGGGTAGGACAAAAGACAATACCTACAACTGTGCCATGTCTTGGAAGGTGAAATGGCTTATAATATACTTGCTAGGGCGGCCTTGGATCAGGGACATGAAGTGTGTCCCTTCGATCGCCCACCAATGCTTAAAGTATGCTTATGAGGGAGAAATACATGTAGTCCCAATGGACTTAGAGCCCTTCAAGTATTGCAATGCGGTACAATTCATGCCTCAATCGACCCTCCCTTCAACGCATTTGGATTTTCAATTAAATCCATCTAAACAGGGTCCGATACCGCAGGCACCACCGGTGGCCAACAAGGCAAAATCCCAGCCAGGTGAGACCTCATCACCTGCTCCTTCATCATCAACGCCACCTATCATGGCCCAACAGAAGGACAAGGGAAAACAGATCGTGGAAGAGGTTAAACCCTTGGAAGAAAGGTTGCCCACAATCTCAACGGTATCAACGGAGAAAACACCCAGCACAACGAAACTAAGACTCCTGAAACACCAAACATGGAATGGAGTCAAGAAGGACTACCATTTCCTCCCACCCAATCATCAACAATCACTTGTTGAAATGGCCGATACAGGCTTGGGGGAATATTTGGTACAAAATGTTGTGGCGACACCAGCATTGGAGTCAGTACAAGACATGGGAAGACCTCGCATTCCCATAGGGACAATTATTCCTCTAGGCTACCCTCCAAACCGGACAAATTTCATGTATGGGGGCCTTGATCATGGTCTTGAACCATGCCAACAAAAGGAAGGAGACGAAGAGCCTTTTGTTGAAAACATCAACTATCTGTCAAACCCAGATTTTGCCCTAAAATATCTCGGCCAATGCAATTGGCATGGATACGAGCTAGGAAAATATGAGCAAGGGATGCGGATCCTTTGCCAACCAAGATATCAGATGCCATATGACAAGTCAGGGGTAGGGTTCAACCATCCCCTACCATTAGACATCTTGGTTGAAAATATGCAAGGCCTAGAAATAGGCAACAAGGGGGGATTGGCATTAGACCCTTATGCCAATCCAAATACAGAATACACATTGGGAGACTACCTCCCATGGTCAACAAACACCCCTGGAAATAGCAGTAATCCCTCTCCTTTGCTAGAGAGAGGCGAAAGTTCGGACAGTGGTCCTCAAAGAGAAAACCAACGGCTGTCGGACATCTTTCTGAAGTTGTTCCCCTTAGAGATTCCAGATGAAACAACACGGCATCAAGAGAATCGGGTCCCTCCACCAAGAGTGGAACAACCACAATGGGACCAGATTAACTTTTTGGAACAAGGAGGATCCTCAACGTCGCAATCAACGATTCTTTGGAGAGGATGAACAATTTTGGATCTATGAAAGCGATTCAGAAGATGAGACTGAGATGGACTATCTCAAACATGCGCGAAGACATCACCGCGCTTTAACTCATGAAGATCTAATGGGATAGATGGGCATACTGCTGGGGCATGAATGGCAAGTAGACCCAGCAAGGTGGGACCAAGTGTTAGACCCATGGCTCCAAATTCAAGATGAGCATCGTCCACCTCGAGATCCCATCATGACAACAGTGTCGAGGGAAGACCCCGCCCTCCTTTTTGCAAAATTTGCACCTAGGGAAGATCCATTCGTGCCCGTTCCCGTAGAGCCAGATCCAGAGTATAGGGAGAATCTAGAAGAATCAAGTAATCACACCCGCGGTTTTGGAGACCAAGTTCATTCCATCCACATGATCTCCATTGATTTGACCGCACCCATCCGCAATCCGGCCGATCCATCACGGTCATTGCATCTAGACATAGATGCCATCGACTGGGATCGCGTCAATTCACCATTATCACCATCAGAGTACTGGCCTTTCGGTGAAATACTTCATTTTACCCCAAGGACAACTCAGGATGTCTTTCAAGCTGAAGAGGGACCCGAGGTTCCAAACGCAGATCTAAACTCAGCTAATGATATCCATTTGATCCCAACTCCACATCAGTTGGAGGAAGGATCCCACATGTCGATCGAGGAGACGGTCGACGTAGATATCGGCACAGATACAAAGAATCCACAAATTATCAAGCTGGGGGTAAGCTTATCCCCTGAAGAGCAAGCCGATTACATTACCCTTCTCAAAGCGAAGAAGGAGGTTTTTGCATGGTCATACAGAGACATGCCGGGACTAGACCCGCAGCTAGTCACGCATAATTTAACGCTTGATCCGACAATCAAGCCTATAAAGCAAAAACTACGCAAGATGCACCCAACAGTGGCCTTGATGGTCAAAGACGAATTACAAAAGCTGTTGGATGCACAGTTTGTCATCTGCGTGGATTATCCGCCATGGCTGTCCAACATGGTTCCCGTCAAGAAGCCCGACGGGAGGATTCGCATATGCACCGATTTTTGAGACCTAAACAAAGCGAGTCCTAAGGATGATTTCCCCTTGCCAAGCATCGATGCGCTAGTAGACGCTACAGCAGGTCATGAAATGCTCTCCCTAATGGATGGCTTCTCAGGATACAACCAAATTCGTATCAATCCTGAAGACCAACTTAAAACGGCATTCACAACGCCTTGGGGGACATTTTGTTATAAGGTCATGCCTTTTGGCCTTAAAAATGTTGGCGCTACCTACCAACGTGCCATGACATATATCTTCCACGATTACATGCACAAAACTTTGGAAGATTACATGGATGATTTGTTAGCCAAGTCTCTTTTGCACTCAGGATCATCTCGGTGACTTAAGCAAGATTCTCGATCGCCTCATAGAGCATAAGGTCAGACTGAATCCCAAGAAGTGCGTATTTGGCGTCACATCTGGAAAACTCTTGGGTTTTATAGTCTCAAAACGAGGCATTGAAGTGGACCCAAAGAAAGTCAAGGCAATCCTTGAAATGGCTCCCCCAACTACTATCAAGCGGCTCGAAGTACGCAAGGAAAGGTCGCGTCGATTAAACGCTTCATAGCGCAATTATCCGACAAATGCCGACCCATGAACAAATTATTGCACAAGGGGGTCACATTTCATTGGGATGACGAGTGCCAGTCGGCCTTTGACGAAATCAAACAATACTTGGCTTCGCCGCTAGTATTGGCACCACCTAGACCGGGAGTGCCATTCTACTTATACATCTCAGCTACTGAGGTGGCATTGGGAGCCATGCTAGCCCAAAAGAATGAACTTCACAAAGAACAGGCTACTTACTATCTTAGCCGCACTCTAGTAAGTTACGAACTTAACTATGCATACGTTGAGAAACTATGCTTGGCAGTGGTGTTTGCTACCAAAAAGCTATGCCACTACATGCTGAGCAACACTACGTATGTTGTGTCTAAGGAGAATCCATTGCGATACATGATGAGTCGTACTTATCATAGTAGTCGCACGGCGAAATGGATCATGTTGTTGACGGAATTTGACATTGAGTTCATTGGGCAAAAATCTATCAAAGGACAAGTCATAGCCGATCAACTAGCAGAGGCTCCTCTTGAAGACGATCAGCCTCTGGTCATAGAACTACCCGATGATGGGGTCTTCCATGTCTTAGAATCGCCAGATTCTGATGAGCCTGAGTCACAGGCCGACATAACCCTGTTCTTCGATGGTTCTAAATGCGAGCAAGGTGGTGGCGCAGGAATTGTATTCTTCACACCGCAGGGCGCTCCAATGCCCCTGTCATTTAAATTAAACTTCCAGTGCACCAACAATAATGCAGAATATGAAGCCTTGCTCCTAGGTCTTCAAACAGCAATCGCCATGAACATCAAACGATTGAATATCTTTGGTGATTCGCTGTTAATAGTCAATCAAGTCAAAGGGGTATATCAATGCAAATGCCCAGTTTCGAAGGCCTATAAAGCCCTCGTGGACAAATTCCTGGCAAAACTTGAGTGGTATGACATCGAGGCACTCCCTCGATCATCGAATCATTTTGCGGACACAATGGCCTCTTTGGGGTCACTAATCCCGTAAGACCTTTCGGGTGATATGACAACCATCCAAGTCAAAACCTTATCGCAATCCACGATGGAGCGTGCAAGCCCAGACTTGACGCCAGGAATCCACATGATACAGATCGAACCATCCTCGGATAAGTTCTTTCGAATCCGAGATCGTCCGAAACGTGCCAGCCGGGGGTCCTTGTTTTCCCCTACTCCCATTAATAGCAACACAATGCTATTTTTACAAGTTTTATCCCAATCGGCATTTGTTAGGGAAGAACTTCAAAAGGGATTGGCGGTTCATACTTGTCGAGGTTTTTGATCAACAGGACTGGTATTTACCCATAAGAGATTACCTCAAATTAGGTAATCTTCCCTTTGGATTGACGCACGCCGCAAAACGAACATTCAAGCAGAAAGCGGCTAAGTATGTCTTGATAGGAGACATTTTGTATCGTCGAAGCTATGACGGAATTCTTCTTCGTTGTTTGGACCAGCAAGAGTCTACTTGGGCAATCGCCCAAGCGCACGACGGTACATGTGGCGGCCACTTCAGTGGTATGGCCATTGCAAAGCGCATTCTCCGCATAGGCTATTATTGGCCATCTTTAGAGCGAGATTGTTGCGAGTATGTCAAGAAGTGCGTGAAGTGTCAACATCATGCCAATTTGATGCACGTACCTTCCCAGGCCCTACAGACAGTCCAGTATGCTTGGCCATTTTCGCAGTGGGGCCTCGATCTAATCGGAAAGATCTCCCCTGCATCGTCAGGCCGTCACACGTTTATCATAACGGCCACAGAATATTTTACCAAATGGGTGGAAGCAATTCCGTTAACCTCAACGAAAGGACCCCGCATTGTGGAGTTCATCTTGCATAACATCATATGTCATTTTGGTATTCCATCCAAAATAATCTCAGATAATGGGCCATCATTCAAGAACAAAGACGTGCGTGCTTTGACCACAAAGTACAAAATTCAGCACAACTTTTCAACGCCCTATTATCCACAAGCAAACGGGCAAGCGAGAGGCATAAAAAAAAACACTAGTCGCCATCCTTAAAAAGACGGTCGCAGACAGTCATAAGGATTGGCACATACAAATCCCACTTGCCCTTTGGGCTTATCGCACTAGCATTCGGACGCCCACTGGGGCAACTCCGTTTTCGCTCGTGTATGGCTCAGAGGCAGTAATGCCTCTCGAGTTGGAAATTCCTTCCCTCCGCATATCAATGCAGGAGTTCATCGATGATAACACTGCGTGGCAGGCCCGGTTAGACCAACTTACGTTGCTTGACGAACGACGCGTTAATGCTCTCGAGCATTTACGTATCTATCAAGAGCGACTTAAAAGGGCTTACAACATGAAAGTTCACCTAAGGGACTTTCGGGTTGGTGATTTGGTTTTGAAGGAAAACCAACAGAACTCAAATTTTCCGTCCCACATGAGGGACAAATTCACGGCAAATTGGTTAGGTCCATATGTCATTGATAGCATAATAGGACCCGGGACATACCGGCTAGCTTCTCTTGATGGTATCAAGGAAACAGAACCCTTGAATATCAGTCATTTGCGACCATTCCACATCTAAGAAAGCCATATCCTCAAAAAGCTCCAAGGATTATCACAATCACTTGGTCAATCCAAAAGCTCCAAGGATTATCACAATCACTTGGTCAAAACAAAAAGCTCCAAGGATTATCACAATCACTTGGTCAAAACAAAAAGCTCCAAGGATTATCGCAATCACTTGGTCACCACAAAAAGCTCCAAGGATTATCGCAATCACTTGGTCAAACAAAAAGCTCCAAGGATTATCGCAATCACTTGGTCAAAGCAAAAAGCTCCAAGGATTATCGCAATCACTTGGTCAATCCAAAAGCTCCAAGGATTATCGCAATCACTTGGTCAAAACAAAAAGCTCCAAGGATTATCGCAATCACTTGGTCAATCCAAAAGCTCCAAGGATTATCGCAATCACTTGGTCACCACAAAAAGCTCCAAGGATTATCGCAATCACTTGGTCACACCAAAAAGCTCCAAGGATTATCGCAATCACTTGGTCAAACCTAAAAAGCTCCAACGATTATCGCAATCGCTTGGTCAAATTCATCAATAGAGAGTTCCTCTAGCACCGCATATTCACATTCACAAAATCAATCCATCAAAAGTACAAAAATATGTAGTTGCATTAAGCATTGGATCCATACATTGCATATTTGTGGTTGTATAGGTCAAAGGCACCATAGGCTGCAATTGCTCTGCTAGTCCATCTTGTTCCGCATAGTTCCATTTTACAAAAACAACAAAAACACCATGCATAACTTTTACCACACTACAGTCAGTGGTCTGTAAATGTACCAAGAGTTTCAAGTGATTCGAGTCATCATTTTCCTCTTTAACCATGTAATGTATCAAATCGAACAGATTTTACGAAGGTAGAGTCATACTTGAAATACACCTTGTTACGTAACATCCCAACACAAATTAAAACACTAAAAATTCCAAAGTTGTGTGAACGAAAGATGAACACTGCAAACTAATCTAGGTCACCACAAGCGAAAAGGTTATCTTGCTCATCCCCCTGTGCGAATGACCCCTAGAATGTTGAGAGTTGGCAAAAGGACAAGCATCCTCCCTACCCAATTCCCTAAGAATCCCTAAAGTTCTCAATAGTTGCAAAACACCAAAAATTTGCAAAATGTCAAAACTCCAAAATTTGACAACCTACGGTGCACACATCAAAAGGCAAAAACAACAGTGATTTTCGTCACTCCATATCCCCAGTCCCTTGCTCGAAAGAAAAACAAATCAAAATAAACAGTGATCTCATCACTACAAATGAGCAAGTATCCCAATACAATTGAAGAAAAGAAGGGAGTTGACCTTGAATCCCTGGAACTCTGAGCATTCTATAGGTCATAAGGCAAGCTTCGGTACCAATTTGGTTGATAGCCTATCGGTAACAGGAGTAAACCTCCCGCATGACGATATATCTGTCACATTAACTTGCGTACGAGATCAATGTTTGCATGTGGATGAGCTAGCTTATGGCATCCTGGATTACATCGCAGATTAAACTTAGTACATACAACAAAGGAATTCGTGGAGCTAATTAGGTGATCCTCGGTACGAGGTTCGGTTGAAAGCCCATCCGCAGCTGGCGGTATCCTAACAAATACCACTAAATGAACTCAATTGCACACACGGGGATGTAAAATAACTTGGTCAAAAACAAGTCCGATTCATACCTTGTCCAAAAGTCTTGTAAGATAAAGTACGAGTCATGGATAGTGAGTTAAAAGCTGTCCGAATCTCAAAAAACATAACATACATTCCTAAACCATCTGCGCTGCTTATCATCCTTATAATACCATCGAGAAAATACAAAAACAGGAAAACCACATATATCCATACAAGAGTCATACACCATAACAATAAAAAGCATCTTAAACAGCCTATGGTGCCATAACCAATCATCACAAAATTCAATTCATTCACTTTGCATATCACATAAAGAAATCAAAAACATTTGCATTCATCATAACATAAGCATTCATCAAAATAAATAAATATGCATAAATCCATAGTCATTAGCCATCATGCATAACAAAAATAAAAACATCACACGTACAAAACCAAATAAAACCGGTATATATATATATATATATAATATATATATATATATCGCCAAAAAAAAAATGCCCGCAGGCTACAAAATCGGTCCTCAGACCCCGCAATCATATCCAAAAAACCCAACCTAAAGCGTCGACCACCATAATCACGCAGGATCGGTGCGACGGGAACTACCCCCCGTGGTGTGGGTCCTATGGGACCCTGCAGGGCGGCTACTGCCAGCCCCGCATCATGCCTACTACCGCCTCCCTCATCTAATCGTCGGCGACGAGATGATGTTGACTGCTCAGTCGCACTATCCCTCGTCCGGCGAGAAGATCCACTGACCGAGGGCTCAGGAAGTCGCCCACCAAGGCGGATGACCTCCCTCTCCAACTCTATCCGGTGACGACACCACTCTGCCTCTCGCCGATGATAGTATGACACCGCATCGTCGCGCTGTGCCAAAACCCTATCCCGCTCTGCCAGCTCAGACCGCAGGATATCCCTCTCCCGCCTCGCATCCCCCAACTCCAGATCCCGTATCCACAGTAGCTCTATCAGTCGTGCATTTTCAGCGCGTATCTCAGACTCCACCTCCTCTGTGTCGCACTGACAAACGGGATCCTCTGGAACAGCCGGCTCGCTCGGCTCCCCACTTGCTCATCCACGTCCTGCATGTTCGGCTGATCCGGAGCGCCCAAGTCTACATCATCATCACCCAATCCCATGTCCGCATCATCCAATGGACCTCCCCAATCATCACCTGTGGCCTCGGCACCCTCCACTGCCGCCTCCGCGCCTCCCGGTGGCCCCTCTCCTCTCCATCGCCGTAGAACCCACCACGAGTCATACTCGGTAGTAGTCTCGATGTCATCCACGTCCGGGACGCCAATAACCACATCGGACTCCTCGCCCAATGGCGCGGTGACGGGTGGCTCTAACCCCCTCTCATCTCCCCGCCGTCGATAGACCACGGGCTCACTAGGCAACCCACTGGTGCACCCCAAACTGTCGTGTAACCCGGATGGTATGAAAAGAACTCATGCTCCATCCCGTGCCGCCCAGTCAACCACCGCTCCCTGCGTACCCGTCGGAGCCACTCTCCAGCCTCGGGCCAGGCTGGACGGTCCCGATAGGGACGCCAAAACACCTCCCCTGGAGTGAGCCGAGAAAAGGCATCGGTGTAGTGCTCAACGGCACCTGCCCATCGCCGACTACGCCCCTGCTCCGCGGACCGCCGCCACAAAGCTGCATAACCAATCTCCTCATCCTCCATCACCGCCCGAGTCATCCACGGTAACCCGGGAGGCCTCTCAACAGCTATGTGCTGCCAACCCCAGCACTGCAACAAAAAACTACAACTGACACCCTTCCGCTGTCGACAGCGGACCCCATACTGACTCCCCGTAGAGCTGTGCCAACAAAGTCTGTCCCCATCTCAGAATCAACGGTGCCTCTATCGGGCACTCTGCCAACTGCCACACCAAATCCAACAGGTTCCACGGGAACCTCGTGCCTGACGAATCAGGGAGAAGAATGTTAGAAATGAGGCCCATCAAGAATGCGTGCCTCACTCCTAACACCCCCCTCTCCTGCCACCAGCTAACCAAAATCCCGCCAGCCTGGCAATCCACCTCGGCTGTCTCCACTGGGTTTGCTACACCCAGCTGCCCCCCATGCCCAAAACATCTCGTAAGTATAGCAAGTCCAGCGATCAAACGGCGATGTCCTAATAGGCGAGACCATCTATCGAAATTCGAAGCAGCCGATAGACATCCTCAAGAGTCACAGTCATCTCCCCTGTCGGGAGATGAAAAGTATTGGTCCGCGGATCCCAAAGCTTGATCAGGGCCGTCAGATAGGCCTGATCCGGGACCACGAGGCTCCGGTCGAGCCACCTGCTTGAGCCCAAGGGCATCAAGCCATTCCCAATCATCATCGGTCAATGCCAACCGCGCCTCAGTAAAAGCAGCGGGTACACGGTACCGGCTCCTAACAACCTGCAAAGCAAAAAAACAACACAAACACAAAAAAAAAAAATAATAACAAATCAAATTTTCAGTTCTAGGGTTTCTAACCTTAACTGTTAAACAAAAACATCACAAAAAATCTTCAAGTTTTGAAAAGCGTCAACACAAAAACAATCATCAAATAAAAGCAAAAATAAACTCTAGGGACACTTACAGGTTTCGCTTCGGCTCCGCCGCTCGAACCAGTTTGTGCACTCATGATGGCAGAGAGAATTCCAGCAGCGCTTCGCTTCGCAGAATTACCTCCTCCTCCCCGAGCTCCAAAATCGCAAGAAAAAAATGACACAAATGAGCCCAAAATCAAGTTTTGGCCATTAAATAGGCCTTTTGCACTGGAATTCATCCTTGAGTCGGGACGAGCGCTCCGATTAGCGCTCGTCCCACCCCAGGGACGAATTCAGGCCAGCACTTCAAAAAAATCGAAAAATGACTAAAAATGCACTAAAAACAGGACAATAAAATTGCCCGACAGGAGTGCTACTGCACCTGACAACAAGGGCATACAAAATCGACATTGGAGTCACAAATTGTCACTATCATACTCCCTAAGAAGGCTACCATAGCCGGACCGCTCCACGGAAGACGGATTTTCGACAATTGCATCTCCAAACGCGTCACAAAAAAAAACAACAAAAACAGTACAAAATTCAACAAAAACAAACAGCAATAAACATTTCCGGACACAAGTGCTCTTGCACTTAACCTCTGGGCAAATAAAATCGATGTCGGGGTTCAAATTATCGCTCTCCTACTTCCCCAAGAAGGCTATAATAGCCGGACCGCTCCACGGGAAGTTAGATTTTCGATGATTTCACCTCATTACGGCATCACCAAAAGGGTTAACACCCACCAAAAATAGGTCCAAATGTTGGAAAAATTGCATATGCTTAACGGTAAACCCTCTAAACGCACCCTTGCACAAGTCATCTTGGGTCAAGCGACTCGTCGCTTTGCTCACGAAGGTCATTCCCTCATCGATTCGTCGCTTGAGGGGGTAGTCACACTTAGTCACCAATCAACAATCACACACCCAATTAAGGAAAACGGCATGCATTCAAAGAATCATTGACAAAGACAATCACGCTCCTGCTTGGGGCGGTAAACAAGCAACAATCAAATCAATCAAACACTTGGCATTTCGTGAATCATGAACACAAGGTTCCCCCTGAGGATAAAACGCCCTTCGCCTATTCATGGTGATCAATGTCTAAGTTCAAGTCACACCTCACCAAAATAGGTTAATACTTGAAATCAAATTCCTTAGCTCGTCAAAAGCAAGGATTCAAGAATGCATGCCCTTTCCATGCTTGAGGCATCAAAAGTTGGTTAGGTTACCAAGGAACCCTAATCATTAGTGCTTTGGTTATCTATTTTTGCTCAGCACTGCGTCACCCGCAGCGCTTCCCAAAAAGGGGCATCTGTAGACACCAAAACAGCACCAATCCGATTACGTGACTGCAAACACTGATCGCTTTGACAAACACAGCCCCCAGGGCAGCCCTCAGAGGTCAAACAGTGGTCCTAACCACTTTCATAGCAATTTTGTAAGGTCAAAAGGGCAATTTGGCACATTTAAGCACTTTGCTCAGAATCTGTCTCACCCAGAGACGGATTCAAATCTGTCTCACCCAGAGACGAATTCAAAATTAGAATCTGTCTCACCCAGAGACGGATTCTGAATTCGTAACTGGTAGGGACGAATTCTGAGTTTAACGGGCAAAAGGAAGAATGGTGCCAAGTGGCAGCCAGGGACAGTCAGTTAATGACTCCTACCTCGCACGCGTGTGTGGGTGAACATATGGGCCGTTAGAGGACTGTCACAAGGGCGATTATGAAAGCCCAAGTCATGGAGGACTCCCCTCCCTCATGGGAAGACTAGACTGCCACATGGCACCTATGACCAACACGTGGCGCCTATGCTTCCCTCTCAAAAAAGACCCCATGGGTCTATAAAAGGTGGGACTTTTCTCACCCAAAATATACAGGTTGAAGGAGATTTCAAGCAACGAAGTGCTTTGCCGAGTTGAAGACCCACTTGCATCCCTTTTGGTTCACCTTCTCGCATCCACCAATCTCTTTTGCAAGGGAGGTTGTTGGGTGGCTTTTGGAAGCTTGAACCTGACCCAAATCCAACACATGGACACATGAACCAACCAATTCGCCGACCCCCCAATCCTAAGAGGTTTTGGGCCCATCCCTAGTGGATTGGCGCCGGAATCAAGTGCCAACGGTGGGAGGCCCACTTGGGCACCCCCGCACTTTCTAAGTTTTAGAGCATTCTAGATTACTTTTTGAGGTTGCATTTTGTGTTATCATGTTTGGTTAACTCATAGCTGCAAGTTCGTAACTTTTGATCAGATTCTAGTATGTTTTGTGTCGCTTTGTTGTTTCACTGACTTGCAGGTGGCGAGATCAAATTCCCGAGGGTAGAGGCCAAATTGGGAGAATCCGACCATCTGGGTCGTCCCAAAATGGCCCCAATTACATAACCCCCTTGTTTGCGGGCATTTTGCGAGGTCTCGGGAATCAACATTGGAGCAGCGACGGGTCGGCTTCTTCAACACGGAAGAATTCGTCCCACCCGGGGACGAGTGCGGTCGAATTCGTCCACGTCAGTCGTCGTCTGCCCGGGGACGAATTCCGGTTGAAGGCAGATTGGCCAGCTGTCTCAGTGGCAATGGCCTTTTGGTAACTTTTTTTGTCTTCTGTCAAGATTTCAAGCCATTTGGACTCACTGTAATTTTTGTTTCAGGCAAATGTTTACATGCATATTTCGTTAATTCTAGAGAACGAACACTTTCCATTTGCGGCAGGTGCTACTGACATCTTGGTTGTTTCTTTGTTCGCAGGAGAAGCAGCAGAGGTGAAGAACTCATCGACATCAGCGACGGCATCATCTTGGCCCGTCCATTTCAATCGTGGGCACGCGGAAAGAGGAACATTAAGTGATTGTAATCAAATTCTTTTAGCGCTCCTAGCCCCTGAAAAGGGAGGAGGCGTCATTGTAACAGAGATCAAGAAATTTTAATGAAAGGGCTGTGTTTTCTCCATTTGCTTGTGTCTCGTTTTAATGCGTCTCTTTCGTTTCATGCATTTTACATTTCTAGGACTTAAGCGCATTTGATTTTGGTTGCATCGCAATTAGTGTTTCCTTCGCCCGGAATCTCGTGCTTTCAGGCTCAATAAAGTTAGAAGTGTCTATGTCAAAGATATTTGTTGTCATTGAGTCAAGATATGTTTTAAGTTACAAGGGTGCATTATTAGTGGTACTTGACATCTTTATAGAGTGTTTACATTAAGGAGATAAATTATGTTTATTCCTTTTGGTACTCATGGACAAGATAGTATTTATTGAAAAGTTTTATGGATGATATTTTTATATATGGAAAGTGAATCTTCAATTGATTCTAATTGAAAAATATCTTTGTCATGTCATGACTAAAAATCCACTAAAATCATAAACCCCTAAAGAGGTAACCATGTGGACTACAAAGAATAATAAATAAATAACTATGATTAGTATTGGGCTCTTAGTTGTGTGCCTACATGACACATATCTCTCAAAGATTGCAAAAGAAGTTTGGAAGTTTCTTAATACATTGTTTGGATCACAAACATCAAGTGTAAAGATGACAATTAAGCATTAACTAGTTGAATTAAAGATGAAGGTAGGTGACAATATCATCTAACACATAAGTTTAACTATTTATTGAATCAAATAGCTGGAATTAATGCAAGGTAGAAAGTGATGATGCCAAATCTATTTTGATAAATAGCATACCTTCTAGTTATGCCAATATTGTGTTCACATTGAATAAAATTAATCCTACCTTGGAAGAGGTAATCTTGGCTTTGATTGACGAAGCAAATCGATTTAAGAAAAATGACTTGATTAATGAGGATAAAGTATTGTTTTCAAAGAAGAAAAAAATAAGTAAGGGTTCATCCAAAGTCCAATTTATGTTCCTACTACAAGCAAAGGGGACATATAATGTTGAACTGCATCCAATAAGTCAAGGGTCTGATAGATGGAAAGTTGAAACCAAATAAGGTGAAGGTTGCAAATGAATACAATAATTAAGAATGCAATATTGTAGCATGTGATAAAGAAACTTCCCATGTGATAATATGTATGAAATAAAATTAACAAGGAATGACAAGAGAACAAAATGGCACTACTATAATCATTGTGCTTTCAATAGTGTAGGAGGGAAGTGCCACTAATGGAAAGCAAATTTTTTATCAATCTCTTATTATTCTTAGGAAGGAGCAATTACAACTCACAAAATGTATCTATGACTTGCCCAATATCAAAAAATGTTTATAATGGAGATCATTATTCCTATTTAGAGTAAGAATTCACCCTTGAGTTACATTCTATGACAAATCATTACTCCTAGTAAAATCAAATATTTGAGGGCCTCTTTAATAAAATGATTTTAGAATCCACTTTTGGGGTGAAAAAATCTTCTTTGAATGAATCACTCCCCTTGGAGTGAATTGCTTTATTGAGACATGTTACATATTTGGGACATAACTAAACGTTTGCCAATTTTACAAATTTTGATGTTTTGCAATATAGTCCTTAGGCTTATTCATTTTTATTTGTCTTTCATGCCTAATTTATTAGAGCAGTTAGAAGGTACTAGACATGATACTACATTCATAAAATTTAATTTAAAATTGTCTTCAATTTAAGAAATAAATTAAATATTTTACTAACTAAAATTATTCCTTCAAAACGCCAAAATAGTCAAATTTTAATCATATATGTTGGAATTCATGCATATTTATAGAAATGAATAGAATCAATACATCCACTCATATTTTATACAAAAAGAGTAAAAAAATATGAAAGAGAGAAACAAATAGTGTGTGCCAATAAGCACAAAAAGTAATCACTATATTACTTATAGATAAAGATCACATGTTTACAAGAAGAGACATTACAAAATTCCAATACTACCCTAACAAAGAATAAATAAAATAAGAGAAGATGATGGATTATGTCTTCATTCATAACATGATTTAGTATACAAAAGGAAGAAGAAGGATTGACTACAACATATACCGGATACCTTTTGTATATGCCTTTAGAAGATTGAATAACTACCACAAATGTTACAAATCTAATTGCATATCCTATTAACATAGACCAAATATTTTGATTGCAAAACATATTATGAAATTTCCCTTATGGAATAGGACAATACACATTTAGAACTACCATACATAATTTCGTACCTATCACTCTAATAAATCCTTCAACTAATGTCACCAATGTGAAGAGCTAAAAAATAATGCAATTTAAAAAAAAAAATTCAAAACTCTTCCATATGCAAAAGTTATGGCCTCTAAAAAAATTGCCCTATTAACCCTCAAAAATAAAATAAAAAATTAAACCTCACAAACCTTAGAAATGTTATGTCCAATATCAAGCTACTACTTGATGTCTCCTCATTTCTTGGTGTCTACCATTTAATTTGTTCTACCTAACCACGTCTAAACAGTTGGTTTAATACATACTAGAGTTTTATTGGTTGAAGGAGTATATATATGTTAAGAAAGGTTAATATGTGGCATAGGATACAACCCATAATCCACATCATCCATAAAATGGTAAATTATTGATCAAAGAGAATCAAAATTGATTATATTGGGATCAAAACCATTGCACTAACTAAGCCACAATGCATACACTAGGTCTTAAGAGGATACTCCACCAAAAGAATGAACAAACCCCTTAGTTAGGCCAAAAATCAAATACAACCTTCTAATCAAAGTAATTTAAACTCTTCAAATGTTTCTCCTATTGTATTCGAGATAATTAGCATTGGTTCTCAAACAAAGGTTAGGAATAGGTTTTCAAGATGGACTTCCTTCCTCATTTACACAATTTAATGCTTGTTTGACCATGCCTTGTAGCCGATCATAGAATACTAAATGTACTATTATTTTTACATTTGTCCAATGAAGAGAAGATAAAATGAAAGGGTTATGAATCAGACCTTGGTTCATCATGAGCAAAATATCTTAGACATGCCCATCTAACCATCTTAGAAACTTCTATAAATGTGAAGAAGCATGCATCCCCTACATTGAGAGTAACAATGCATGCACAGTAGTAAGAGCATGTTAAAACATTGAGGGGAACATGTGCAAATTGATAACAAATGTTCAAATGGAATGATGCATATGAGAGATTCAAGTAGAATGGATTAAAATTCAAAACTCAAAATTGCTAGTGTTTTTCCAAATAATACATCATGGTTTAATGATGGAACCAATAAAGGAGAGATGACAAATTCATTAGAATGAATAGAAGAGTGGATGCAAAATTATGGGAAAAGATATCCTTTTTTCTCTTATGCTAAAAGTGCTTATGAGATTTTGAAAAGAAATTACCCTTAAAATATAGAAGAAAAATTAAAGGTTTTGAGATAACTTTCTTCATGACTAAGCAACATTGCTTTGCTTTATATCCAATTTGATACCATGTTGAAATTCACATCTGCTTCTATATAAAAAAAAATCAATCCATCTACTCAAATCTTATATAAAAAACATAATAAAGAAATATATATAATAAACACATATACGAAATATAATTAATCACTAGGTATCATTTAACCACAACTCATAAAACTTATATAATATAGTAAACTAGGTTTTGCTCTTCAAAAGGTCCAAGATTCAAACCGATATATATATATATATATATATATATATATATATATATATATATATATTTTTTAGCCCTTGTTGATAAGCTTAGCTGTCAACCTTACTAGAAGTCATAGCTGAAATATAAATACTCAATTCGAAACATTAATCATAAAAATTTATGACAACATACCATACCATACCAAAATATATATATATATATATATATATACAATGCTAAAGTAAATAGAATATAACCATATAAAATATTATGCCGTATGGAACCTAACAGACATTGCACTTTCAACAATAAGAAATTTGCCCCATACATAAAAACTGTCTAAATAATAAAAAATAAAAACTCGCTAACTATGGCTATGTGAATTCTATGCGCCATGTACGATCTTTGAATACTTTACTTGGCATAGTTTTTACCTGCCACGCTCTCCCTTTCCAGGTGGCGTTTTTTACTCACGTCATGCAAGCTTTTAGTATTGCGACCTTCCCACTAGCATCTGTTGTAGAGGAGGCAAATTCCTGAAGGAATTTGATTTTTTTCTATTGCATTTAGCCAGTACTGTCAACTGCTCTGGAGGTAAGGATATTTTTCAGTCCTTACTTAGGCTATGAATCTTGTCACTGTTCAAATAAATTTGTTTTTTTTTTTTCCTTTTTTTTCTTTTTTTTTCCTTTTACAGAAGTGGAGGATATTCAAATTCTTTTTGCATGCTAAAATGTTATAGGCCTTGCTGTATAGTGTATTCAATAATATAATTGTATGAAATATGATGTGTTCGTAACGTCTCCAAAATGAGTTACAAGCAAAAATTGCTTCCATGCAAGGCTGTTATGAATACTCTTAAGAATAAACTATGTTTACCTAATTCTACTTGAAATGTCATACTCAGATCGATATTAATTTCATTAACAGCTTTAGAATGTCGCACCATATTCTAGTTAATTGACAGACTATGGTGATTGTTTTTGACATCTGATGTAATTATGTATAAAAAGTGAAAGATTTTGCAGCTAATTTCTTGAACTGTTGATTACCATTAGTCAGATGAAATTTGTTTTGTTTAGAGGGGATGGGATATGTCGGACAAGATGACAGAAATGGGTTCAAAAACTGAGGAATTAAAATATAGATTTTCTAAAATTTTCATAGAGCTCATTCTTGCTTGAATAAGACTCTTTTGGTTATTGAGAGGTTTATACAATAAAGAGGTTTATCTGTCTTTGGTGATCACCTTTTTAAAATTGGTGAGATATATAAGCGATGAGTATTTTAAAAATTTAAAATCTTAGGCAAATGAAATGGAATGAAATAATTTGATTTTAATTATGTGCACAAGACAAGAAATTAAAATTCTCACACATTTGAATTGAAATGAGGTGATTAAAATCCCAAGACATTTGAAGTGAAATGGAATGATTAATTTTTAATGAAATAGCATGCAAGTTATAAGATATAAAAGAGATGATAACAGTATATATACACATTCTCTAAATAGATCAGTGGACAGTTAAAGCTTATGCCACCCTCGTTTGGAGGGTTTAATAACAGTATATACAGAAATTTACTAAAGAGATAATAGGACATTTTACGGCTTATATGGTACCCTCTTTTGGAGGGTTTTTCTACTGCTCATATGCTTAGTATCTTTAATTTTATTTTAAGTTAATATGTGCCTTTTAAGCAGCGTTGTCATTGAGTGGGCAGTATAAATTGCAACTCATATATCATGTCATATTGACATTGCTTTTTCCATATGCTGCTTGTCGGAGTGGTGGATTTTGAAATCCTTCTATTCTCCTCTCTTCTCCTGTCTTCTATTATATTCTAACCTGAATGAGATTAATGAAAAGGGTTTGTTTTCAAACGTTGTCCTATACTAATATTATTGCCCCTACATACAAAAGCTGTATGGTATTCTCCTCTCCTTCCTTCGGTTTATTTTAACGTGTGGGTTTGCTTTTAAAGGTATTGACAAACTTAGTGGTTTTTCTTTGGAAGGCGTGTGTGCAACCTGAGTGGTTTAATGGCGAAGACTTTCGAAATTTTGAAGAGGAGACTGACCAAACAAATAAAAAATGAAAGTTCCTAGGGATTTGGGTTTTGGGTGGTTTGGGGGTGGCTGTGTGGGGTGTGGGCTATGAGTTTTCTTTTTTTAAATACAAACGAAATTGCATTAAAAATAAATAAATTTGCGTTTTTTCGACTTGGAACAAATTACGTTTTTGGGAGTTGGAAGAAGCCTATGGTCTTGTGGCGTAATTTTGTTTCTCCCTTAAAACTCATATGGCATATGGGCTTGTGGCATAATTTTGTTTCTCCCTTAAAACCATGGAAGTTGTGTATGCGTTTGTAACATGGCATATTCTTAAGAAGCAATTCTGTTCCGCTTTAATAGCTTCTTGTATAAAGGGGAAAAACATAACAGCATTGAGCCATGCAGGTATATGAGTGTCTTGGTATATGTGAGTGTGTCTTGCGTATATGCACGGGTCGCTTTTAGGAATGGTAAACACCACGTGAGTGCATACAAGGGTATATGCACGGGTCGCTTTTAAGAATGGTAAACACCACGTGAGTGCATACAAGGATATATGCACGGGTCACTCTCACGTTTCCTCTAGATTTTTGAAAGGAAAAACAAGAGTACCATTATAGCATCTTCCTATGCATCCTATACTTACCCTTCTTGCTAGATTACCAATCTTCAGAGAATGTCTAAACATTTTCAGTTGATTAATGATTGTTGTGAATATGATTTTACTTTTAGTGTAGACCTTCTTAAAGGCCAAGAACGATAGCACATGTTTCCTCTAGATTATTGGAGAGGATGCAAAGATTTTTTTTAAAAGGAAAAACATGAGTACCATTATAGGATCTTCCTATGCATCCTATACTTACCCTTCTTGCTAGATTACCTTTTGATGTGTCATGTTTTCTCTAGATTACCTTTTGATGTGTCATGTTTTCTCTAGATTACCTTTTGATGCGTCATGTTTCCCTTTTGATGTGTCATGTTTTCTCTAGATTATTAGAGAGGATGCAAAGATTTTTTCTAAAAGGAAAAGCATGAGTACCATTATAGGATCTTCCTATGCATCCTACACTTACCCTTCTTGCTAGATTACCTTTTGATGTGTCGTCATCATTGTTGATTTTCTCCTTGGTCCATCCCTTTGAATAGTAGGCCAAGGGCCTTGTGGATGCCTATATCTTCATTCATCCACAAGGAGTTGATATGTAGTGTCGTTTTTTGATATTTGCTACAATTGTTTTTCAAATATATGGAACATTATGGTGAATTGATTTAAAGATTCTTTTATTCCTTTTTTTTTCACAAATTTTAGAGATATATGCTAATCAAGGCCATCTATTTCATTAAATTGTTGAACCCATTCGCCCTAAGCCAAGTCCTCCATACCTCCTTAAGGGACATCAATTATTTCCAACCATTTTCACAATATTGAATTGTGGGGAATAAGAAAAAAAGTGGTCCCAGGTCTCATTTTTTGAATAACATAGCGAATGGATCTACGCCAAGTCCTCCATTTCTCTTTAAGGGAGGTGAATTGTTGCCAACCATTTTCACAATATTGAGCCATTTCCACAATATTGAATGGTGGGGGCAGAAGAAAAGAAGGTGGTCTGAGGTCTCATTTTTTTTATAGCATATTGAATGCATCTAAGATAAACCTTGTTTCATTAGGTGAATTTCTACAACCATTTCCATAGTTGAATCTCCTAGGGGATAGGGGATAGAATAAGACACCTTGTTTCATTAGGTGAATTTCTAAAATTTTAGATCTAAAAATATTGCCAACCATTTCCATAGTTGAATCCCCTAGGGGATAGGGGATAGAATAAGAAGTCTTATTAGGTTCACTTTTTGAATAGCATAACTCACATTTGAATGAAAGGTGGTCTTAGGTCTCATTTGGAAGAACTTTGTTGTGGAGTAGAGTCTTACTTTAGGCCAAGTCAAAATTTGCCAAATATGGTTGAAGACTTAACCAGATTTCCTTGTGGAGTAGGAGCAGATAAAAAGTCTCACTTTAGGCCAATTCAAAAGTCTTCAAATCTAGTTGAAGACATCACTGAGTCTATGAGTGAGGGATGAATATTCTAGAGCTCAATATACATACCATTGGAATGTGAGCCCCATCCCAACCTTTCTTTGTCTTCACAACTGCAGCTGCTGTTGTTAACTACCCACCCTCCACCCTCATGGAGCAGCTGTTGTTGTTAACTCCCCACCCTCCACCCTGCTGTTGTTAACTCCCCACCCTCAAACGTCTTCTAAGAATCTATGAATAGCCTATAATTGCTATAAAGGCATGCATTACTTGCACATATGTTCTTTGATTTAGCATCTTTGTTTTTTCGTAGAGAGTTCAGCCTGGACATTGCTTACATTTGTTTCCCTAAATTTATGAATAGCCTATAATTGCTATAAAGGCATGCATTACTTGCATATATCTTCTTTGATTTAGCATCTTGTTTTTTTTGTAGAGAGTTCAGCCTCACATTTGTTTTCCCAAATCTTCAACATGTCTTGAAGTCTTTATTAATCTATTTGTATTCCCAAGCAAATTAATTTACTACGTATATAGGCTCTCTTTTACAAGCTTTTGAGCGAAGCAAAGCTAGAACTGAACACATATAGAACATGTTTTGAAGTCTTTATTAATCTATTTATATTCCGAAGTAGATTAGTTTACTACATATATAGGCTCTCTTCTACAATCTCTTCTACAAAGCGAAGCAAAGCTAGAACTGGCCATTGACATGTAAATAAAGAATTTTCTTCTAAATGGTATTTCTTATGCCTGAGGTTTTGATACTCATTAATCAGTGCATTCTTGCACAACAATTCTGAACAAGCAATAGTGTATTAAGTAAAATGAATTTGGAAATGGTACTATAGTTCCTATGGTGAAATTTCGTTCCACTAATTTTTTTAATATTTGATTCATAAAATGAGATCTAGTAGATAGACTAATATTTAAGTGTTGCTTAGTTGGTGTTGACATTTTTATTAATTTGTATTTAAACTTCAATACAAAATAATTGTAGAGCAAGGAAGGCAACACCAATATTTCTTGTAAGTTGTATTCCTTATGCCTGAGGTTTTGATACTCAATTGATCAATGCATTCTTGCACAACAATTCTGAAAAAGCACGAGTGCATTAAGCAATACATTCGTGCACAACAATTCTGAATAAGCACTAGTGTATTAAGCAATTGTAAATTCTTTGTACAAGGAAGGCAACACTAATATTTCTTGTATGTTGTATTTCTTATGGCTAAGGTTTTGATACTCAATTGATCAGTGCATTCTTGCACAACATTCTTGCTCAACAATTCTGAACAAGCACTAGTGTATGAAGCAATTGTAAATTCTTTCTTGTACAAGGAAGGCAACACTAATACACTACACCAAAAAACTTAAAATAAGGTGTTTTTTTACAGTGGTAAAAAAACCACCTTAATAGATCCTAAGAGGGTGGTTTAAAACCGTCCTCTTAGGCTCTTAGGGATAAGAGGCGGTTCAGGGTGGTTTAAAACCATCCTCTTAGGGTCTTAGGGATAAGAGGCGGTTTAGGAAGAGGTTTAAAAAAACGCACGGGAAATGCAATTGATGTTTGGAAAGGTTCATAGACAAAGGGAACCCAGTGAGCCACAAACCATTTCGAGTGCGGAGGATGGTGTTCCAAATGCTAGACAACAGGGGCTTCATCGTCAACGATGTGGACCTCAATATGACCTTGTCTCAAACCCAGTGAGCCACAAACCATTCCGAACACGGACGATGGTGTTCCAAATGCTAGACAACAGGGGCTTCGTCGTCAACGATGTGGACCTCAATATGACCTTGCCTCAAACCCAGTGAGCCACAAACCATTTCGAGCGCGGACGATGGTGTTCTAAATGCTAGACAACAGGGGCTTCATCGTTAAATATGTGGACCTCAATATGACCTTGCCTTGATTTTGCAACAACTACGGTGATCCCAACAAGAAGGACCTCTTCATCTCCACCAAGAGCCGTACCAACCCAAGAGATCAGTTTGGTTTATTCTTTCTTTCTTTTAACGATGATGTTAAGCACATGCATGCAAGGGACCTAAAACTATGAGGGACACCGTGAAGTGTTGAGGGACTTCAAACCCCCTTACTACTCTGCCATGACTTCGTAGTTTGTTTTTTCAAATGCTAATTTCGTTTGAAATTTTAACTCTAGTGGATTCTCTATGCACCAAACATTTAATGTTTTTCCGAGTTCTGCTTTCCCTCTCTAATATATTTGAAGCTTAGTGAAATCTTTGTGAGCCAAACACTCTCCTTCGGCTGTGTATGAATTTGGGATTCTTATCCAGGCAAAATCCATGACCTTAAATTTTGTGGAACCTTTTTAAGAAGGTTAAAATGTCCTGTGATGTAATTGAGGTCTAAAGCATAATGAGCTATGTACATTGGCCGTTGGTATGGTCCTTCGTGTGGCTGGGTTGGTGGGATCTGAAATAATTATGAAACACCTTATTTCTTGAGGAAAGCATTTTGATGTTTTCATGACCCTTTTTTTTTCTTTGTGTGAGCTTTTTTGGTCTTCAGTAATGTTAACAAAATAATTATGAAACACCTTATTTCTTGAGGAAAGTATTTTGATGTTTTCATGATCCTTTTTTCTTTGTGTGAGCTTTTTTTTGGTCTTCAGTAAGCTTTTGCAGTAAGATTTCCACCATTCACAACCCTTGCAAACCTTATTTCTTGAAGAAAGCATTTTGATGTTTTCATGATCCTTTTTTCTTTGTGTGAGATTTTTTTTTGTCTTCACATCACCGATAATGCAAGTGGCGTCCTTTGCCATTAGACCACAACATGCGGATTGTGGTAGTTTTATTAATAGTGATGGTGAGATGCAAGGGTTTGTGGCAATTTTGTCAATTTGTAGTGAGTTGATTGGAAGCGGGGCGGTTCACAGTCGGAATAATTAAAAAAAAAAAAATGCAATGGTGATGGTTTTGGGTGTGTTGGGTTCGGCATACCAGCTCTCCTAGATATGAACTCTGTCTTGGGCATTCTTTGAATCAGCTTGTTGTCCTTTAAAGTTATTTTTTTTATTATTTATTTAAACAAAATAATAATAAGAATAAAATTTGATAGAATTGGGTGAAAGGCACATTGATGGACAATGTTCCTTTTCCTAGCTGAGGATGGGTGTCTTCAGCCGCAAACTAAACAACGCTTGGGAAATTGTAAGGCATGGGAAATCTACCTTGCAACTCTTTTACAAATTCAAGATGGTTTTGCAACTCTCTTACACCAAGAAACATAATCTGCATTCCAGAAATCCAACATATTACAAATTCAAGATGGTTTCGCAACTGTCTTACACCAAGAACATAATCTGCATTCCAGAAATCCAACATATACACAACTCTTTTACAAATTCAAGATGGTTTTGCAACTCTCTTACACCAAGAAACATAATCTGCATTATGTAAAAGATGGTTTTGCAACACTCTTACACCAAGAAACATAATCTGCATTCCATAAATCCAACATATACAGCTCTTTTACAAAAAGAAACATAATCTGCATTCCAGAAATCCAACATATACACAACTCTTTTACAAATTCAAGATGGTTTTGCAACTCTCTTACACCAAGAAACATAATCTGCATTATGTAAAAGATGGTTTTGCAACTCTCTTTCACCAAGAAACATAATCTGCATTCCATAAATCCAACATATACAGCTCTTTTACAAATTAAACAACGAGCGGGAAATTGTAAGGCATGGGAAATCTACCTTGCAACTCTTTTAAAAATTCAATATGGTTTTGCAACTCTCTTACACCAAGAAACATAATCTGCATTCCAGAAATCCAACATATACAACTCTTTTACAAATTAAAGAACGAGTGGGAAATTGTAAGGCATGGGATATCTACCTTGCAACTCTTTTACAATTTCAAGATGGTTTTGCAACTCTCTTACACCAAGAAACATAATCTGCATTCCAGAAAACCAACATATACCTTGCAAAGCAATAAATGAGCCAAGAAAAGGAACTAGGAACTGAAAGGCACTCAAAAGGTTGGAATGCAAATTCTGGGCAGGGGAAGAGCAGAAGAGTCCTGAGGAGGGTCTGAGAAAATTGTACTGGACTTTAAAAGCAAGCCTACAGTCATGATGACCTTGACATGCACCATTTGTCAAGATAAACTCTGTAAAAAGTTTCTTTGTTTCAATTTTAATAAAGGATGTAGATTCTGCCTGTGAAGATTTATTTCCCTAGGAGGGTTTCTTTACATTAAATGGATGGTTGTTCATACTTGTTTGTGTGATGGCTGATGTCTGTTTGAGTTTGTGCTTTAGTAGGCAGCATAGCTGTTGTTTTATAAATGGCCTCACCCGCATTACATCATGACCATGTAGCATTATTATAACAACTTGGCAATTGTGCTTTTTCTAATTGGTTATTATTAAAACAGCTTGGCAATTGTGCTTTTTCTAATTGGTTATATGGGCTTGGCGATTGTGCTTTTTCTAATTGGTTATATGGGCTTGGCGATTGTGCTTTTTCTAATTGGTTATATGGGATTGAAATGGCCTCACCCGCATTACATTAGCATTATTAAAACAGCTTGGCAATTGTGCTTTTTCTAATTGGTTATATGGGATTGAAATGGCCTCACCCGCATTACATAATTAGATGGGATTGAAATGGCCTTGAAATGGCCTCTCGTATTACATCATGACCACGTAGTATTATTATAACAATTTGACAATTATGCATATATCCCATTCAACCCTTGAAATGGCCTCTCGTATTACATCATGACCACGTAGTATTATTATAACAATTTGACAATTATGCATATATCCCATTCAACCCTGGGTCTCCTTTTTAAAGTTAAAGGAATTTAATTGGTTGAGCTTATTCCATTTTATGCATATATCCCATTCAACCCTGGGTCTCCTTTTTAAAGTTAAGGAATTTAATTGGTTGAGCTTATTCCATTTGATTGGCATAGTTGTTTATGTTCTGAAAATTAACTAGTTGCAATAGAGTTAATGCATCACAGAGGCACGTGGTTTCAGATCAATGGTTTTACGGAGCATAATATATTTAGTTATTTCAAAAAAGCTTATTAAGGCTTACAGAGTGAGAATGTTTGCATCACAGAGGCATGTGGTTTCAGATCAATGGTTTTACGGAGTGTAATATATTTAGTTATTTCAAAAAAGCTTATTAAGGCTGACAGAGTGTTATTTCAAATAAGCTTATTAAGGCTGACAGAGTATTATTTCAAAAAAGCTTATTAAGGCTGACAAGAGAGTTATTTCAAAAAAACTTATTAAGGCTGACAGAGTGTTATTTCAAAAAAGCTTATTAAGGCTGACAGAGTGATTCTCACTGGAAGGGACCTACACCAGTTGGAGTACTTTAACGAGTTGAATCAAGGAGAGATCATAACATGGAATTGTTTAATCTTCAATCCTTTGCTAGCTTGCCATCTTCTGGTGCAAGATCTTTAAGTACAATTTGTTTGTCTTTTTCTTTCTTTGTTATTTTACAGTGAAATGCACCTCTGGTGCAAGATCTTTAAGTACAATTTGTTTGTCTTTTTCTTTCTTTAATACTTTACAGAGAAATGCACCGCTTCTCTGTTTTTTTGAAGTTCAATCATTCAATTCAGTTAACATCCTACATTTTGTGTGGAATTGTTGAATCCTCAATCCTTTGGATCTTTAAGTACAATTTGTTTGTCTTTTTCTTTCTTTATTACTTTAGAGAGGAATGCACTGTTTTTCTGTTTTCTTTGAAGTTCAATCATTCAATTCAGCTAACATCCTACATTTTGTGTGTTTCTTGCACTTCGTGGCTTCCACAGAACGATGTCAGCTGGCCTCGCTAACATCCTACATTTTGTGTGTTTCTTGTATGATATGACTTTAATATCCACTTCGAGGCTTTCACGTGGATGATGTCAGCCTCTATGTCAACTCTACGTGGTGCTGTTTTTATTTGCCATGTTATCCATTATCACGTGGCGTTTTCCCTTGCTGTTTTCATTTGCCATATTATCCATTATCACGTGACGTTTCCCCTTGCCTCATGCAAACTATTAATACGGTAAGCTTTTAATTCCCTTTGCCTCAGGCAAACTATTAATACGGTAAGCTTTTAATTCCCTTTGCATATTCCTCCTGTGTGTTTAGGAACTTGTTTACATTCCTCTGCTCTTAGTTTTGATTTTTGTTTTTCCAGGACCTAGACAATTCCGAAATTTGGAATGGCATATTCTTCCTCTTCTCTCAGCTACAGACGCGTGAAATTTCATTAGATCCTCAGATCCTCTTTTGATCTTAAAAGAGGACCACTGTGGAAGGTTGTGGAGTTACAGATGTGTGAAATTTCATTTGTTTACATTCTTCTGCTCTTAGATTTGATTTTTGTTTTGTTTACATTCCTCTGCTCTTAGATTTGATTTGATTTTTCTTTTGTTTACATTCCTCTGCTCTTGGATTTGATTTTTGTTTTTCCAGACCTGGACACTGAATTTATTTTTGTTTCCCCCTTCTTGTCCGGAATTTAGAATGGCATATTCACTGAATTTATTTTTGTTTCCCCCTTCTTGTCCAGAATTTAGAATGGCATATTCTTCCTCTTCTTTCTCTCAGCTACAGACGTGTGAAATTCTCTTCTTTCTCTCAGCTACAGACGTGTGAAATTTTATTAGATTGTGCTTTTAACATGATTGTGCTTTGATGTTAAAAGAGGACGACTGTGGAAGGCTGTGGAGATGCGTGATGTTAAAAGAGGACGACTGTGGAAGGCTGTGGAGATGCGTGATGTTAAAAGAGGACTGACTGTGGAAGGCTGTGGAGATGCGTGATGTTAAAAGAGGACTGATTGTGCTTTTAACATGATTGTGCTTTGATGTTAAAAGAGGACGACTGTGGAAGGCTGTGGAGATGCGTGATGTTAAAAGAGGACTGACTGTGGAAGGCTGTGGAGATGCGTGATGTTAAAAGAGGACTGAATGTGGAGGTAAGGATATTTTCCAATCCTTACTTAGGCTATGAAGCTTGTTACTGTTCAGACTTTATTTTATTTTATTTTTGTGAAGGATACCTAGACATTTTTCTTTCATACTAAATGCATCAAATGTTTGCTTTGCGGTATACTGTAAAACCCTGTGATTGTATATACAATGTGGCAAGGGGTTAGAGACAATTTGTTTCCATACAATACTTAGTTTAGGAACATGTTTACATTCCTGTGCTCTTAGATTTGATTTTTTTTCTTCCGCTACCTAGACACATTTATTTTTGTTTCCCCTTTCTTGTTCGGAATTTAGAATGGCATATTCTTTCTCTTCTCTCAGCTCTCGTCTACAGACGCATTTATTTTTGTTTCCCCTTTCTTGTTCGGAATTTAGAATGGCATATTCTTTCTCTTCTCTCAGCTCTCGTCTACAGACACGTGAAATTTCATTAGATTGTGCTTTGATGTTAAAAGAGGATGACTGTGGAAGGCTGTGGAGGTAAGGATATTTTCCAGTCCTTAGGATATTTTTTATTCTGGTTTTGGACTGAAGAGGATATCTTGCAATTCAAAACTTTGAAGAGGATATCCTGCAATTCTCACTTGGTCTACAATTGCTCAAAAGTGGGCTATTTTATTCATATTTCAAGTCAGGTAAAATATTTCAAGTCATGAAGAAAACTTTAAAATGAAATTGATGAAGAAAACTTTAAAATGAAATTGATGAAAAATATTGGTTTCGTTCTTATATATGCCAATGACCCTGTTTAAGATTCTTCATGTGGCCTTTGTTGTTAGGCATGCAGTACTTGCATCATTTGTTCCTGGATTCAGCATCTTTGTTAATTGGGTGGAGAGCTCAGTCTGTACATTGCTTACATTTGTTTTCCAGCACCAAAGCTTAAAGCTTTTAAAATTTCTCTAATTTTTCCAAAAAAAACCATTGATATGGCTGTTTTCCAGCACCAAATCACCTTAAAGCTTTTAAAATTTCTCTAAATTTTCCATAAAAAAAAACCATTGATATGTCTATTTTAGATTTTGGAATCCTTTTTACTGTTTATAACACATGTTGCACATGTCCTTAAGTCTTTATTAATCGATCTGAATTCCCAAGTAGTTCAGTTTTGTACGAAAGCTTGAGCAAAGCAAAGTGAGAACTGAGTGTTACACGTAAATAAAAAAAGGGTTCGATCTCCTTGCAGAGCAAGGAAGGCAGTACTAATATTAAGCTGTATTTCTCAGGCCTGACAGGTTTGGATATTCAATAGATCAGTGCCTTCTTGCACAGACACACCTGAACAAGCACTACTGGTTTATTAAGTAATTGTGAAGTCTTTGCAGTGTCTGAGAATCTAACTTTTAGAAAATGCATTCTTTCTTTGGCTTCCAATTTATCCACATTGAAAGACTATGATTTAATAGATTCATTTTGAATTCTGTTTTCAGCACAGCATACAGAAAACCTAATGATAGCTTGTAAATATTCTTCTGATAACTTGTAAATATTTTTCTTCTTGATCGTGAAGAGTGAAATTTACAGATTACATATTTGTATTTAACTGTGTCTTACTCAAATTGGTTCTGTATTTCTATGATTCTAATTTTCTGAGTATTCCTCTTATATTTTGAATCCATAGTTAACACACAAACCTAATGATGACTTGTAAATATTCTTCTTCCTGATCGCGAAGAGTGAAACTTTACAGATTACATATTTGTATTGAACTCTGTCTTACTCAAATTGGTTCTTTATTTTTATGATTCTAATTTTCTGAGTATTCCTCTTATATTTTGAATCCGTAGTTAACACGCAACCTAGATCATATTTTGAATCCATAGTTAACACGCAACCTAGATCAGGAAAGTTTGTTAGAATCATGTATTTATTTTAAGTAGAAAAACATGTATTAATACTGCATATACACATCCACCATGGGACCCGGCTCAAGAGTAGTTTGTATCGCACCAACATTGCGATGTCATGAGGTAGTATGTGACATGGCTGAACTTATAGAGGGCGGGCTATAGTAGTTTGTATTGCACCAACATTGGTATCTCATGAGGTAGTATGAGACATGGCTGAACTTATAGAGGGCTAAACAGAATATTTTTACTTTGTTAAGAGTAATTCCTATGAACACTGCATTTTACTTATAGAGGGCGTCAAAGAATATCCGTATATCCTTATATTATACGGGGTGTTTTTTTATAATTTTTTTTAAAAAGTCCACTTCGACCCCGATGACTATTCAATACTGCGTTAGACGAATCTCCTTTTCGCAGTCGAGGAAGGGAACATTGAATTGAGGAACACTCAACAGTCTTCGCCAGCATTGTTTATATTCAGAATGTATATGGGCGAGGAGGGGTTGCCAGCAGAATTTCAGTGGTCAGTTTGTCAGGTCTTCTAGATGGCTGAGGAGGGGTTGCCAGCCGAATTTCAGTGGTCAGTTTGTCAGGTCTTCCAGGAGTTTTAGTCTACAACAAATGAATAAAATTGAAATCCAGTTTTAATACTGGAGGAGAATTCACACTTTGGTAACCTAAGAAAAGAAGATAGTGCGCCGCCTAAGAGGGCGGTTCTCTTAGGGTTTTATAACCTAAAATTTAAATAAAATGAATTTGAAAATATAGTTCCTATGGTGGAACGAAAGATTTGATTCATAAAATGAGATCTACTAGATACCAGACTAATGTTTAAGTATTGCTTAGTTGGTGTTCGTTTTGATTAATTTGTATTTAAACTTCAATGCAAAATAAATAAATCAAGATGGCTTGTTTGCATTGCATTTACCTGTCTCACACGAATTTGTTAACTTAAATTTTTTTTGAATTCTACACTGACTACTTTTTGTTGGACATTGGCAAGTTGACTTAACTGGTCATTGGCAAGTTGAGCCTAACTCTTTTTGTTATATTATGCAGGTTGCCATATGCAGATACTTATCCTTCTTTTACATTGGGTTCATCACACCTTGGATGGTTATGAACGATGTTGATGGTTATGAACGATGTTGGGGTGGGTATGGAGATACTTATCCTTTTACATTGGGTTCATCACATGGTTTGACCAGCACAATTAATCCGTCCCTACAGAGACATGTATCCGCACAATCGACTTATCTATTTATCTTCCAGATTCAACTTTTTGACAAGACACACATATACGCACAATCTACTTATCTATTTATCTTCCAGATTCAATTTTTTGACAATGCATAGGCTTAACTAAGCCTTAGCCAAATAGTCTATTTTAAAGAAGTAATAAGAAAATGGCACTGTGCACAATCTACTTATCTATTTATCTTCCAGATTCAATTTTTTGACAATGCATAGGCATCTTATTAAAGACCTCATCATCTTATTAAAGAACTTGGAGAAACTTGTTTGCAAGTTGTGTTTTTTTTTTTTTTAAATTATCGGGAATCGTTTTAGAAGCTATGCTTTAGATTAGCTATAAACTTACATTTATAATACCCTAATTTGCATAAAATATATTTGATTTTTATACATGGTTCTTCCTTCTCTATGAGAAAACACTAATCTTATTAAAGACCTTCGAGAATAAAAGATAAAGGTCTTGAAGATGGTTTTCTTAATTGACTAAATATCTTAATTTGCATAAACTATATTTATATTTTATTTTTATATAATGAACTTAAGAAGATGGTTTTGCCTTTGCTCATTTCATTAAATAAAATAAAAGTTATTTTTGTCAAAATATTTATAGGTATTAATCAAGGGATTCCTTTATCTAAAATCCTTTAGATTAACTAAATACCTTAATTTATATAAAATATATTTTATTTTCCCTTACTCAAGAAAACACTCATGTCATGGTTCATTTTTTTTTTCCTCTAGAAAACACTTCTTCCCTTACTCAGAAAACACTCATCTCATGGTTCATTTTTTTTTTCCTCTAGAAAACACTTCTTCCCTTACTCAGAAAACACTCATCTCATGGTTCATTTTTTTTTTCCTCTAGAAAACACTTCTTCCCTTACTCAGAAAACAGAAAACACTTCTTCCCTTACTCAGAAAACACTCATCTCATGGTTCTTTTTTTTTCCTCTAAAAAAACTCTCATCTCATTAAAGGTAAAGGTTTTCTTAAAAATATCCTTTATAAAAATCAATTCATCTCATTAAAGACCTTCGAGAATCTTATAAAAATTAATCAAGAGATTACTTTTACTGGGTCTAGAGAGAGACTATGCATTTTATCAAGAGATTCCTTTATCTAATGGGTTTTAGTAATACTATTAGATTAGACTTTTATTAGGTCTAGAGAAATCATGCATCCTCAATTCACAAAATACAATGGTTCGAAGATTTGGGTTTTACTAATACTATTAGATTAGACTTTTATTAGGTCTAGAGAAATTTGGGTTTTACTAATACTATTAGATTAGACTTTTATTAGGTTTCACAAAATACAATGGTTCGAAGATTTGGGGTTTTACTAATACTATTAGATTAGACTTTTACTAGGTTTAGACAAATAATGCATTCTCAATTCACAAAATACAAAGATGGTTTGGAGATTTGGGTTTTAGTAATATTATTAGATTAGAATTTTACTAGGTCTAGAGAAATCACGCATCCTTAATTCACAAAATACAAAGATATAGAAGCTCCGTATATTTTATTGAAACACATTCAATATGGAGATTTGGGTTTTAGTAATATTATTAGATTAGACTTTTACTAGGTCTAGAGAAATCACGCATCCTTAATTCACAAAATACAAAGATAGAAGCACCATATATTTTATTGAAACACATTCAATATGGAGCTAGAACGGTTAAGGGAGCTAAATCACGCATCCTTAATTCACAAAATACAAAGATATAGAAGCTCCGTATATTTTATTGAAACACATTCAATATGGAGATTTGGGTTTTAGTAATATTATTAGATTAGACTTTTACTAGGTCTAGAGAAATCACGCATCCTTAATTCACAAAATACAAAGATAGAAGCTCCATATATTTTATTGAAACACATTCAATATGGAGCTAGAACGGTTAAGGGAGCTACACATTCAATATGGAGCTAGAACGGTTAAGGGAGCTACTCTTGGCGGAGACTGAACCCTAACAAAATGACTTGTGGTTGGATAATGTCATTCCCTTAACTTACTACGCTGAGGCCTCGGAGAAACATAGGGACCTTGAGGTGGACCTTGACGTGGAGGGAGGTTAGGTTTATCTTACTAATAGTGCACGAAGCTTCGGAGAAACATAGGGACCTTGAGGTGGAGGGAGGTTAGGTTTATCTTACTAATAGTGCACGAAGCTTCACACTAGTACTTGATAAGATTTATGAAATGTGTCAAACACATGAGTCAACTTGGAAGTCTGTGAATGGATTTGAACAATAACAACAAGAAACACCGTAATCTTTTCATTCATAGAAAACTATTTGAAAATTGAATCTCCATAATAGATATGTATGGATTTGAACAATAACAACAAGAAACACCGTAATCTTTTCATTCATAGAAAACTATTTGAAAATTGAATCTTCATTTCAACAATATTTTTATTCATAGAAAACTATTTGACAATTGAATCTCTATAATAGATATGTAATGTTTGTACAAGAAATTGAACAGCAACAAGAAACATCATAATCTTTTCATTCATAAAAAATTATTTGAAAATTGAATCTCCATAATAGATATGTAATGATCCTCTTGGCACGAAAAATAGTGAATTATGCATACACTTAACTTTTTCTATGATTTTTGGTATTGTTAACAACTTTATTGGGTGTACGATAGTTGCGTGTAATGGCAATGAACAAAAACAAGTCAGGAAAAAGGTGAGATAGGGAAGTGATGATTTGATTGGCATTTGCATATCATTTAGGGGCATTGCATATTGCATTTAGGGGCATTGCATATTTCATCATTGCGTGGATTTATTTGGCTCAGATATTGCTTGTATATTAAGAAATAGATATTTTTAAAGTGGTAATGATGTTGGGAGCCACTAGTTTAGAAATGTTGTGTGATTGCTTGAGATGTTTAAAGTGACAATGATGTTGGGAGCCACTAGTTTAGAAATGTTTGTGTGTGTGGTTGCTTGTTATGGCATGAGAAGTATATTATTTAAAATGATATTTGTTTATATATGAATTTAATATGATAAATAATTTTATCATGTAGGAAAGGTTTTTATAAATATCATTGTTGCATTACGTGGAAGTTATTGGTTATAATATTATTTATCTTATCCTAAAGTATATTATTTAAAATGATATTTGTTTATATATGAATTTAATATGATAAATAATTTTATCATGTAGGAAAGGTTTTTATAAATATCATTGTTGCATTACGTGGAAGTTATTGGTTATAATATTATTTATCTTATCCTACTTTAAAGTGTGTGAAAGTAGTTTGTATGATTATGGAAATAATTATTCTTAAGAATATTAAAGAAATGATTAGATGGAAGTAGATTGGTTATAACTTTAAAGTAGATTGCACTATTATGGAAATAATTATTCTTAAGAATATTAAAGAAATGATTAGATGGAAGTAGATTGGTTATAATATTATTTATCTTAATTTATTTCACAGGCCGTAGGCGGAGCAAATCCAGAAAGGTTGCCTCAGTTCGGATTGTTCTCTGCAACTCGAGAACATGAAGTTGGAATCGCTAGTAATCGCGGATCAGCATGTCGCGGTGAATATGTACCCGGGCCCTGTACACACCGCCCGTCACACCCTGGGAATTGGTTTCGCCCGAAGCATCAGACCAAGAATCACCAATACTCTCCCTACCTTAAGAGTTACTCTTAAGAGGAGGTCGAGGGATGCGGGTCCTCTCCCGAGGATCTCCCTTGTGTGTTCCACTAGTGTGGCCCACGGAGGTTTGGTCCTATTGGCGCATACCAGTTTGTACGACTATGGAAATAATTATTGTTAAGAATATTATTATGAAGAATATTAAAAAAATGATTAGATGATGGACAAACTTTAAAATGTGTGAAAGTAGTTTGTACGACTATGGTAATTATTGTTAAGAATATTATTCTGAAGAATATTAAAGAAATGATTAGATGATGGACAAAGCTAAATTTTAATTGAAAATTGAAAACGTTTATGTGGGAAGATGTGTTCTTCATCAAAACCATCATGAATGATTAATGGCTATGATAGTCCAGTGTGCGCATGAATTTGAGGGGTGGTGACTCGACAATCTAGTGTTACGCATGAGGTAAACAACTTGTGTATCCTCGACAATCTAGTGTTACGCAGGAAGGGGAAAGGTAAACAACTTGTGTATCCTTTGTAAATCATTTTGGAAAAATGAAAAACAAGATGAGGGTGGGGAGCAAGTACAGCCAAGTGCTGCGGGAGAAGAAAAAAGGAGAGGTGAGAAAAGGGAGAGCGGGAGCTAAAGACCAAAGAACGAGAGTGGTTGGAAAGTGTAAAACAGGTCGATTTTATGTAATTCTAATACAAATTATGCATTTTCCATGCTTGCTAAAAATTTTGAAAAATGAAAAACAAGATGAGGGTGGGGAGCAAGTACAGCCAAGTGCTGCGGGAGAAGAAAAAAGGAGAGGTGAGACAAGGGAGAGCGGGAGCTAAAGACCAAAGAACGAGAGTGGTTGGAAAGTGTAAAACAGGTCGATTTTCTGTAATTCTAATACAAATTATGCATTTTCCATGCTTGCTAAAATTTTTTAACATGTCTCTATTATCGTTGTGTGAAATTTTGTGGTATTGTCATGTTAGTAGATGGTAAAATGAAAGCAAAGGATTTGATAATTTAATATTCTTGTATTAGCAAGATTTTAACTATGTGAAATATGGTTGCGATGTTGTATTAATAGATAGTAATTGAAAGTAATGAAAAGATAGATGAATTTCTGAATTATTGAGAATCATTATCTTTTTAAGAAGTAATGTAATGCTGGATAAATATTGTTATGCTATTTTAAACATTACACTACTAAGAGACTTTAGGATTGTTAAATTGCTATGTTGAGGTAAACATTGCATTTGGAAGCAACGAGATGTTGAGTGTCGAGAACGAGTTTTACTTTAATATAAAACAAATTGGAAAAAAGCTAATTTATACATCTTTGGGGATTGGGAAACACCTCATGTGACAGGAGGCATGTTTTCAAGGAAGTCTTACCTGATGAGAGAAGGAAGGAAGAAATTGAGAGAATTAGAAATACGAATCTTTGGCAATCTAGAAAAGAAAATTTGTGAATTTTTACACGCTACTTTTGATAGTTGGAATTGCATTGTACTTTTGATAGTTGGAATTGCATTTAAGCATGTTAAAATTTGAATGTACATTAATTAAGAGTCGTATATGATCCTTGGCAATTATTTCGAGTTTCTCCCTACACGAACTATAGATATTTGTAAGTAAATAGTATGGTCCTGAGTGAAACTGGAAAGAACATTGCCAAAAGCTAGCATCAAGGGATGTCATGCCAAAGTTAGTGCAATGTGAATACCAAAAATCAAAGGATGTGGTTGTATACTACTTGAATGTACCAAGCCTGAACAGTAGAGCAAAACTTTCGAAGATGAGTAACCAAGCTTGTAGGCGAAAGTGATTCAAACTCAGACTGAGAAATGGTTCAAGTGTTTATAGTGATGTTGAACAAAGTTCGTGTATTATTTATTTAAAGCAATTTGTTTTAAAATCTTCTCTTACGAAATATTACAATTGAGATTTCTAGAATTGAGAGTTCAATAATGCAAACCGTGTTTTAACCTTGTTGAATCTTGGAATCCTCGATAGTAAAACAAGTTATTTTTGAATAAATGATTGATGTTTATGAACTAAAAACCTATTTTGTGGAAATTATTTACACTATGTTGCTAAGTTGACCAATACCTAGGTAGTATGGACAACTGAGACTCGAAACTTAATAAGGACCATTGATGACTAAAGCTTTTGTATGTAAACAATGTGGAGGCTATGCAAAATGCATGAAGATTTATTATCAAACTTCACATAAAGAAAATATGGTGTTTAAATTATGCTTGCATAAGTAGCTGGTAAGACCAACGGATTTTGGGAATAGTACAACTATATTCTAGAATGGTTTAAACCGATATAGTGTTTAATAAAATTAATAGTATGTGATTATTGGGATATACTTTTATTGTATACTATAAAGAGCTTGCCTTAGGATAAAGTAGTTATCATTTTTTGGAAATAGTTGACAATGAAATAATCCTAAAAAGACCCTTAGAAGGTTGAAATTGAAAAATTAAACAAAATAACATCCAAGTATGTTGAGGTGCGGGGAAGCACACAACAAGCTTGAGACAACCTAGTTCTAATGGAATTGGTCAAAATGACTTGTTCAGGATGTGAGTGAGAATGGTGGTATGGGATACCTTTTTTAGGTTGTACTCAGATAACACAAGTGCTTATTACCTACTTATTGAACTTAGCTGGAACGACCACAGGGTTTGGTATGGGACAAATCATTATGAGTTGTAGTGAGTATGAGTAATGAGGTCCAATTGCAAGGAATTGATATGGCACTAACTACCTCTAGGATTAAGGGAGTCACTAGTTAGTCATGGAGACATAATTACGCTAACCTCTTCCATGCTAAGGAAAAACAAGTCGACAATATTGTCAAGGTTTTGGTATGAAGAGGAAATGGAAGAAAGTGTCCCCCTCTAGGTGTTATGGGTCCTAAAGGATAACCCTTACCGTGGTTCGAACCTCATGCCATAAAATTTGGACGATAAATGAGGATGATCAAATTCACAAAAATGTTATTCAATAGGATAAGGTCGATCTCGTCCACTTGGGTGACTGGTTGCAACAACCTTAAACTCAAATGTGGTGGATATGTCTGTGTTATGAACAATTTATTTGCTTGAATTATTTGAAAACAAAATTAACAAAATTAGTTCTATTACTTCTAGATTTGTTTTAAGAATTTCAATTTAAATAAATAGTTTCTATACTTTCTTTATTTTTTTTGGTCAACCAAAAATGAAATTGGTTCTGGGTTGTTACAAGATAGTAGCATTCTTAAATTTCAAAAGTTGAAACAAAATAATAACATGAAATAAATTTCATAGAGAAACAATATAAGCAAGCCAGCAACTATTGTCTCCAAAAAATATCATTTGTCATCTGAAGAATTTAGGATGAAAGGGCTTGGACAATGAGTGAATCCAAGACCAGGTAGACTGAGCATGAGGGTAAAACCAAAATATATGTTTGAAAGTCTTAAAACGACCACAAATTAGACACTTAATATTAGGAAGACCAACCCTACTAAGTCACTCTCCCATAGGAAGCCCTTGATAAAGGTAATTTTGGGTTCAAGGTTAGACTACCATATATGGTTCAAACAAGCAATCCAAGTATAGGAGGTAGAGTGAGTTTGCCATCTCTCATTAAGTTTGTCAACACCGAGGGAAACAAGACTAAGAAGTTGATAAAACAAGGAATAAGAGTAGTTCTTGAAATGAGTATCCACATTCCAACGCCAATCCCTCCACCATGCAATTGAGGGTTAAAGGCCAAGCTTAAAAAATATGACATCAAGGATAAGCTCTTAAATATTAAGAATAAAAGGAAGATCTAAATTATGGAGATTAAATTTATGTTTGAGATCATACCAAGGAATCCTATCTTGAGAGTGTACTAAATCTATAATAAAGAAGATGCCCTTGCAAAACAACCTCAAATCTTTAATCCTTGGAATATCAGTAAGAATAACTGAAGAGTTAGATAGAATAGGAGACCACCTTATTGAAAAATCCATTCTCCTTTACTCCTTATATTCTCTAAAAACCTTTGGCCATAGAGATGAGCCCATTCTAAACCTTCCTAGACAACAATAAGATTATCCAAGATGTAATGCCCTTTAATGAAATTTGTATGCTCTAGTCTAATAATCATAGGAAGAATGTTGCAAATATGAAGAGCTAAAGTTGTAGCCATTGTAAGAAACATTAAGTAGAATAATAGGTCTCCAACTGGTGATAAGCTTAGTATTATCTGCTTTAGAAATAAATTTAATGTTTCCATGATTGATAATATTACCTAGATAATTTTTGGCTAACACTTCATTGTAGACATTAAGCAGATCAAGCCCAGTAAACTTCCAAGTGACTTTATAAACTTTGCAGGGAAAGCCATCAAGACTAGGGGACTTATCATCCAAAATAGTCATAAGAGCATTATGAAGCTCAACATGTGAAAGAGTAGCCTCACAAAGAAGTCTATCATAAGAAGACAACTTAGAAGGAACAACATCAAGACACTGCTAGAGTGCCATTTAATGTTCTAGAGAATCCTATTGTGCTTGAAATACAAGCTTATAATGATCCACAAAGGTCGATGCAATATTAGGAAGAGAAGTCAACCTATCATGAGAGACTTGAATAGCCTTGATTTGGATCCTAGCCTACCTAGAATGAATAGATTTGAAAAAGTCTTTGGATGAGCGATCACCAACCCCCAACCAATGCAGATAAGCCCAAATTTAAGCTCCCTTGGATTCATGTCTATCATGGACTATAAGCTGGTGGAAAAGACCAACAACCCTAGTTTATAACTACCAATCATACGGATCATTTTCAAGCAACAATAAATTTCATTGATACTTCTTTATAATAGCCAAATGCACATGCTTTTTGACATGTGCCACTTATTTGGCAAAGTGCTGCATGAAAGAGGTAGTACGGAAAATTGCCTCATTCCACCAAAAAATCCAACTAAAAGAGTGAGAATGTAGAGATAATAAATTATAGATTCTCTCAATCGCAACAATCATGCTAGGGAGTTGCAATAAAGAAGTATTTAAATAAAATTGATTACACACAAAATTAAATTAGTCACCACTCAACCTGAAAAATAAAATGATCTGATAATAGGAATTGATCCCAAATCATCACAATCTTATTATTCATGAAGGATAATAAAAAAGTGTTGGTTTGAAATCATAAATCGATCAAGGCACTTACAAACTCTATCATTACTCACACGAAAATTGGACCACGTGAACCAGGGTGGAGGCATGCAATTGTGCTAGCAAAAAAGGGGATAAAAAAGACCTCATCTATGTTTAAGAAAAAACTAGGCCTCATGCTCTCCACCATGCCAGCACATTGGGAGGCAACTAAATTTGTCTTCACCATGCTCAACCATAATAAAATTTTCATAAAAAAACCATCACACCATCGATAAGTTATCATCTAGGTACCACTAAAGAGTAGAGGGACTAGGCCCATCATTAGGTGCATAAATGTTGGCAATGCCTAGGGTGTTCCCATTATTATTCAACAAAATTTAGACCACATGATGAGAAGGAAACTCACAATACCCAAGTAGACAATCCTCAAGTTTGGAGGGGATAGAAATAGAAGCAGCACCCTGACCATCTTCATGGTGAATAGTGAAATGCATAAAATAACCTGAAATATAGCTAAGAGAAACATCTAAAAAAAAAACTAGATATATTAACTTATTGTAAACAAATAACATCAACATGACCAATACTTTGCAAAGTGGATCGAACAAAAAAAATTCTTGACTCTATAAGTCCCCAAACATTCTACAAAAGGAAATTCATGGAGGAGGAATATTCATGGAGCCATCTCCCATAGGACTACCTGCCCTGTCATCCAACACTAAAGAACTATTAAATGCATAGGTTTGAGAAGGTTGAAATAATTCATCAACAATTGAGGGACTGCCCACATTGTTGACCAACACAAAAAAAACTATTAAATAAAGAGGTTTGAGAAGGTTGAAATAAGTCACCAATACTCGAAGGATGATGCTTAACCTCCTGGCTTCCCCTCGATGACAGTGAGCCATCTGAAGATTGACTACATGAACACCTGAAGGATGGAGGTACTAGTCGTGAATTCCCTTCTTCTGAGGTTGATTTATGCTCAAGAGGTTTCTCAACAGGTAGAGCCTGAGAAGCCAAAATAGGAAGAACATGAACAACAGGAGGTTGAGATGGCGACTTCACAACATTATCTTTGTTAGAAAGCATTTATTTAGGGTTGTTCACGCTAATCCAATCACCCTCTAAAGAAGGTTTTGGAGGTGCAAGCACGGTATGTGGAGTAGGAGCAACCATTAGAGGTTTTCAATAAACCAATGAATAGTCCCTGATACAATGCATGGTGGATTGACACCGAAAACAAGTATTAGGTAAATTAAAGTAAACAATTATTTGCATAAAACACTTTGCACCAACCTGAATGTCCATAAATTCTTTGAGATTTTGTGTGAGGTCGACCTCAACATAGACTCTTTTATTAGGTCGTGCTAATAAGAAACAATATTCTTCATGATACATCATTTGTGCTGGAAAAATGATTATAATTGCATTGAACATAACAAATAAATAATACATGCTATGCCTAATTAGTTCGTAGAAACCGGATCTAACACGCCCACAATAGTAGGCAGTTCGAACAGTAGCTAACAGTTTGAACAGTAATACTAACAACTAACTTAATAATGTAATAATAGATAGTATATACGCTAACATCCCCCCTTATTACATTATTTGTGTAATTGAATAACTACTAGCTATGCTAACATCCCCCCATACAACAATATTTGGGTAAAGTATATAACTGCCCCAATATACTGAAGAAGAAGAAGATAAATGAAAGAATGGTGGCTCGTGCTTTGTCTTCGGCTCTGGCTCTGGCTCATGGCTCTGGTTCTGGCTCTAAGCATACCTTTGGAATTGTACCTTTGGGTCTATCTCGAGATCTGCCTATGAAACTACCTTTGAATCATTGCCTCTGGATCTACCTATAGATTTGCCTCTAGAACTTTGTCTCTAGGTCTGTCTCTGGGTCATTATCTCTGGGACTGCCACTAGGTCTGTCACTGGATTTGCCTCGGGGTCTACCATAGGTTTTACCTTTTCGATAGAAGCCATACAACATTTATTTCATCATGGTCCATTGTGTGAAATATGTCCATCCACAATCTATATGAACCTTGTTGGCCATTTTCACTTTGTACCAACAATTGGAAGAAGAGTGATTCGTACATCCACATGAATCACAAGGATGTAATCTCCAACACTTAGCTACAACATGTCCTGTATTTCCACAGTGACTACAATAATGCTTTTTAGGAGTTGTAGGAGATTTAGGTTTTACAAACATAGAATTACTGGTACTTGCATGTCCAGTATAGCCAAGGCCTTCATGCTTTGCCCTGACACTTAGCATTATTGGAGATTTAATGCCTTGTTCTTGTTTACCTAATCTCTCACCATTGAATCCCATTTTCTTCATCATTTTGGAACCAAATCCTTTGGTGTTTTTTTCAAAACACCCAATTTCATCATCTTCATCAATGCTTTTAACAATATTGCATTTGTAATTATAGATGATATTATGGAGCTCTTTTTGAGGAGGTTCAATTTTTAAGTCACTAGTGTCACAAGCAAAATCTGCTACTGAAATGAGATCACCTGTGCTACAACTGATATCTACCATAGAAGGTATGAGGTCGCCTGTATCACAACAAGCATGTGCCACAATGGGCTGAAGGTCACTCGTGTCACAACAAGCATTCACCACAATGGGTTGAAAGTCACTTGTGTCACAACAAGCATTCGCCTTTAGGACCTTGCTTTCCTCATTTATTTCCAATTTACGTTGGGCACGGTCAAGTGCAACAAATACCAGGTATATGCCCCTTAGAACGCCAATAGGAAATTGAGCACCATTTGTCTGAAGGTCTATGCAAGACTCAAAATCATCGAGGAGAGCTACTAAACCATTGTTTAGTGTGAGAAATGTGCCTTCCTCATAAAAATCCAACCCATCCATCTCTGGTGGAAAGTATGGGTCTTTAACTAATTTAGCAACATCAGTTTTTAGGGTTATCTTTTTCTTTGATCTGCCCATTTTTAAGGTGTTGGTCTTTGCCGAAAATGCACCTTTTACAATTAAAATTTTGCAAAAGTAAATTTGACTAAGGTGTCGGTCACTGCCGAAAATGCACCCTTATAAGTCTTCCCCCTTTGGTTTTGCAAAATTATATCATGCCTTTGTGGAGAGAAAAATGTTATTCCCCCCCTTTAGTGCAAAAAAAAAAGTAGCAATTAAGCCTCAAAAGGCTCTTACAAAGCTTGCCCTGTAGGCAGATTAGCACAATATATCACCAAAAAGCTCTACAATTCCTCCCTGTGTGAAGTACTTCAAACAAAAAATTGTTATTTATGAAGTCTAAAAAACAGGTTTGGAGGTTTGATGATTTTATGCCTCTTTAATTGCTTTGATGGTGGAGAGAAAAAATCTATCCCCCCTTAAAAAAATAACTCCCCCCTTTAAAATTTTCCTTTATAAAGCATTTTAAAACATTTTATATTCTGAAGTTAAAAAAAAATAAAAAATTATTCCTTATAGCAAAAAATTATATATTATTTTTAAATAATTTTAAACTATATAAAAGAAATAATTTAAAAAAATTTAATTTTAACTTTAGAAAAAAAATATTAAAAAATAACTTTAAAAAAAAATTGTTTTACCTTTGTTTGGGGGGTCGACGGGTTTTGATCCCCCGACCTCGAGCTTCCAAAGCTCGGCCGCTAACCAGCCGAGCTAGCTCCTCGGCTGGGATATAAAGGGTAGGGCCCTTTATTTACCCCGTCAGGTGCTTCCTTAGAAGCGACGCCGCTCAGGAGAGCAACGCTGCCTCTCTGGTGTTCTACGCTACACATCTCCACTGAGCAGCAATAGAAAAAAAATCCTGGTCCCGACGTGGCTTCGATCTTTGCAGCGCCTCGAATGCCAATTGTTATGCAAAAAATTGCATTTTGTCCCCGTGGAGACTTGACCTCGTGATTGGGCAGAAGCAGCGCCCTGGCTGGAAGTTCCCTCTTTGTCCACAAAAAAATAGAACGTGGGACTTTTAGTCCCACATTCAATAGGAGACGATTCTTTAACCTGTATAAAACATGAATCATGCCCCTTTTTGAGTGATTGCCTTTGGGAAATCAACCTCCTCACATAGTCCTTTTGACATGTCAAGTGGCACGTGGCTTGTCCGCCACGCGTTGCATCCGGGTGGCGCATGGCCAGTCCGCCATGTGTCATCGCATTGTCGGCTTCGGGTTTCGTGCTCGGGGTCTAGTCAGCTAGTCCAATCAGCCTTGAGATCTATGCTAGGGGTTCAGTCTGATCCAGTCATCCATGTCTCAGGATCTGTGCTCAATCTATTTTGGTCTAGTCACCCGCATCTCAGGATCCGTGTTTGCCTCGGCTAGAGCGATGGAGTCTCGCCTTGTCCAGCAACTCGAGGTAACCAGGTATGTTTTGAGTATTTTGCCAGCATGGGTTTCCGTGCCTGACGGGTTGTCACTTCAGTCGATTTAGGTGCCTCGAGAAGCGTGCCAATCGACTCCTATGGGCCTCCTCGGGTAGCGAGCCAGTCAGCCTACAGGCCGCCTCAAACCGCCTAGGCCCCGCTCTGATACCATGTTGAAAAAATGATTATAGTTGCATTGAACATAACAAATAAATAATACATGCTATGCCTAATTAGTCCGTAGAAACTGGATCTAACACACCCACAATAGTAGGCAGTTCGAACAGTAGCTAACAGTTCGAACAGTAATACTAACAACTAACTTAATAATGTAATAATAGATAGTATATACGCTAACAATCTGACCAAAGTTTAACAATATTGTCAACAAATGCCCATAAGGGCAGTGGAAGACTAAGGAGTTCAAGCTCAACCAAAACTTTCAAGACAACTTGCTCCAAAATTTGGAAAGGAGGAGTCCAAGGAGAAAGGACCATCAAAGTATTGCAAGGAAACCAACAACTAGACTTAGCAACCAAAGTTTTCACTTGCAATTTTTCTTTAAAGGAAAGCAAAAAAAAAACCTTTAGTAAGATTACGGATACTGCAACCACAATGCCATAAGCTTCTCGATGAAGTTTCAAATAATTTTGAAGATATTCTTGCAACGGGATTCGACCAACAAAATAAGCTATAATATAATGATTCTCATACCATTTTACAACTAGAGAAATAACATCAAGAGAGAGCACAACATTTGGAGAAGAATCATTACCTCATCCACCACTTTCAAAACAAAATTTTGAGCTCGCTTCGATGCCATGAGTTCCACTATCTATAACAACCATTACATCTACAAATTATGAAGCCATAAAAAGGAGAGTAGTCACCTAATTGATGGCAATATCAGTAATCAACACCAAAGCAGCCAAATTTATGAATGACGACACACCTTAAATATTTTTATATTTCTACATAGTAGACAATATTTTTTATTTGTACACAAGATATTGCGTTCGTTCTATGAAGAAGAAGATTGTGATTAAAAAAATGACTTATATTATGAAATCAAGGTTTTTCTAATCTAAATCTTAAATAGTTTTTAATTGGTCATGTAGCTCCTTCACTTTACACTTTCTTTGTAGGGTGGCATATGTAGCTCCTCCATTTTGTATGGTGACATATCAATTTTTTTTAAGTAGATAAACATTTTTTGAAGTAGATGAACTATTTGTCCTCTAAATTGGTCATGTAGCTCTTCCATTTTTTTAGGATGACATCAATTTTTTTGAAGTAGATAAACTAATTATCATAGCTCGTCCATTTTGTAGTGTGATGTAGATCCTTCACTTTGTAGTGATGTAGCTCCTCCATTTTGTAGCATGACATCACTTTTTTTTTGAAGTAAATAAACTAATTGTCATATATATTGGTGATTAACTTAACTCCTCCGTTTTACATTTTAGTGATAAACTTAACTCATCCGTTTTACATTTTATAGTGTGATATAGCTCCTCCACTTTATAGTTATGTAGCTCTTTCATTTTGTAGTGTGACATATACATTGGTGATTAACTTAACTCCTTAATTTTACATTTTATAGTGTGATATAGCTCCTCCATTTGAAATTTTTTGAAATAGAAAACACAAATAACTTTAAAATTGTATCCCATGGTACCTAGAGAAGGCTGCCCATCCCATTGCTGCATAGAGTTTATCCATATTTTATCCTAATTTCACACACATTTTAGAATTGGGGTATCGTCATCAAGGGAATACCAAGAAAAGCCTAAGTACTACCACTGAGCTCAAATCAAACAGAGGCATTCAACGATCTTTCTATTTGTGTGGCATCTTCAAAGGCTTCTAATATTCTAACTACCTATCTACGTAGATATAAATCTTTACATGATCTCTACATCTCACTAATAAAAAGGTATTCTTCCCTGTGTACTTTATTAGGCATTCAAAGATATTTATAGTTATGTAGGTGGCATCTTCAAAGGCTCCTAAAATTCTAATCACTATATAAATATCTACGTGATTTCTACATGTCATTAATAAAGAGTGGTGTTCTTCCCTGTGCACTTTGGTAATAAAGAATGTGTACTTTATTAATAAAGAATGACATTTGAAATATCAATTCTCAAAATGCACCGCCTCTTCTATTATCATCCTATAATCTAAGCTAAATGGAATAGAAAATGGGTATTTAATCACCATAAATTTAATTAAAAATATATTACTAAACAACATAATATTTAATATTTTTATATCTATTATAATAATATTTAATTGGTTATTCAATTGTTCTGCCAATGCGTGTATAATCGTGGTAGCCAACAAATATTCAACCTAAATATTATATTGAATGCTATCAAGGAATGCCCATCCCCAAGCATAGAGTTCACCATCCATATATTGTTTGAAAAATCTACTAGCTATCTGCCTAGATATAAATCTCGGCATGTTGTCTTATATGAAAAATCCACTAATAAAGAGTGGCAATTGGAATATCAATTCTCAAAATGTCCCTCCTCTTCTATTATACTCCTATAAGCTATTTAGAAAGTGTCATTGTCATAACATAATTGAAACAGGAAACGACCCTTTAAGCAACACTATCATAACATAATTGAAATAGGAAACATGTCCCTCCCCTTCTATTATCCTCTATAAGTTGTTTAGAAAGTGTCACTGTCATAACATAATTGAAATAGGAAACGGTCCCTTACGCAACATTGTCATAACATAATTGAAACAGGAAAATATCCTTTAAGCACATAAATGGTGAGATTTTATAAATTTCAGTGAAAATTTTTGTTATTAAAATATAATCAAGCATAATATTTTTCTATCCAAAAATTTTTATTATTAAAATAGAATCCGCATAGTATTTTTCTATCATAATAATCTTTAGGAGTTGGTTATTTAAATGTTCACCCAATGCCCATATAAGTGGTAGCCAAAGAATATTCGGTTCAAGTATTATATTAAAAGCCAGTAAGGTCTTCTCAAAAAATCAAACCCCTAGAGCTTCTATTCATGCATGATAGAAGAACAAGCATCTATAGTCAAATACAATCCATATCGATGAAAATATTTATTAGTAAGTATTTGGGGTTGTGTCGAACCTTTAAGTTGGTCTTTATTAGCAAAATATTTTTAGATTGGTTTATGATCCGGATACATAAGTTATAAAGGAAGAATAAAGTATATGATTGGATTATTATTTAAGCTATCCAATTTCAAGGAGGGAGGTTTTTGTTATACCCCGGGGAAGCATGTTTTCAATTGGATCATTAGTTGTGCCTTTAGTTGTACTATTAATTGTATTTCACCTTACTTTAACAAAAGTTTACAAAAATTTAAACAATAATTTTTTTGACTAAGCTTAAATAACATTTTGAGTGGTAGATGTATTAAAAGTAAGGAACTGTAAGGTTTGATTTGGTTTGATGATTGAAAGGAGTTTTAAACCCTTTCCTAAATTTTTTTGTGGATGCAATTCATAAACACTATCTTAGAAAGCAAAGTTTATAATGATATAGTTATGTTTATGGGTCTAACACCACTTGGTAAAATATACTTTTTTTTCTACTATTTTCTGAGTCTAATCAATTGGCATGAGAGATTTTTTTTTACCACTATTTGCTCAAAATGATTAAAAAATAATCTACATTTCAATCTTGTTACGTGGAATCTTGTTTTCCACAACTCTCAGATTTATTGTCATTTTTCAAAGTGCTTGTTTTTACTTGTGGTAGATATAGTTGTTTGGTGATTAAATTGTTACTTGTCCATTAATAAGTACGTGAGGTAAATTTCTCTCTTTTCTCAATTAAATATATGGGTGTTGGGCATTGGGCATGAATTAATAATGTAAGACACAAGCAAAGAATTCTTTAAGCTCAAAGAGATAGCTGATAGTGTAACCTGTAGCTTTGCAAAGGAGAAAGAAACGTTTTCGAAATTGTTGTTATAAATAATTGAAGTAAAATAATTTGTGGCTTCCATTGTATGTAAAATGAAGTTCATGTAAAGTTGTAGCAGTAGCCAATTTGATATAATATAAAATATATATATATATATATATATATATATATATATATATATATTTACGTCTTCGTCTTCATGCATTTGTCTTTGATTTTCTGGTATTGTGTATTTTTCTAATTTATTGGGCATATTTTATTGTTTAAGTGTTTTATTTTTGGGATTGTGCAACCTCCACTTTGTGTTTTGTCCTTTTCGAAACTAGAACATCTTCATTTGAATAAATTTTTGGAATTGTGCAATTTTGAAATCGTGTAGCTCCAAAGTAAATAAATTTGAAATTTTGGCTGGTTGTAGCAGTAGCTACTTTGATATAATATAAAAAATATATATGCTTATGTCTTCGTGCATTTGCCTTTGATTTTTAGGTATTGTGTATTTTTCTAATTTATTGGGCATATCTTATCATTTAAGTGTTTTCTTTTTGGGATTGTGCAACCTCAACCTTGTGTTTTTTCCTTTTTAAAATTAGAACATTTTCATTTGAATAAATTTCTAGAATTGCAATATTGAAATCATGTAGTCCCAAAGTAAATAAATTTGAATGTCAGGTTGTGAATTTATTTTAGGGTTTCACACCTATATATATATTTTGGTTTCAATACAACCCAGTTTTATGTATGTGTGCACAAAATTAGATGTTGGTTGTTGCTTACATTAGTCAACTTTGAGGAAAGTCCCATTTCATGCACTTAAACAAAATGGGGGCTTAGCTTGCATTATTACCTTTTAGTATCATGTAAGATTTGGTTTTGTGCAAGAATGTATTCCTCATGGTATGTCGTTTGATTATTACTCAATTTCAAATTTCAAATTATAGCAAGGGAGGCCCTTGTTGTGTCCTTGGGGAGTGTGTTTCCAATTGTGCCATTCATTGGAATTTATTTTTCTTTAAAAAAATTAAAATCAAAACCAAGGTAAAAATTGTCCTTCCTAGTGGTATGTCATTTGACTATCATCCCAACTACTCAAGTTCAAATTACAAGGGAGGAAGGCCCCATTTATACCCTAGGGAGACTGGACCTTAGTTTTTCCACCCATTGTACTTCACCTTACTTCAACAAAAATTTTAAAATATTTAGACAAGGTCTATATAAATTTTCAAGAAAATTAAAAAAAAAAACACTTTAAACACCTTAGTGGTATGCTCATAGGTTTTCACTTGAAAACTTAAAAGCTTACCACTAAGGTGTCTTAAAAGTAAGGACTTTTAAGGTTTGATTTGGGAACCATGAACCACGGTTGAAAGGAGTTTTAAACCCTCTCCTAAATTTGAAAATAGGTGAAATTCATAAACACTATCTTGGAAAGCAAATATTATAATGATATAGTTATGTTTATACATCTAACACCACTTGCCATGCGAGACTTTTTTCCCACTATTTTCTCATAATAATAAAGTTATGTTGATGCATCGAACACCACTTGACATGAGAGACTTTTTTCCCCTCTATTTTATCAGTCTAACCATTTGGCATGAGAGAATTTTTTTTTGCCCACTTTTTTCCTTAAAATGGTTTCAAATTAATCTAGATTTCAATATTATTCTCCACAACTATCAAACATCATTATAATTATTTGAAGTTCTGGTTTTCACTTGTGGTAGCTATAGTTGTTTGGTGATTAGAGTGTCACTTGTCCATTAATTAATGTGTGAAGTGAGATTTTTTCTCCTTCATTAACCATATAGATGGGTGGTAGGCATTGGGTGTGACTTCACAATGTAATATGGAAGCAAAGAATTCTTGAAGCTCAAAAATAGTGCAACTTTGCAAAGGAGAAAGAAAAGCTATTGAAATTGTTGTTATGAAGACTTGAAGTAAAAGGATTTATACATCCAGTTGTATGTAAAAGGAAGTTCATGTAAAGTTGTGAAAATAAGTGTAAATGGTAAATGCCCTGGGTGCTAGTAGAGGCCGACCCAGGTTCCATTCTCCTTGTCTCCATCCTACAGATATATGGTATAATTAGGAATTTCCTATGTGCTGGTAGAGGCCGACAAGGCTCCATTCCTCCTATGCCCAACCTGTTGAAAGTGGCACCTCGAAAGGGGTGTTTTACACTATAAATTAGTTTTAGATCCTTGATATGCCACCACCGAAAAACATATAAGAGTTAAGAAGTTTACAACGACTGCCCAAACTACTGAACTTGTTTCGGCCATATCTCACTCATTCGGACTCGAATTGAGCTAAAATTTTGAGGGTAGATGCCTAAAAAACCCCAGAATGTCTCCACCAATTTTCATATCATTTGGAGGAACAAAGATCCTACCACATCCCTATGTGTGAACAAGAAATTTGGCAAGTGACTATGCGAGGGTTTCATCTGGGTTGAGTGCAAGCAGCTCTAGAGGTTGGTTTTTAGGGCCTTCGGGCCCTAGCGGTAAATATTTTTGTGGTTTATGCTCAATATTTTAGCAAGAAATGTTGTATGGGATCCAAGATGGGTTAGAAATTTATATTTCAATAGATCATACTGTGAACTTGAGTGACAATGACTTCCAATTTGCTGCACAAAAGAAAAGTGAAAACCATACCTTTCCATGGCATTTAGTGCAAGGATTAAAGAGATCACAAAACAAGTTTCAAGCAGTTGATCAAAAAATGGCTCATATCTCAAGTGAATCTGGTGCTAAGGTGCACCCACAAAATAATTCTACTATGAAAACCCCTGTCAAGGGTAAGAATTTCAAAGACTTAGTCCCAAAAATGAATTTTAGGGATGCCCTTCATGGTGGATAGCCTCATCCCAATGCTAATATCAATATTAGGGCTTCCCATAAACCTTTAATATTGCCTAAGATTGATCCTAGGAAAATGAAGTCAGGATGTCTTAAAGCAACTGATGGAACTCCTATTGTTAAGCTTGATATGGGTAACATTCAAATTGGCATCGAAGATTTGGAAAAAAGAGGACTAATATGTCGGTTCATGGGTTTTCATCCGAGTCTATCTACTTTCAAAGTCCGAGCTGCAAAAAGCTAGAAAACTAAAGGTGATTTACAAATCTCTATTTATCCAAATGGTTATTTTCTTGTTTTATTTGCTAATAATGAAGATAGAGAGAAAACTTTTCAAGGGGGTCCTTGGTTTTTTGGAAGGGCAGGGCTTTTCATGAAGCCCTGGCATACTAAATTTAAATCTGAAGAAGAGATGCCTTCTATAGCTCCCATGTGGGTTAGAATATTTGGCCTCCTTATTGAATTTTGGAATCCCACTATTTTTTCTTCAATTGGAAACTCTTTAGGAACTTTTATTATGACTGTTGATTGTACTCAAAATTTTGAACATATTATTTATGCTCGGATTTGTGTTTTAATGGATTTTGAAAAACCCCTACCTAAAAATATCACATTACAATTTGGGGAAGACACTTGGGAGCAAGTAGTGGACTATGAGAACATTCCTTTTCATTGTAGAATTTGCCATGAATATGGTCATTTGGCCAGTGTTTGCCCAAATAAAATTCCTGATCAAAAGAAAGAAGATATAAACTCATCAGGTTTCCAAATACCTAATAAGAAGAACACTTAGAAAATCCCAGTTATGAAGGATCAATCAAAGTCATCTGCTAATATGTTTGAAATCCTTTCCACAAATGATGTCCTAAGTGAGGAAGAGGAAATAATGGAAACTGAAATCTTAGAAACACAATTTAAATATGAAGGGAAGAACTCAGAGACAAACCAATAGATCAAAGGTTTTTAATAGAAAAAAAAGGAGAAAATTTACACAAGAAAAATAATATTTCAAATGTCAAAACTTCAAATAATGCAGGTCCCAATATAGACTCCGTTGAACCATCTAGTAAAATTTTGGTTATGTATGAGCATTCTTCAAGGTTAGAAGCCATCTCAGATTCAATTGGAATAAGTTAAGAAATAGGGAAAAAAAAATTGAAGATGGATTCTAATAAAAAAGTAGGTCGCAATACCAATTAATATCATATGGTAAAAGAAGGTGAAAAGCTTGTAGAGATTAATGCCCTTCCCAACTTTTTTAGCCCTGGTATTAATGAAGATCATCACTTGGAATATTAGAGGACTCAAAGGGAGTCTTTCAAAACAAAATGAAATTAGAAGAATGATTTAGATAAATCATCCACATTTTGTTTTCCTTCAAGAAACAAAGATGTCAATGGAGGATATGGAATTAATTGCCAATAAAATTTGGCCAGCTGGAAAAGTGGTTTCCCTCAGTTCCCAAGGGACTTCGGGTGGCATTGCTTGTCTTTGGGACCCAAAAGAGGTAGTTATTCACCATATGGTTGGCAGTCGGGTTTTGTTCGCTATAGCTATTCAAAGTAGACATTCCAACCGATTATGCTCTGCATTACTATTTATGCTCCGACTTCTTTGGAGAAAAAAGAAGACAGTGGAAGGATATTACTCATATTATCTCTCATTTTCCTAAAGCTTGGATCTTGATCGAAGGAGATTTCAATACCCTCCTCTCTGGATGAGAAAAGGGGGGGAAATAAAAAATTGGACAAAAGACCTCATGAGTGAATATATTACAAACCTCCATCTTGTGGATATCCAACCAGATGATGGCCTTATGACTTGGTCTAATAGAAGGAAATGCTTAGCTTGTATAATGGAGATATTGGATAGGTTTTTTCTCTCTAAAAATTTCTTAATTCATGGTCACATTCCTAAAGTGAAGACTCTTAATAATGTTGGTTTGGATCATTGGCCAGTCATGGTGGAAATGTGGAAAACCAATGTGAGTTTCTCTCCTTATTGTTTTCAATTAATGTGGATTAGATACATTTCATTCAAACCTCATGTGCAACAATGGTGGAAGGAAGGTAAACCTAGGCATGGGAGTTCTGTTTTGCCAAAATACTGCAATACATTAAATTCAAAATCAAGACTTGTAACTAGAAAGAGTTTGGGGATGTTCATAAAAACAACATGAAGTTATTTCTCATCTTGAAAATTTGAATAATAAAATCCATTTAGATGGCCTCACAGATAAGAGGAGTGCAGATGAAATTAAACTCACAACTCAGTTAGAGGAATGGGAAAAAAGAGAAGAAATATTAAGGAAGCAAAAATCTAGAATTCAATGGCTCAAAGAAGGAGATCGAAATACAAATTTCTTCCACAATTCTCTTCTAGCTCGAAGATCTCACAACTTTATTTCTTCCTTAAAATCAGATTCTGGAGATGTTGTTTATACTTGGGATGGCATGAACTCTATTGTTGTTGATTACTTTTCCAATATTTTTGCTACTACTCCTTTTGACACAGCTTCACAACAAAATGTTCTTCAAGCAATCCCTTATCTTATCACTTCTGAGGAGAACTCTATGTTGACTGCTCCTGTTACTATCAATGAGCGTCAACAAGTAGTTTTTAAAATGCAAAATGGAAAAACCCTAGGTCTTGATGGTTTTCCCATTGAGTTCTACCAAGAGTTCTGGGATATCCTTCATGTTGATTTATTAGAGGTGGTGGAAGAAGCCAGGAAATCCAAAGATGTAGACACCAAAATAGCACCAATCTGATTATGTGGCTACAAACACTGATCGCTTTGACAAACACAGCCCCCAGGGCAGCCCCCAGAGGTTAAACAGTGGTCCTAACCACTTTTACAGCAATTTTGGAAGGTCAGAAGGCAATTTGGCACCTTCGGACAACCTACTCCAAATTCGTCCCACCCTGGGACGAATTCAAATTGGAATCCGTCTCACCAAGGTATGAATTCTGAATTCGTCCCTAGGTAGGACGAATTCTAGGTTTAACGGGCAAAAAGAATAATGGCGCCAAGTGGCAGCCAAAGACAGTCAGTTGATGACTCCTGCCTCGCACGCGTGTGTGGGTGGGCAAATAGGCCGTTAGAGGACTGTCACAAGGGCAGTTATGAAAGCCCAAGTCATGGAGGACTCCCCTCCCTCATGGGAAGACTTGACTGCCACAAGGCACCTATGACCAACACATGGCACTTATGCTTCCCTCTCAAAAGAGACCCCATGGGTCTATAAAAGGTGGGACTTTTCTCACCCAGAAAAAAGACAGGTTGAAGGAGATTTCAAGCAACGAAGTGCTGCCGAGTTGAACACCCACTTGCATCCCCTTTTGATTCACCTTCTCACATCCACCAATCTCTTTTGCAAGGGAGGTTGTTGGGTGGCTTTTGGAAGCTTGAATCTGACCCAAATCCAACATATGGACACCTGAATCAACCAATTTGCCGACCCCCCAATCCTAAGAAGTTTTGGGCCCATCCCTAGTGGATTGGCTCCAAAATCAAGTGTCAATGGTGGGAGGCCCACTTGGGCACCCCCGCACTTTCTAAGTTTTGTTTTAAAAGCATTCTAGATTATTGTTTTGGGTTGCATTTCATGTTATTCTATTTGGTGAATTCATAGCTTCAATTTCATAACATTCTGATCAGATTTTATCATGCTTTGTGTCACTTTGTTGTTTCACTAACTTGCAGGTGGCAACATTGAATTCTTGAGGATAGAGGCCAAATTGGGAGAATTCATAGCTTCAATTTCATAACATTCTGATCAGATTTTATCATGCTTTGTGTCGCTTTGTTGTTTCACTAACTTGCAGGTGGCGATATCGAATTCCCGAGGATAGAGGCCAAATTGGGAGAATCCGACCATCTGGGTCGTCCCAAAATGGCCCCAATTACATAACCCCCTTGTTTGCAGGCATTTTGCAAGTCCCGAGATTCAACATTGGAGCAGCATCAGGTCGACTTTTCCAACACAAAAGAATTTGTCCCACCCAGGGACGAATTGCAGTCAGAATTCGTCCTGCCCAGGGACGAATTCCAGTTGAAGGCAGATTGGCCGACTGTCTCAGTGGCAGTGGCCTTCTGGTGATGTTTTCTGTCCTCTATCAGGTTTTCAGGTCATTTAGTCATTTTACTCACTATTTTAGATAAATGTTTGCATGCATCTTTTGGCGATTTTAGAGAACAAACACTTCTTATGTGCAGCAGGTGCTACTGACATCTTCGTTGTTTCTTTGTTCACAGGAGGAGCAGCAGAAGTCAAAGACTCATCGACATCAGCGGCGGCATCATCTTGGCCCGTCCATTTCAAGTGTGGGCATGTGGAAAGAGGAACCTTAAGTCTCAATTGTAGTCAAATTCTTTTAACGCTCCTAGCCCCCCTGAAAAGGGAGGAGGCGTATTTGTAACAGAGATCAAGAAATTTTAATGAAAGGGCTATGTTTTCTCCATTTGCTTGTGTCTCTTCAAATGCATTTCTTTCATTTCATGCAATTTACATTTCTAGGACTTAAGCGTATTTGATTTTAAATGCATTTGAAGAGACACTTCGCCTGGAATTTCGTGCTTTCAGTGACGATCACGGTGGGACCCTGTCCCCTGGTTTTAAAATCACAAAAATTGATTAAATTTTTGTGTTTGTGCTTGATAGGTACATTTTTTTTATTGCAGACTGCTATTCGTCTCTGGCTGTGATGAATTCTTTACTGTAATTCGTCTGACCCTGAGATGAATTCAAATTCGTCTCTGGGAGGGACGAATTCTGTTCTGTAATTCGTCTCACCGAGGGACGAATTTTTGTTTGCAACTTTTCAAAGTAGAAATTCAGAAGCAACCGGTCCAGGCAGAGAAGAGGTAGGGATTTTCATAATCTCTATTAAATTTTATGTTTCTATTTCTGTTTCTTTAATCGTTTTCATTTTATCTCGCATTGCTTAGGGAAAGTCATTTATGCTTGTTTCATTTTTGTTAAATAAAATGAATCCCACACACTTCACGCAATAACTTTAAACCAAGGAGCTGGTCGTAAGACCCTAGCCCTTGAGCAAGACCAACGGTGGGTTCATCACCACCTTGGATTAGCTTTGCATCCATTTCCTCGATTGTCAACTGTTGTTAGGCGTAAATCCTGACGAAAGCTGACCGAGTGTCTCTGGGGTGATTTCCATGCGTGCGAGAATAAGTCTTCTATGGTAGGTGCCATTAACAGGACAATCCCCCTTTTGTACCGCCTACGTACCACGTACCTTCTGCTCTCACGTACCTATAGTCTCCCTCTCGTAAGGGTGGGTATATAGAGAGGTTGGTATATCGACCTGGTTGGTATATTGAAGGGGCTACCATTTTGGGAGTTATATGAGTCGTCATAATGCATTTAAACATTCTTCAAAACCTAAAAAAACAAAACAAAACATCAAAATGCACTAAACCAGTTTAGGGCACACCATTAATCCTTAAAAGAGATAATCACGGTTTGCGCATGTGTGTGTTCATTTCTGCTTAGTGTAACAAAAAAAAAATCATAAACAAAAAGATAAAAATTTACGCATTTTGTCACTTGTTCCAAAAAGCTCCAAGGATTCCCGTAACCGCTTGGTCACTCCAAAATGCCCCAAAGGTGTCCATGAACCCTTTGGTCAACCCAAAATCACCCCAAATGTGCCCATAAGTGATGCAGGAGCATCCAAAAAAATATGGGAAATCTTACATTATTCCCTAAATTTTAGTGCATCTTGTCGGGGCCATAACTTCTCAACCGTAGCTCCGATTGACACTAAATTTTATAGGGAGTTAGTTGGGATAATTTTAAATAAATACAACTCCTTGGAGCAAAATAGGGTAGACCAAATTGACCCGGTAGTCGCCAGACATGCCGCCCGCCAAGCTCGAATCACGCAGCTTGAGCAAGGTCGTCAGGAGTTAGAGGACTTATACATGCAGCGCAAAGCAGATAAGTTGCGCTATAAACTACCTGAGAAGACTCCAACCCCTCACACAAATAAGACAAAACATTATGAGAGGCACAACCCCCAGGTGCGAGACGAGTCTTCGCGACCTTATCAAGCATCGCCACCGATGCCTCCCAGACATGAGCGGGAGGCTGATCCTATAACCAATGACGGGTGCCTTCCTCAGACATCCACCCAAGTTTATGAGCCACCCTTAGAAAGTCATCAAGAAGCCTCTAAGGAATCAGAGCAAGAAGAAGAGCAGGATGAAAAGCCCTACCAAGGCATTGGGGTGCCATCAGGCCACCCCTCCATAGGCCCCAAGTTCCTCAACAAGAACCAACCAAAGAGGAGGAGTTCAAATCTCCCGATACATGCAAAGCACTAGAGCACTTTGAGTCAATAAAGACCGAGATTTTGGAGTTCCCAAGCCCTAACTTACATGAGGCTCCTTTCAAAGAAGACCAACCTACGATCATAGGGCTACCTGATGATACAGTCCTCCATGTCTCAGAATCTCCGCATTCTGATGAGCTGTACTCACTGGTCGAAAGTGAGGATTAAACATAAATAGCCCATAAAAATCACATGCGACAACATCGACATCCCATAAATATCGATGAAGCATGTCAACAAATAAACATAATACTAGGGCATGAGAGGCACGTTAACCCACCACAATGGGACCAAGCATTACATCCGCCACTTTGGGCACACAGAGAGCAACTTCCACCAAGAGACATCATAGCAACATCAGTGCTGCGGGGGGACCCTGTCCTCATCTCCGTGCATAGGGCCGATCCATTCATGCCCGTCCCTACAGAGCCAGATCCAGAGCGCAAAGACCATCAAGCTGGGGGTACCTCTATCCCTTGAAGAACCATAATCCAAACCAAAAGCTCCAAGGATTATCGCAATCTCTTGGTCACCCAAAAAGCTCCAAGGATTATTGCAATCTCTTGGTCACCCTAAAAGCTCCAAGGATTATCGCAATCACTTGGTCACCCTAAAAGCTCCAAGGATTATCGTAATCACTTGGTCATCCTAAAAGGTCCAAGGATTATCGCAATCGCTTGGTCACCCTAAAAGGTCCAAGGATTATCGCAATCGCTTGGTCACCCTAAAAGCTCCAAGGATTATCGCAATCACTTGGTCACCCTAAAAGCTCCAAGGATTATCGCAATCGCTTGGTCACCCTAAAATCTCCAAGGATTATCGCAATCACTTGGTCACCCTAAAAGCTCCAATGATTATCGCAATCACTTGGTCACCCCAAAAACTCCAAGGATTATCGCAATCACTTGGTCACCCCAAAAGCTCCAAGGATTATCGCAATCACTTGGTCACCCCAAAAATCTCCAAGGATTATCGCAATCACTTGGTCACCCAAAAAAAGCTCCAAGGATTATCGCAATCACTTGGTCACCCCAAAAAGCTCCAAGGATTATCGCAATCACTTGGTCACCCCAAAAGCTCCAAGGATTATCGCAATCACTTGGTCACCCAAAAAGCTCCAAGGATTATTGCAATCACTTGGTCACCCCAAAAATCTCCAAGGATTATCGCAATCACTTGGTCACCCCAAAAAGCTCCAAGGATTATCGTAATCACTTGGTCACCCCAAAAATCTCCAAGGATTATCGCAATCACTTGGTCACCCAAAAAAAGCTCCAAGGATTATCGCAATCACTTGGTCAAAACCTAAAACGCCCCAAGGATTATCGCAATTACTTGGTCACCAAAATGCTCCAAGAATGTCCACAATCACTTGGTCAAAAATAAAAAACAATCAAAAACAACAAAAAAAAATTGCATCTCATTTCTAGGCATAATCAAATTCATCAATCGAGAGCTCTTCTCGCACCTCATATTCATATTCACAAAAATCAATCCATCAAAAATACAAAAATATGTAGCTGCATTAAACATTGTATCCATGTGGTCATACAGGTCAAAGGCACCATAGGCTGTAATTGCTCTGCTAGTCCATCTTGTTCCCCACTGTTCCATGTTACAAAAACAACACAAACACCATGTGTTACTTCCACCACACTAAAGTCAGTGGTCTTTTAATGTATCAAGAGTTTTTGTGATTCAGTCATCATTTTGCTCTTTAGCCATGTACTGTATCAAGTCAGAGAGATTTTACGAAGGTAGAGTCATACTTGAAATACACCTTGTTACGTAACATCCCAACACAAACTAAACACATTAAACAATTCCAGAGTTGTGTGAAAGAAATATGAAACCTGCACAGTAATCTAGGTCACCATAAGCAAAACGGTTATCTTGCTCATCCCCCTGTGCGAATGACCCAAAGAATGCTGAGAGTTGGCAAAAGGACAAGCATCCTCCCTACCCAATTCCCTAAGAATCCCTAATTCTCACTAGTTGCAAAACATCAAAATTTTGCAAAATGTCAAAAATAAAATATTTGACATCTTATAGTGCACAAATCAAAGGGCACAAACGATAGTGATTTTCATCACTCCATGTCCCCAATCCCTTGCTCAAAAGAAAAACAAATCAAAATAAACAGTGATCTCATCACTACAAACGAGCAAGTATCCCAATACAATTGAAGAAAAGAAAGGAGTTGAACTTGAATCCCTGGAACTCTCAGCATTCTAAAAGGTCATGAGGCAAGCCTCAGTATCGGTTAGGTTGATAGCCTATCGGCCACTGGCGGTAAACTTCTCGCATGACGATATATCTATCACATTAACTTGTGTATAGATCAATATTTGCATGTGGATGAGCTAGCTTATGGCATCCTGGATAACACCGTAGACTAATCTAACTACATACAACAAAGGAGTTAGTGGAACTAATTAGGTGATCCTCAGTACAGGTTCGGTTGAAAGCCCATCTGGAACTGGTGATATCCTGATAAATACCACATAAATGAACTCAATTGCACACACAGGGATGTGAAATAGCTTGGTCAAAAACAAGTCTGATTCATACCTTGTTCAAAAGTCTTGTAAGATAAAGTACAGTCATGGCTAGTGAGTTAAAAACTGTCTGAGTCTCAGAAAACCATAGCTACATTTCTAAACCAACTACGCTACTTTTCATCCTTACAATACCATCAGAAAATACAAAAAAAAAAGAAAAACCACATGTATACATACAAAGTCATGCATCACAACAATCGCCTAAAAACAAAATAATAGAGCTCTAAACAGTCTATGGTGCCATAGCCAAAAATCACAAATTCCATTCATCCATTTCATTTCTGCATATCACATATAAATCAAAAACATTTGCATTCATCATAACATATTCATCCATCAAAATAAATCAACATGCATACATCTATATTAATCAAACATCATGCATAATATCAGAGAAAATAAAAACAACAAATAAATGCAACACAAAAACAAAAAGCAATAAACATTGTCAGACACAAGTGCTCTTGCACTTAACCTCTTGGCATAGAAAAATTGATGTCGGGGTTTACATTGTCACTATCCTACTCTCTAAGAAGGCTACCATAGCTGGACCGCTCCATGGGAAGATGGATTTTTGATAATTTCACCCCCAAACGGCATCACAAAAGGGGTCAAAACCCATTCAAAAACAACAAATAAATGCAACACAAAAACAAAAAGCAATAAACATTGCCAGACACAAGTGCTCTTGCACTTAACCTCTTGGCATAGAAAATCGATGTCGGGGTCTACATTGTCGCTATCCTACTCCCTAAGAAGGCTACCATAGCTGGACCGCTCCACGGGAAGACGGATTTTCAACAATTTCATCCCCAAATGACGTCACAAAAGGGTCAAAGCCCACTCAAAAACAACAAGAAAATCAAAACAACACAAAAAGCAATAAACATTGCCAGACACAAGTGCTCTTGCACTTAACCTCTTGGCATAGAAAAACTGATGTCAGGGTCTACATTGTCGCTATCCTACTCCCTAAGAAGGCTACCATAGCCGGACCGCTCCACGGGAAGACGAATTTTTGACAATTTCATCCCCAAACGACGTCACAAAAGGGTCAAAGCCCACTCAAAAACAACAAGAAAATCAAAACAACACAAAAAGCAATAAACATTGCTAGACACAAGTGCTCTTGCACTTAACCTCTTGGCATAGAAAAACTGATGTCAGGGTCTACATTGTCGCTATCCTACTCCCTAAGAAGGCTACCATAGCTGGACCGCTCCACGGGAAGATGGATTTTTGACAATTTCATCCCCAAACGATGTCACAAAAGGGTCAAAGCCCACTCAAAAACAATAAGAAAATCAAAACAACACAAAAAGCAATAAACATTGCCAGACACAAGTGCTCTTGCACTTAACCTCTTGGCATAGAAAAACTGATGTCGGGGTTTACATTGTCACTATCCTACTCCCTAAGAAGGCTCCCATAGCCAGACCGCTCCATGGGAAGACGGGTTTTTGATAATTTCACCCCCAAACAACGTCACAAAAGGGGTCAAAACCCATTCAAAAACAACAAAAAATACAACACAAACAAACAGCAATAAACATTGCCAGACACAAGTGCTCTTGCACTTAAACTCTTGGCATAGCAAAATTGATGTCGAGGTTTACATTGTCACTACCCTACTCCCGAAGAAGGCTACCATAGCCGGACCGCTCCACGGGAAGATGGGTTGTCGACGATTTCACCCCATTATGGCATCACAAAAAGGGTTAACACCCACCAAAAATAGGTCCAGATGTTGGAAAAATTGCACATGCTTAACGATAAACCATCTAAAGGCACCCTTGCACAAGTCATCTTGGGTCAAGTGACTCGTCGCTTTTCTCATGAAGGTCATTCCCTCATTGATTCGTCGCTTGAGGGGGTAGTCACACTTAGTCACCAATCAACAATCACACACCCAATTGAGGAAAACGACATGCATTCAAAGAATCATTGACAAAGACAATTACGCTCCTGCTTGGGGTAGTAAACAAGCAACAATCAAATCAATCAAACACTTGGCATTTCGTGAATCATGAACACAAGGTTCCCCTGAGGATAAAAGGTTGCACCCTTTGCCTAATCATGACTGATCAATGTCCAAGCTCAAGTCACACCTCACCAAAATAGGTTAACACTTGAAATCAAACTCCTTAGCTCGTCAGAAGCAAGGATTCAAGAATGCATGCCCTTTCCATGCTTGGGGCATCAAAAGTTGGTTAGGTTACCAAGAAACCCTAATCATTAGTGCTTTGGTTATCTATTTTTTCTCGTGACTGCGCTATGCACAGTGCATCCCAAAAAGGGGCATCTGTAGACACCAAAACAACACCAATTCGATTATGTGGCTACAAACACTGATCGCTTTGACAAACACAGCCCCCAAGGCAGCCCCCAGAGGTTAAATAGTGGTCCTAATACAGCAATTTTGGAAGGTCAGAAGGCAATTTGGCACCTTTGGACAACCTACTCCAAATTCATCCCACCCTGGGACGAATTCAAATTGGAATCTGTCTCACCAAGGGATGAATTCTGAATTCGTCCCTGGGTAGGATGAATTCTAGGTTTAACGGGCAAAAAGAAGAATGGCACCAAGTGGCAGCCAAAGACAGTCAGTTGATGACTCTTGCCTCGCACGCGTGTGTGGGTGGGCAAATAGGCCGTTAGAGGACTGTCACAAGGGCAATTATGAAAGCCCAAGTCATGGAGGACTCCCCTCCCTCATGGGAAGACTTGACTGCCACATGGCACCTATGACCAACACATGGCACTTATGCTTCCCTCTCAAAAGAGACCCCATGGGTCTATAAAAGGTGGGACTTTTCTCACCCAAAAAAATACAGATTGGAGGCGATTCTAAGCAACGAAGTGTTGTCCGATTGAATACCCACTTGCATCCTTTTGATTCACCTTCTCACATCCACTAATCTCTTTTGCAAGAGAGGTTATTGGGTGGCTTTTGGAAGCGTGGATCCAACCCAAATCCAACATTTGACCACCTTACACCACCAATTTGTAGACATCCCAATCCTAAGAGGTTTTGGGCCCATCCCTAGTGGATTGGCGCCAAGATCAAGTGCCAACGGTGGGAGGCCCATTTGGGCACCCCCGCACTTTCTATGTTTTATTCCAAAAGCATTCTAGATTATTATTTCAGGTTGCATCTCATGTTATTCTGTTTGGTTAGCTCATAGCTTCAATTTCATAACATTCTGATCAAATTTTGTCATGCCTTTTGTCGCTTTGTTGTCCTACTAACTTGCAGGTGGTGACATCGAATTCCCGAGGATAGAGGCCAAATTGGGAGAATCCGACCATCTGGGTCGTCCCAAAATGGCCCCAATTACATAACCCCTATGTTTGCAGGCATTTTGCAGGTCTCGGGATTCGACATTGGAGCAGCATCAGGTCGGCTTTTCCAACACAAAAGAATTCGTCCCACCCAGGGACGAATTGCAGTCAAAATTCGTCCCGCCCGAGGACGAATTCCGATTGAAGGCAGATTGGCCGACTGTCTCGATGGCAGTGGCCTTCTGGTGATGTTTTCTGTCCTCTGTCAGGTTTTTAGGTCATTTAGAGTCATTTTACTCACTGTTTTAGACAAATGTTTGCATGCATCTTTTGGCGATTTTAGAGAACAAACACTTCTTATGTGCAGCAGGTGCTACTGACATCTTCATTGTTTCTTTGTTCGCATGAGGAGCATCAGAGGTCAAAGACTCATCGACATCAGCGACGGCATCATCTTGGCCCGTCCATTTCAAGTGTGGGCACGCGAAAAGAGGAACCTTAAGTCTCGATTGTAGTCAAATTCTTTTAACTCTCCTAGACCCTGAAAAGGGAGGAGACGTATTTGTAACAGAGATCAAGAAATTTTAATGAAAGGGCTGTGTTTTCTCCATTTTTTTGTGTCTCTTCCAATGCGTCTCTCTCATTTCATGCATTTTACATTTCTAGGACTTAAGCGTATTTGATTTTGAATGCATCACAATTAGTGTTTCCTTTGCCCGAAATCTCGTGCTTTCAAAAGAAATTTTAAATGTTATCAATAAAAATTATATTACTCTTGTTCCAAAAGCTCAAGAGGTTGATCATATCTCAGCTTTTAGACCTATTGCTTTATGTAATGTTCTTCTCAAAATCATTACTAAAATCATGGCAGAAAGGTTGAAGCCTCTTTTGCATAAGATTATTTCCCTAGATTAAGGGGGTTATGTGGAAGGATGTAAAATAGTATATGAGATAGTTCTTGCTCAGGAAGCCATCCATTCCATGGATATGCAAAATTCTCCTTCCATGTTCATTCGGTTAGACTTATCCAAAGCTTATGACAGAGTGGATTGGCACTTCCTTATCAAAGTTTTGAGGCAATTTTGTTTCTCTAAGGATTGGATGGATTGGATTATGGGATGTATCTCTTCAATTTATTACTTAGTTCTTATCAATGGCAGGCCTTCTCAGTATTTCCCAGCTTCCAGAGGTATTAGACAAGGTGACCCGCTATCCCCTTATTTATTCATCATTCTTGTTGAATGCTTGGGTAGGACTATAACCAAAATTACGGAAAACAAAACCCTTGAGGGAGTTACCATTGCTCATGGAGCTAGACTTATCTATCATCTTAAATTTTTGGATGACTCTACTCTTTTAGGTAAAGCTATAGTTAAGGAAGCTTCTAATATTAAGCAAATCATTAGCTATTTTTCTAAGGCTACTAGGAAGTTGATCAATGAAGACAAATCTAAAGTTATTTTATTTCATTGCTCTACTAGACATGAATCCATGGTCTTGGATAAATTAAGATATAAGAATACCTCTCTTCCAATCACTTATTTAGGTATTCCCATAAATATTCAAAGGCAAAAAAATAAATATTGGAATTGGTTGTTGGACAAAGTCAAGAAGAAAATTGGAAAGTGGACCAACAAATGGCTTTCTTCTGGGGGTAGAATCACCTTGGTAAAATCAGTCCTTAAAGCTATTCCTATTTATGTTTCTTTTGTTTTGAATATCCCAAAGGCTGTTCTTCGAGAATTGGATAAAATCAGTCATCGTTTCCTTTGGAGTGGTACTAAGGAGAAAATAAAATGGGCCTTGGTGAAATGGGATACTTTATGTCTTCCTGAGAGTGAAGGGGGGTTAGGATTCCGGTCTTCAATTAATAACAAAAAATCTTTAGTTGCTAAATTATATTGGAGGTTGTTGCATAACCCCAATGCTCTTTGGGAAAATAATATACGTGCTAAATATGCTGAGAACAAAAGTCCTGAAGACCTTGTTCGCTATCAACTTCCTACCAAAGGTTCTTCCATTTTAGCAGTTATTAAGACTGGTGAGGATTTGATAAAGAAAAATTTATTTTGGATAATTCATAATGGTCAACATGCAAAAATTTTGACAGATTCTTGGGATGGTCACAAGCCTTTGATAACTTAGTTTCCCAATTGGAGGCCTTGGATGGAGGAGCTTCACCGAGCTAATTGGATAAAGATGGCTAATTACTATCGGTACCATACTGGTAATTCAAAGGTTGGTAGATATTGGATCCCTATTGAGGACTGGCCTATTCAAATCCTAGAAAGGTAAATACAGGATATCCAAGGCATCCTTCATATGAGATCCCTCTCTTGGTCCCATGAAAAATATTGTTTTGGTTGGAACAACACTACTAAGGGTGAGTATTTAGTTGCTCAAGATTATTTGACCTTATGCCATAATAATATCAACCATTCTTCTGACATCTTTTCTTGATTATGGGCTCAAAAGCTCTAGCATAAGGTGAGGTTCTTTAATTGGCTTTTATTGCATCGTAGGGTGCTTACTGGTGAGCAACTTATGAAGTGTGGTTTTCATGGCCCTTTTAGATGTGAAATGTGTGAAGAGAATTTAGAAAATATCAACCATATTTTTATTGAGTGCACTTTAGCCTCTGAGCTATGGAGAAGAATGGCCACTTTACTTGGCTTACAGTGGTCCAATTTTTTTACTTTTGAATAGCTTTGGAGGGATTGGCCTAATCAAGAGGGTGTTGATCATTTTATTAGGTAGTTAGTTTGGATGGGTTCTACCATTCTTCTTTGGAATATTTGGAATGAAAGAAACAACCAAATTTTTAATCAAGATAGGAAGGATATTCACTATATTTGGCAAAAGACCATAGCCAACTTAGTTGAATCAGTCCATCAAATCCTTAATCACCCTTAAAACTCCCACCAAATATGGGGTCAAGTGATGCAAATATTGAAGATTAAATCTTCTAAGGGCAACCAACTTAAATGGAATGTGAGTATTAGTAAGATGGATAGGACTATAAATTGGCAATCTCCTCCTAAGGATTTTGGAAAAGTCAATACTGATGGAGCCTCTAGAGTGAACCTTGGAAAAGCTAGTGTGGGAGGAATTGATAGACTTTCAGATGGATTCGTGGTTTTTACTTTTGCTGAGAATTTGGGTATTCTTTCCAATAACCTTGTTGAGGGGTATGGTATCCTCAAAGGCCTTCATGAGTCTACTATGGTTGGATGGGAAAAGGTGTTAGTTGAGTCTGACTCTCAACTTATGATTAATCTCTTGAAGACTCCTAAGAATCATAAGGTGGATTGGAGAATAAAAAGAATTATTGAGAAGATTCAGTTAATCTAGATGAGATTTTTGAAAGTTGATTACAATCATGTGGTCAGAAATCAAAACAAGAGTGTTGATGCTTTAGCTAATTGGGCTTTGGACAAAGGTGATCTTACTTGTTATGGCCACCCTCCTATATGGTGGGCTTCTCAAATTAGGGAAGCTCTTCTTTCTATCATTTCTTTGGATGGCTCCAGTTTTGAAGGTACCTAGTTTCTTCTTGTTTTTTTTTGCTTCTCTTTGGTTCATTCAGTTTTTTTAGTTCCCTAGCTCATTATATTCTTTATTTTGTTTCCTCTGTTGATTCTTGCCTTAATAGTTTTATGGTCTAGATAGGTCATTGTTATGTTCAATTTTGTTTTCTTTTTTATTTTATTTTTAGTTTTTTAAGGTGGGTGGGTTCTTTTGTTTTGTTTTGTTTTTGTGTTCTTTGTGTTGTTTTTTGTTGTTCTTGTGTTTTTGTTGTTTTGTCTTTTTTTTCTTTTATGTTTTTTGTTATTGTTCTTGTGTTTTTTTGTTCTTGTTCTTCGGTTTCTCTTTGTTGGTGTTATTTCATGTTTTTATGTGTGAGTGTTTTCTATGTTTTTTGTTTTTGTTTATTGTCTGTTGTTGGTTGTTTTTTGTTTTTATTTTTATTATTTTTTTTTTTGTTTTTTATTTTTAAGGTTTTGGTTGTGTTTATTTTTCATGTTTTTTTTGGGTTATGTCTTTGTAGTGTTTTGTTGTTTTTGTCTAGTTTGTGTTTTTTTATGGGGTTCTTGTGTTTTTCTATGTGGTTTGTGTTGTGATTTCTTTTATCTTATTGTGTGTGTTTGGTTGTGCTTTTGTTTTTGACACACTCAAGGAGCATGTTTTTTATTTTATTTTATTATTTTTGTTGTTATTTACTTATTTTTAAATTGGTTTTGTGTGTTTGTTTGCTCCTTGAGTATGTCAAATGTGGTAGGCCAGGTCCAAGTCCTGGGCATTTTTTGTGGAATGGATATCCCTTCGGTATTACCCGAAAGTGGCATCCCTTTTGGGATTTTTTCCACAAAAAAAAAAAGCTATCGCAGTAGCCACTTTAATATAATATAGAAAATATATATGTTTTTGTCTTCATGCATTTACCTTTGATTTGTTGGTATTGTGTATTTCTCTAATTTTTTTGGGCATATTTTTCGTTTAAGTATTTTTCTTTTGGGATTGTGCAACTCCAACTTTGTGTTTTTGCCTATTTTGAAACTAGATCATCTCTATTTGAGTAAAGTTTTGGAATTTTGCAATTCTAAAATCGTGTAGCCCCAACGTGAATAAATTTAGAAGTCTCGGATTTGAATTTATTTTAGGTTTTTATGCCTATTTTCCTTTGTTTGGTTTTGATACAACCTAATTAATTGGAGTTTGGTTGTTGCTTACATTAGCCAATGTTTGAGAATTTTTGATTTCATGCACTTGAAAAAAATTGGATCTTAGCTTCCATCATTACCTTTTAGTAGCGTGCAAGGTTTGGTTTTGTGCAAGCATGCACAAAATACAAAATAAATCTCTTGTGTGCAATTTTGTTCCTTCAAATTGGTATAATATCTTGAGCCATTAGTGGAGTTTTAGAGCCATAGCAACAATGGCTTCCACCAATAGTCCTTTTCAACTATAGATCCCATAATTCAATGGAAACAATTATTATTATTGAAGGATATAAATGAAAATTCTATTTGAGTATTAGGAGCTTTGGGACCTTATGAAGAACGGGTATGCAAAACCCACAAATATAGAAACATTGAATGTAATTTCTCAAGTTGAGAAATATTTGTTGAAGGAAATAAAAAAAATAGAAGGTCTTATTCTACATAATGTAGGAAGTTGATGAGACCTTGTTTCCTAGAATTTTAGCAGCAACCAAGTCAAAGCAGACATGGAAAATTTTAGCTAGATCCTTCCAAGGAACCAACAAAGTAAAATTGGTGAGATTGCATATGTTGAGAAGAGAGTTCAAAATTTTTTAGATGCATGAATATGAGTCAATGAGTGACTTCTTTACCCAAGTAATGGGTATTATACACCATATGAGATGAATGAGGAGAACATTGATAACTAGAGAATTATGGACAATGTAATTAGAAGCCTACCAAAAATGTTTGACACAATTGTTATTACTATTAAAGAATCAAGGGATTTAGTAACCTTTTCAATGTATTCATTAATGGTTTCTATGCAAAAACATGAGTAGAGATTGAATTGGACAACACAACCCTCCTTGGGATAAGCATTTAAGACATAGATCTAATTCAATGATAATAGTATAAGGAAAGAATCCCAAAAGGTAGCCTCAAGTTCTCAAGGAAGAAGACAATAATAGAGGTAGAGGTGGAAGAGGCCATGAAAGAGGAGGAAGGAAAAACTACTTCAACAAAGGAGAAACCAACTACAATTTTCCTCAAACAAGAGGAAGAGGAAACAAAAAAATTAGCAAGGAGGTTCAAATAAAAGGTATGACAAATCCAAAATCCAATGTTATTATTGCAAGAAATGTGGCCATTACAATTATGAGTGTATAAAGAATATGGTTAAGGAAAACAAACAAAAATCCCACTATACCAATGGGAATGAGAATGAAGAAAACAAATATGCATGTGGGTCTATGTTGTTAACCTATAGTGCTAATGAAGAGACTCAAAAAATGTATGGTATTTAGATAGTGACTAGAGTAACCACATGTCTAAAAACAAAGAAATATTGTCAAATCTAGATGAGATGATAAAGTTTGAAGTGAATATGGGAAACAACAAGGAGGTAACTATAACGGGTAAAGGGAGGATTATAATCTACACAAAACAAGGAGAAAGAAAACATTTTTTTTTTATGTTTATTATGTTCCTAGGATAAAACATAATCTACCAAGCATTGGAAAACTTGTGCAAAAGGGGCACATAGTGTATTTTAAAAGTGGAACTTGCATCACTAGGGATAGAGAAAATAGACTCATAAAAATTCAAAGTGAAATGTTGCTTTTATTTAGTGTAATTTTTAAGATTTATACATGGTTTTGGCATCTCAGATGTGGACATGTAAGTCTCAATAGCCTGAATTTGTTGCACAAAAAATAAATGGTAAGGGAATTTTCTCTTATAAAGCAACCCAATAAAGCATGTGAAGATTTCCCAGTAGGAAATCAACATAGGGATGCATTTCCTATAAGAAATTCATGGAGAGCTTCACAACCTTTTCAAAATAAGTTGATCACTTGAGAAGAGAAGCAAGTTGGATGACAAGGCAAAAAAACTCATCTTCAAAGGGTACAATGAAGATTCAAATACCTATAGATTTTATAACCCTATTAAAAATAAGTTGATCATAAGCAAATATGTGAAGTTCATAGAAGATAAACCTTGGAATTGGAATTCTAAGATTGGTCAGCAAGGGACAATAAGTATTGATTCAAACTCACCATTTAGTTAAATTAGTATACTACAAGGGGGTGTTGGAGTATATTAAATTATTTGGTACATGATAATGTACCTCCATGGTACATTTGTAAATAATATATTAGGGTTGATTCATAGTTTAGAGTATGATTTATATTTTTCCTTTTATGTAAGTGTGAATGTGTAAGAAATGCACAAGTGTCATGTAAAGTTGTAATGTGTAGGAAATTCACAAGTATATTATATGTAAGAGTGAAAATATGTAATGTAAATATGTGCATAAGTGTCTTAGATTAGAGAGTGCAAATAGAAGTGTAAGATTCATGTATAGGTGTGCATATGTTATAGTATCAAGTGTTCATCAAGTATGCAAGTGGCAAGTAGATAAGCCAAGAGTCATAAGACTTGGCATATGAAGAGAAATAGTCAAGTATCCAAAGAGTCATATTGCTATTAGTTTGGGTAGTAGCCCTTATTCATCATAAAAATCACCACAATTTGCAAGCATGAGGTCCATTTCATCCATTATGAAAATACCATCAAAGACAAGGATCTTGCAAGAAAGATATGAGGTGACAAGAAATTAAATATAATATGAAGAACATTCTAATTTTTCCTTTGTTTTTTTTAATGTGATCCTATTTCCTTTGAGGAAGCAATTAATACTAGAAAATTAATGAGAGATATGGATGATGAAATAGAATCCATAGAGAAAAATCATACTTACGAGTTGATGGACCTTCTAGTAGGAAACAAAACCATTGGAGTAAAATGGGTGTACAAAATAAATTTTAATGCTCAAGGTGATGTTGAAAGGCATAAACCAAGGATGGTTGCAAATGGGTATAAATATAATTTAGGCATTGACTATCATGAACTCTATGCACTTGTATCCAGATTTAACACTAGGAGAATGATTCTAGCATTGGCAACCCAAAAAGGATGGAAATTTTAATAGATGGATGTCAAGTCTATATTCCTAAATGGAGTATTGTAGGAAGATATATACATAGAACACACACCTATTTATGAGATGGAAGGGTAAAAAATAAAGTTTTATAAGTTGAAAAATGCCTTGTATGGGTTAAAGCATGCACCCAAGGCTTCATATAGCTTCATTGATGCATACTTTAAGGAGAATGGATTCATCAAGTCCCTATATGAGCATAATATCTACATAAAGACTAATTAATAGGGAGATATGATCATATTCTACTTTTTTGTGGATGATTTTATTTATATTGACAACAAAAATATGTTTTTTGATTAGTTTAGAGGTGTAATGAATCTTGAGTTTGAAATGATAGATTTGGGCTTAATGAAATATTTTCTTGGAGTTGAAGTTATCCAATCTATAGATAGTATCTTCATATCTCAAGGTAAGTATGCAAGGTATGCCTTGAAAAGATTCAAAATGGAGAACAACAAACCAATTAGCACACTAGTTGCAATACATCTAAAATTGAGCAAACATGATTGCAGTAGCAATATAGATTCAACCCTCTACAAGAGATTAGTTGACAATAAAGTATTTAAAAACCACTAGACCAAAAATAATGTTTGTAATAATTTTTATTAGAATATTCTTGGGGGTACCAAAAACACCCACTTGTAGGTAGGACAAATGATATTGTGGTATGTGAATGGAATAAGATATCGTGGGATATTTTATGCATGAATAGGTCAACTTGATCTTGTTGGGTATATAGATAGCAATTGGGTTGATAATATTGATGACAGGAGAGAACTTCTACATACACATTTTATATTAGATCAAGTGCATTCTCATCGTCATATAAAAAATAACCTATTATTGCATTATCTATGTTGAAGCAAAGTATGTTGTGGCAAATTTAGCCACATGTAAAGTAGTTTGTCTTAGAAGAATATTAGGCGAGTTGAATCATAATTAGAAAGGGGAAACTATAATATTTTATGACAATAATCCTACCATAGCACTATCAAAGGATTTGGTGTTTTAGGGTAGAACCAAGCACATTGATATTTGATATCATTTCATAATAGAGCTAGTGAAAAATAATGAAATTCAATTATTTTTTTGTAGGTCCAAAGAGTAGGTTGTAGACATCTTCACAAAACCTTGAAGGAGAAAGATTTTAAGAGGCTAAATGAATTGTTAGATGTCAAATATTTTGTGAAATTTGGTTTAAGGGAGGATGTTTGAAATTAATGTATATTTCATCCACTTCTCTAATATATCTTGCTTTCCATAATTGTTAGACTCCATTGTCATTGTTTGATTCTCTTTTTTTTACTTGTGGTAGTTGTTCTATTATTAGAGTGTCAATTGTTCGTTAATTAATAAATTAGGTGAATTTTTCCTTCCTTACTTTTCTCTTCATTTATTTGCATGCTACTTTGATATTATTCTTAAAAATCATGAATGCTCTACAATTTGGGATAGCCAGTATTGATCACAGGCATACTCATAATTGTATCCATTCTATCAAATTATCATGTTCAAAATTCTAAGTCTATCATTGATCACAGTGTTAGATGACATGTCACTAGTAGTGTTAAGAAAATTATTGTAGTTATTTATGGAGGACTTGAGCAATCTCGAGCTTGATATGCACAAGGAGATATTGCACTATGTGCTAGATCAAACTCAAGCCAAAGTTGATTCTTTCAAAAAATAACCTAGCAAGAATGGGTTTGGTGGTGATATATCAATCAATAGCAGTTGTGGTATAGTTGGCACCAGTAATGGTGAGGCAGAGTCTGATTATGCAAAAATTCTTTAGGATGTTGATGATTTGGGCCTAGAAGATAAGGGAAAATAGTCTTGGTCTCAAGTGATGTTGAGCAAGCCTTAGTACCCAAAGACCAAGTTTGATCTACTTTCAAAAAAAGGATAACTTTTTATTCTAGATGACTTGGTTGATATGGCCATTGAACAAGGTTCCTATCACTTGGTAGGCTAATTTATGGGGGTTAGACCTAACTTGGATATGGTCAAAAAATGGGCTTCTGCTTAGTGGAGGTTGAATGGTCATATGGAGATTGTTGCCCTCTCTAAGGGTTTTTTATGGTGAAGTTGAACTATTTTGTTGATTCAGAAATAATTTTATAGGAGGCCTTGGTTCTTTGGAAGGCGTGGAATTTTCTTGAGGAAATGGGGACCTAATTTTAATTTGAAGACCCAAAAATTTTTGTAGGTCTCAATATGGTTGAGATTACCAAATATTTCCTTTCACTATTAGAATGAGGGGGTTTTTTTTGGTGTTGCTAGGGAAATGAACCATTTGATTATTTTGGATTTGACCACCAAGTCCAAATATCATCTCCTATATGCCAAGATATGTGTTATTATGGAGCTGGGAATAAATTTACTAGATATGATTCATTTGGTCTCGATATTGGGTGTTTGGAACTAGCCTTTAGAATATGTGAAGCCTCCCATTAATTATGGGATTTGTAAGAAATTATAACACTTGAATAAGGCATGCCTAAACCAAAAGCCTCCTTTCCAAGGTCATAAATTATGGCAACAAAAGGAAATTGAAGAAGAGGGTTCAAGGAAGAAAGATATCTTGGAAGTTGAAAACCCTGAGAGCAAAAAGCAAAAGACCTCATCCTTAGAGGGTTCCAAAAAGGAAGATATCTTGGATGTTGAGATCCCTAAAAATGAAGTAAAATTGATATGTAGAAGGATTCTTCCTTTGAGAATCAAGTTATGGAAAATAAGATGAAGGTATGTGATACTCTACCCTCCTCACAAATGAATACTATTCTTTCTCCAAATTCCTTTGATTTGGTTCAAGAGATGAAGGTAATGACCTCTTGGAAAAGGCAATTGATGGAAATATTTAGTTAGGAAATGAGGAAGTTGAAAATGAGCAAAACCATATATTTTGAAAAAGTGGATAGATCAAATAAAAAATAACCTAGGAAATTTAGTTGATCCCAAAAAAGCTGCCCAAACTCCAAAAACCAGACATCAAAATAAGTTATGAACTGATTTGAATACTATTAAATCTTAGGGGACACCTTCCAACTAGAAAATCAAACAAAAGCAGACAAATATAGATATTGCTAATGGAATCCAAACAGTAATAGCCTTGGATGGGGGAAGTAAAAACGCACTCAAGGTAGGAGGAAAAAGATAATAATGCAAGCCCTAAAGAGTTTGGGAACAAATATCTATCCATCCCCTATAGTGTTATGGTATTTTAATCCAATTTCATATGGGTGTTTTGCTCTTTCGGGTTCCTATTTAGTTTGGTTTTAGGAGGTTTTTTCACTCTATGGGTTGTTGCACTTTGAAATATTTTAGTTTTATGGGTTGTCTTGTTTGTGATGTCTCAATTTAATGATTGTTAGTAAATATGTAGGTGATTTATTGTAAAATATTTGGGGCCCCTTTAGAAACCCCTTCCATCCTAATTAAAAAAATTACAACTAACATTTTTTAAAGCCTTTCTTTCTACAAATTCTCAATATTTTTCAATCATGTTTTTTCCTTTGCTTACAATGCTTTTTTCATATTTTGCTTTTACAATATTATAGTATAAATTTGGGCAAATAATTATGGTTCCCAATGTTATGGTGGATTGAAATATTTAATATGCATTAAAGTATTCCTATAGCAAATGGCCCCTACCATGTCAGGCTTCAAGCATACACTTTCTAAAATAAAAATTTCCAAAATTTTGATTTCAAATTGATGTTTCACTAGGAAATGTAATCTCGATCAAAATACAATTGAAAAAAATTCAAGAACTAAAAATTTTGAGTCTTTATTTAAATTCAAAATTTTGTGCCCTTTACTATGTGTTTAGCCAATTCTCTTAAGTATTTTATTTAGCATAAGTTGCACTAGTACATCTATTTTTGGAGAACATAGAGAGATTGTTCACATGCCTTTTTATTTTTACGATAATGTTTTAACCATAAATACAAGATTGTTTCTGTGTCTCTTTATGTTTAAGACATGTTTTAAATCTTTTTTGTTTGTATCAAATTTTAGTTTTCATATGGCATTGGTGGCTTATTATATTTGGGAAATTGAGGCCCAATTATCTCCCTCGAGCTAGTAAATCCTATTTACCTCTTGAGTATCTATCATAATGTGAACAACTAAATTCAACTTGCTTACATTCATACAATTGTATGATAGGCATTGATACACAATGCTTTGTGTGAAATTATGACTATGGTCCTATTTAGATCATGATTGCATTCATATTTATAGGACTAGATTTAATGGTGATCTATGACCTCAAGTATCTATGACAAAGTGGAGATCTAGATTTTGGTTGCATTCCTATTTATAGATCTAGATTTAGGTCACATTCCTATTCATACAATTGTTCTTTTTTCTTGGTTGTTCCATGAAGCCTTGTGCAAAATGTAATAGTGGTTATGCACCCATGTAATGGTGATTTAGAATTTCTTGCACAAAAATAAAATATGGCTTACAAGTATTCCTACATGTATTATATTCTTAGTATAAATTTGAACATTGAAATTTTTAAGTTGTAGAATATTTCTTGCAATTTTACATGTTTGGAGTACTCTTTAGGCATCTTCTTAATAAATACTAAATGCAATTTCAATAATGTGCATCCCTTTGAAAGGCGTAAATATTTTTTTAATGCAGTTAATACAATTTTCAAAGGTACACAATTGAAATTTGAATACCTCTATAACTATATTTTAGAATACGCAGAACCAATTTCTACATATTTAGACTATTGCCTCCACCCCTTTTGCTACATATTTAGATTGTTGCAAAAGTGTTTACAAAATTGAGAGCTGAAGAAAAATGACCCACTTTTTTACCTATAATAAGGAAAAGTCTTGTATGTTTGTAAATTTTCATCCTCTATGTCCTCGAATGCTTGTGTTGTGTGAGATGATCCCTCATTTCATAATTTTATTTTTAAACAAGTCATAGGTAGGTTTCCTATATTAAAAATATGGGGATGGATGAGATAAAGATAACCATGAAGTCGGCTCTTATGTTTCATGTGAAAGGAAGAAAATATGGTTGATAGTTAATTTGTTTTAATTGAAAGGTTGAAATAATTTTCATCCCATATTTATTACAACTATTTAACAAACTTAGAATTGTATTATCATGTGCCTTTTCTCCACAATAAAATTGTATGAGATATAATATGATGTGCACTTGTGCAAATAAAAAATGGTTGTTTATTTTCTATACTTCCTGGTGAATCTAGGAGTTGAGATATTTTGTGTGGTAGTCTAGAGGTAACATAGAGTTGAACTAAATGTAATTGGAAATATTTTTTCCTTATTTTTGAAAAGGAGGATTCTTAAGGAAACTTATTTTAAGATATGTAATCATATAAATATAGGGTCTTATGCCTTGCAAACCAAATTGCTTTAAATCCATCATAGGCCAAAAAGAAAATAGTAATAACATAAAGTAAGGTATATAAAAAATGGGTCATCCTTTAAGGTAAGGTAATAGTTTCTTGTATATTTGTAATTAGTAATACATAAACACATAAGAATGTATGAGTATCAAGAGTGGCATCCATACTTCATGGTAATAGTTCCTTGTATATTTAAAACCACTAATACATAAACACATATGAATGCCAATAGTGGCATGGCTTCTAGACAAAATAATATTCAACATATTATAACAACTCTACATACAACAATCTCATGCATGGATTTAGAAATTGGGTCACTCGTCTAAGGGATGAAGCATCAATAGGACATTCCTCTACAATGGGCATCCTTCAACTAGGAATGGAACTGTATGGTAGGACCACCTTAATTATGTGTTCTTGGTTTAGCTCCATAATTTTAAACTTGATATAGATCTTTCAAATGATGTGTGCAAGAACCTAGTTTTGATTATAAAAGTTACAATGTAGACTTGGTTGCAATACAAAAACAATAGTTAATATATTACCAATAACTTTGCATACAATAGTCTAATAGGTGGATTTAGATTTTGGGTTACTACCTCAATGGATAAAAATAGTAGGTGGATTCATATTTTCGGTTACTACCTCAATGAATAAAAATAGTGAAGTCACTCCATGGTAGGCATCCTTCAACTAGGAATGAAGCTATGGGGTAGGACCACCTTCATTATGTGTTCTTAGTTTAACTCCACATTTTCAAGGCTATCATGGATCTTTCTAATAATATGTCCAAGAATTTGGTTTTGATCATAAGAGTTGCAATGCAAAATTAATATCCAAGGATATACAAGTTGTCTTCCACATTTAATGGATTAACATCACATCCATTAATGCTTTGATAAATTCAAAATTTGCATGAAAAAATATGGTTTTTTTCCAATATTTACCTTTCTTCTCTTAAATATTTTGTGTCTTTAAGAATTTTTTGGTTAATTAGATGTTTTGTTTGTACATTTATAAGATGAGATTACCTCTTTCTCTATACATCATTTTTATCATATGTAACATGTTGTAGTGGACTTCATTTGAGTTCATCACATATTAAGTGTCACATTTCATTTCATTTGAGTTCATCACATCTTGAGTGTTGCATTTGACTTCTTTCGAGTTCACATCTTGAGTGGTTATTGTTAATCATGCAACATTTAGTCGAATCATGTAGCATGTTAGCCAAATTATTGCATGCTTCATATGCATCCTCCAAACAAGAATGGAGCTCTAGCGTAGGATCATCTTCATTATGTGTTCTTGGTTTAGCTCCACAATTTTAAACCTATAGATATTTTGATGCAGGAGCTACAAAAAGCAAGGGATTTTGATCTCAAGAGGTAGGGATAATCAATAGGAATTCAGAGAACAATTTTGTAGGAGATTAAAATAATAAAAAAAAATTAAAAATAAAATCTAGAAACATCCAGAATATATATAATATTTTGAGTTAAATACGGATTGGTAATAAGTATGAGTTTTTCTTGGTGGGAAGAGCTCAACGACCCATATTTATATTTTTATATCAGGTCTCATTAATAACACACAAGAGAAGCTGGTGATATAATATTGTTAAAGAATTATCAGATCTAGAATGGATTGGAATTCCAAAAATTTCTAAGAGAAAGATAGAAAATATAGACTAGCGGGTGAAAGAATAGGATCTACTAGCTTGTATTTGCCATTGCTATGTAAAAACTACTTACTGATGAAATAAAATTATGGAATTTTAAAGTTGGCTTGTGCATGTGATTGATATTTTGTCTGGTTAAAAGAAAAAATCCGTAATAGTGTTGTGTAAGTATTGTTTTATGTTGAGAATTGGTTCCATATGCACTTCCTCTATGTTAGTTGGTATCAGAGCAGAAGGTTATTTTTGGAGGAAGCATAGCAAGTATTGGGAGGAAGTAATGGCAGATAGGAGAGTCGAGGTTGAAGGTGGTGAAGTAGAGGAGTGAGGAGAAGGAAGGGTCAGAGGAAGGAGGCAAAATACTCATAATATCTAAGAAATCATATTGTAGGAGGAGATTAGAGATTTGGATGCGATATTGGTTGTAGTGGAAGAACGCAACCATAGATAGGACAAGAGGGAATCGATAGAGAGTGAAACAAAACCCAACAAAGGATGAGTTTAGTTCTAAGGATGAAGATGAAGAGAAACCCTGAGGAGAACCTCACTAGAAGCTTCGCCAAGCATATAAATAATCCCAAGCCATATTTTTTGAATTAATGTAATAGTCTGAATCCAAATGAGCTTATAGACTGGATTTCAAAAATGGAGAAGTATTTTGATTTAGAAAATGTAGAAGAGGACAAGAAGGTAAAGTTGGTAGTGACCAAGTTGAAGGGTCATGCTTCATTATGGTGGGATCAAGTGCAGCGAAAAAGGGTTCAGGATGGCAAGCAGAAGATCAAAACTTGGAAGGGAATGACAAACAAGTTGAGGAAACAGTTCATACCGAAGGATTATGAGCAAATGTTATTTAAGTAGATGCAGAATATTTTCCATAAGGAGATGAGAATGAATATTATATGAAGGAGTTTCAAAGGTTGTCCATCAGGGTAGCACAACCGAAAACCATGAATGCTACCATTGCAAGGTATGTGAATGGTTTGAGGTTAGCCATTCAAGATGAGATTGGCCTACTGAATATTAAAACTATGGAAGATGCCTACCAGTATGTTGTGAAAGCAGAGGATAAGCTCAATAGAAAATTTGCACAATTTGGTAGCAGAGGCAAGGGTCATGGAAAACCTTTCACCAAAAGGAGAGGATTTAGAAGAAAGAAGAAGGGTCTAGTTCAAACAATGCTCCTAGAGGACGGTACCAGCCATACAAAAATCTTGATGATGCACCTCGTGGGAAAGGAGAAGGTGGTAGAAGGCTCTTGGGAACCTGTTACAATTATGGATAAGAAGGCCGCATGGATTATGAGTGCAAGGAGCCTAAAAAATGAAACCATCAAGCAGATAATTGAGTGAATATAGCTAAGAGTTAGGGGAAAGTTGAATGATCTACTTCGTCAACAAAGTCTACTAGTCAAGGAGAGCAGTTGATGGTGAGAATGACTCTATTGGTTGGAAAGAATTAGGAGCCATGGAAATGAGAAAGTATTTTTAGAACCAGATGCATATCTAGAGGTAAGGTATTCAATGTAATTTTTTATGGAGGCAACACTGATTATCTTGTTTCTAAAAATATGGTAGAAAAGTTGAAACTTAGAACTTATAAGCACCCTTGTTTGTACAAAGTGTCATGGCTACAGAAAGGACACCAAGTGCTAGTTAGTAGGCAATGTGAAGTCAAAATGGATATTGGGCCTTACAAGGATAAGGTCCTATGTGATGTTATCCACATGGATGTCTATTATATATTGCTGGGTAGGCCCTAGTACTTCCACAAAAATATTTTGTATGATGGGAGGCTAAATATTGTAAGCATGAAAAAAAAATATGGAGTAAGGACAAATTTAAAGCCTCTTAAGCCAAAGGATAAGGAGGCTAGAATTATTTTAGTTTTTCTAGGGAAAAAGGATTTCCTTAAGGAATCAAAATAATCCTTTGTTTGTTATGCTATTGTTCCTAGGGAGCAACAAAAATAGAAAGAGATGTTGAAAGAAGTAAAAAACATTTTAAGAGACTGTGCAGAGATAGTCTCAAATAAGCTACCAAAAGGATTGCCATAAATGAGGAGGATTTCCCATCAGATTGATTTAATCCCTGGAGAAATCCTACCAAACAAAGCACCATATTTCATGGATCCAAAGATGACGATGGAGCTAAACAATCAAGTGCAGGAGTTGTTATAAAAGGGATTAATACATAAGAGTATGAGTCTGTGTGCAGTACCCACTATGCTAACATTGAAGAAATATGGATAGTGGAGGATGTGCATCGATTCTAGAGCAATCAACAAGATTACTATCAGGTACAAATTTCCCATTCCCCATATAGATGATTTGTTGGATTGTTTAAGTGGTGTGAAGTATTTTTCAAAAGTAGATTTGAAAAGCGGTTATCATTATATTAGGATAAGAGAGGGGGATGAATGGAAGACTGCATTTAGAACTAAGGATGGATTGTATGAATGGCTGGTAATGCCATTTGGGCTGACTAATGCCCCTAGTACTTTCATGAGGTTGATGAGTGAAGTGTTGAAGCCTTTTTTGGGAAAATTTGTAGTTGTTTATTTGGATGATATTTTGATTTATAGCAAAAGTAGGGAAGAGCATTTGAAACATGTGAGGCAAGTTTTAGAGAGGTTGAGAGAAGAAAAATTGATGATAAATTTGAAGAAATGCTCTTTCATGAAGCAGGCAGGAACTAATATATTTGGGTTTTGTAATATCCAAAGATGGTCTGAAAATGGATCCTGCTAAAGTTGCTACCATCAAAGAGTGGCCAACACCCAAGAATGTGACAAAAGTTAGGAGTTTTCATGGTCTAGCTAGTTTTTATCGAAATTTTATCAGGAATTTTAGTGAGGTATGTGCCCCATTGACCTCTTGCATAAAGAAGGGTGTATTTAAGTGGACATCAAATGTAGAGCAAAGTTTTAAGTTGCTAAAGAAGAATATGAGTGAGCAACCATTATTGGTGGCACTAGATTTTGAAAAAAATTTCAAGTTGACTGTGATGCTAGTAGCAAAGCTATAGGTGTTGTGTTGAGTCAAGAAGGGAGGCAAGAGACATATTTTATCCAAAATATGAGCGAAGCAAAACATGAATATTATGTTTATGAGTAAGAGATGTATGCAATTATGTAGGCACTGAAGTATTGGAGGCACTACCTATTGCCCAAGGAGTTTGTGTTGTATACTGACCACCAAGCTTTGAAATATATTAATAGCCAAGATAAGTTGAGTGCCAAGTTGACCAAATGGGTGGACTACTTGCAAAGCTATACCTTTGTTCTAAAACATAAGGCTAGAGTGGAAAATAAGGTAGTAGATGCATTGAGTCGGAGGAGTTTGTTGTTGAAGACCATGGAGGTAGAAGTTGTTGGGTTGAACCAGATGAAGGAGCAGTATAAATATGATCCATTTTTTTTTAATATTTGGCACAATTCTCGATACCAATGCATATGGAAGGAGTATTTCATTCAAGAGGGATTCCTCTTTTGAAATCAGTAGTTGTGTATCCCACGTGGATCACTAAGGGAGAACTTGATTAAGGAGACCCATGGTGGAGGTCTAGGAGGATATTTTGGGAGAGATAAAACATTGCTACAGCTGCAAGAGAAATATTATTGGCCATGTATACCAAGTGAAAGCACGAGATTCCGGGCAAAGGAAACACTAATTACGATGCATCCAAAATCAAATACGCTTAAGTCCTAGAAATGTAAATTGCATGAAATGAAAGAAACGCATTGGAAGAGACACAAGAAAATGGAGAAAACATAGCCCTTTCATTAAACTTTCTTGATCTTTGTTACAAATACGCCTCCTCCCTTTTCAGGGGCTAGGAGCGTTAAAAGAATTTGACTACAATTGAGACTTAAGGTTCCTCTTTCCGCGTGCCCACACTTGAAATGGACAGGCCAAGATGATGCCGTCGTTGATGTCAATGAGTCTTTGACCTCTGCTGCTCCTCCTGTGAACAAAGAAACAACGAAGATGTCAGTAGCACCTGCTGCACATAAGAAGTGTTTGTTCTCTAAAATCACCAAAATATGCATGCAAACATTTGTCTGAAACAGTGAGTAAAATGACTCTAAATGACCTGAAAACCTGACAGAGGACAGAAAACATCACTAGAAGGCCACTTCCACTGAGACAGTCGGCCAATCTGCCTTCAATCGGAATTCGTCCCCGGGCGGGACGAATTCTGACTGCAATTCGTCCCTGGGTGGGACGAATTCTTCTGTGTTGGAAAATCCGACCTGATGCTGCTCCAATGTCGAATCCTGAGACCTACAAAATGCCTGTAAACAGAGGGGTTATGTAATTGGGGCCATTTTGGGACGACCCAGATGGTCGGATTCTCCCAATTTGGCCTCTATCCTCGGGAATTCGATATCACCACCTGCAAGTCAGTGAAACAACCAAGCGACACAAAGAATGATAAAATTTGATCAGAATGTTATGAAATTGAAGCTATGAATTCACCAAATAGAATAACACAAAATGCAACATGAACAAGTAATCTAGAATGCTTCAGAATAAAACTTAGAAAGTGCGGGGGTGCCCAAGTGGGCCTCCCACCGTTGGCACTTGATTTTGGAGCCAATCCACTAGGGATGGGCCCAAAAACTTCTTAGGATTTGGGGGTCGGCAAATTGGTTGATTCAGGTGTCCATATGTTGGATTTGGGTCAGATTCAAGATTCCAAAAGTCACCCAAAAACCTCCCTTGCAAAAGAGATTGGTGGATGTGAGAAGGTGAATCAAAGGGGATGCAAGTGGGTGTTCAACTCGGCAGCACTTCGTTGCTTGAAATCTCCTTCAACCTGTATCATATTTGGGTGAGAAAAGTCTCACCTTTTATAGACCCATGGGGTCTCTTTTGAGAGGGAAGCATAAGCGCCATGTGTTGGTCATAGGTGCCATGTGGCAGTCAAGTCTTCCCATGAGGGAGGGGAGTCCTCCATGACTTGGGCTTTCATAACTGCCCTTGTGATAGTCCTCTAACGGCCCATCTGTTCACCCACACACACGTGCGAGGTAGGAGTCATTAACTGACTGTCCCTGGCTGCCACTTGGCGCCATTCTTCTTTTTTCCCATTAAACTTGGAATTCGTCCTACCCAAGGACGAATTCAGAATTCGTCCCTTGGTGAGACGGATTCCAATTTGAATTTGTCCCAGGGTGGGACGAATTTGGAGTAGGTTGTCCGAAGGTGCCAAATTGCCTTCTGACCTTCCAAAATTGCTGTAAAAGTGGTTAGGACCACTGTTTAACCTCTGAGGGCTGCCCCGGGGGCTATGTGTGTCAAAGCGATCAGTGTTTGTAGTCACATAATTGGATTGGTGCTATTTTGGTGTCTACAGATGCCCCTTTTTGGGATGCACTGTGCATGGCGCAGCGCCGAGCAAAAATAGATAACCAAAGCACCAATGATTAGGGTTTCTTGGTAACCTAACCAACTTTTGATGCCCCAAGTATGGAAAGGGCATGCATTCTTGAATCCTTGCTTCTGACAAGCTAAGGAATGTGATTTCAAGTATTAACCTATTTTGGTGAGGTGTGACTTGAGCTTGGACATTGATCAGTCATGATTAGGCAAAGGGCGCAACCTTTTATCCACGGGGGAACCTTGTGTTCATGATTCACGAAATGCCAAGTGTTTGATCGCGTTTGATCGATTTGATTGTTGCTTGTTTACTGCCCCAAGCAGGAGCGTAATTGTCTTTGTCAATGATTCTTTGAATGCATGTCGTTTTCCTTAATTGGGTGTGTAATTGTTGATTGGTGACTAAGTGTGACTACCCCCTCAAGCGACGAATCGATGAGTGAATGACCTTCGTGAGAAAAGCGACGAGTCGCTTGACCCAAGATGACTTGTGCAAGGGTGCCTTTAGATGGTTTATCGTTAAGCATGTGCAATTTTTCCAACATTTGGACCTATTTTTGGTGGGTTTTAACCCTTTTGGTGATGCCATAATGGGGTTAAATCATCAAAAACTCATCTTCCCGTGGAGCGGTCCGGCTATTGTAGCCTTCTTGGGGAAGTAAGAGAGTGACAATTTGAATCCCGACATCGAATTTCTTTGCCTAGAGGTTAAGTGCAAGAGCACTTTTGTCCGGCAATGCTTATTGCTGTGTTTTTGTGTTGCGTTTATTTGTTGTTTTTGTTGTTTTTTTGTGACACCATTTGGGGATCAAATTGTTAAAAATCCGTCTTCCCGTGGAGCGGTCCGGCTATGGTAGCCTTCTTAGGGAGTAGGATAGTGATAATTTGTGACCCCGATGTCGATTTTCTATGCCAAGAGGTTAAGTGCAAGAGCACTTGTGTCTGGCAATGTTTATTGCGTTTTGTTTGTGTTGCCTTTGTTTGTTGTTTTTTTGGTGGGCTTTGACCCATTTGTGATGCCATTTGGGGGTGAAATTGTCGATAATCCATCTTCCCGTGGAGCGGTCCGGCTATGGTAGCCTTCTTAGAGAGTAGGATAGTGACAATGTAAACCCCGAAATCAATTTTTTTATGCCAAGAGGTTAAGTGCAAGAGCACTTGTGTCCGGCAATGCTTATTACTGTGTTTTTGTGTTGCATTTTTTTTTGTTGTTTTGATTTTTTTTGTGACACCATTTGGGGATTAAATTGTCAAAAATCCGTCCTCCCGTGGAGCGGTCCGGATATGGTAGCCTTCTTCGGGAGTAGGATAGTGACAATGTAAACCCCGACATCAATTTTGCTATGCCAAGAGGTTAAGTGCAAGAGCACTTGTGTCTGGCAATGTTTATTGTTGGTTTTGTGTTGCATTTTTTTTGTTGTTTTTGTTGTTTTGATTTTCTTTGATTTTATGCATGATGGTTGATGAATATGGATGCATGCATGTTGATTTATTTTGATGGATGCATATGCTATGATGAATGCAAATGTTTTTTATTTATATGTGATATGCAGAGATGAAATGGATGAATGGGATTTGTGATGTTTGGCTATGGCACCATAGACTGTTCAGACTCTGTTATTTTGTTTTTAGGCTATTGCTGTGATGCATGACTTTGTATGTATACATGTGGTTTTTCTTTCTTTTTTTGTATTTTCTGATGGTATTGTAAGGATGAAAAGCAGCGCAGTTGGTTTAGAAATGTAGCTATGGTTTTCTGAGACTTAGACAGTTTTTAACTCACTAGCCATGACTGTACTTTATCTTACAAGACTTTTGAACAAGGTATGAATCGGACTTGTTTTTGACCAAGCTATTTCACATCCCTGTGTATGCAATTGAGTTCATTTATGTGGTATTTATCGGGATACCGCCGGTGCCAGATGGGCTTTCAACCGAACCTGTACTGAGGATCACCTAATTATTTCCACTAACTCCTTTGTTGTATTTAGTTAGATTAATCTGCGGTAATATCCAGGCTGCCATAAGCTAGCTCATACACATGCAAACATTGATCTGTACGCAAGTTAATGTGACAGATATATCATCATGCGAGAAGTTTACCGCCAGTTATCGATAGGCTATCAACCAAACCGATGCGAGGCTTGTTTCATGACCCGTTAGAATGCTGAGAGTTCCAGGGATTCAAGTTCAACTCCCTTTTTTTCTTCAATTGTATTGGGATACTTGCTCATTTGTAGTGATAAGATCACTGTTTATTTTGATTGGTTTTTCTTTTGAGCAAGGTATTGGGGATATGGAGTGACGAAAATCACTATTGCTTGTGCCTTTTGATGTGTGCACTGTAGGATGTCAAATTTTGGAGTTTTGACGTTTTGCAAATTTTTTGATGTTTTGCAACTATTGAGAACTTATGGATTCTTAGGGAATTGGGTAGGGAGGATGCTTGTCCTTTTGCCAACTCTCAGCATTCTTTGGGTCATTCGCATAGGGGGATGAGCAAGATAACCGTTTTGCTTATGGTGACCTAGATTACTGTGCAGGTTTCATCTTTCTTTCACACAACTCTGGAATTGTTTAATGTGTTTAGTTTGTGTTGGGATGTTACGTAACAAGGTGTATTTCAAGTATGACTCTACCTTCGTAAAATCTGTCTGACTTGATACAGTACATGGCTAAAGAGCAAAATGATGACTGAATCACGAAAACTCTTGATACATTAAAAGACCACTGACTTTAGTGTGGTGGAAGTAACGCATGGTGTTTGTGTTGTTTTTGTAACATGGAACAGTGGGGAACAAGATGGACTAGCAGAGCAATTACAGCCTATGGTGCCTTTGACCTGTACGACCACATGGATACAATGTTTAATGCAGCTACATATTTTTGTATTTTTGATGGATTGATTTTTGTGAATATGAATATGAGGTGCGAGAAGAGCTCTCGATTGGTGAATTTGATTATGCCTAGAAATGAGATGCAAATTTTTTTTTTTATTGTTTTTGATTGTTTTTTATTTTTGACCAAGTGATTGTGGACATTCTTGGAGCATTTTGGTGACCAAGTAATTGCGATAATCCTTGGGGCGTTTGGGGTGACCAAGAGATTGCTATAATCCTTGGAGATTTTTGGGTGACCAAGTGATTGCGATAATCCTTGGAGCTTTTTGGGGTGACCAAGTGATTGCGATAATCCTTGGAGCTTTTTTTTGGGTGACCAAGTGATTGTGATAATCCTTGGAGCTTTTTGGGGTGACCAAGTGATTGCGATAATCCTTGGAGCTTTTGGTGTTTTGACCAAGTGATTGCGATAATCCTTGGAGCTTTATGGGGTGACCAAGTGATTGCGATAATCCTTGGAGATTTTTTGGGGTGACCAAGTGATTGCGATAATCCTTGGAGCTTTTGGTGTTTTGACCAAGTGATTGCGATAATCCTTGGAGCTTTTTTTTTGGGGGTGACCAAGTGATTGCGATAATCCTTGGAGCTTTTGGTGTTTTGACCAAGTGATTGCGATAATCCTTGGAGCTTTATGGGGTGACCAAGTGATTGCGATAATCCTTGGAGCTTTTTGGGGTGACCAAGTGATTGCAATAATCCTTGGAGCTTTTGGTGTTTTGACAAAGTGATTGTGATAATCCTTGGAGCTTTTTGGGTTGACCAAGTGATTGCGATAATCCTTGGAGCTTTTGGTGTTTTGACCAAGTGATTGCGATAATCCTTGGAGCTTTTGGTGTTTTGACCAAGTGATTGTGATAATCCTTGGAGCTTTTTGGGGTGACCAAGTGATTGTGATAATCCTTGGAGCTTTTTGGTTTGGATTATGCCTTTTCAGGAGATAGAGGTACCCCCAGCTTGATGGTCTTTGCACTCTGGATCTGGCTCTAGAGGTAGGGGCACGAATGGATCTGCCCTATGCACGGATAGGAGGACAAAATCTACCCCCGACACTGATGTTGTTATGGGATCTCTGGGCGGAATTTGATCTTTATGTGCCCAAAGTTGTGGATGTAATGCTTGGTCCCACTGCGATGGGTTAACACACCACTCATGCCCTAGTATTATGTTTATCTGTTGACATGCTTCTTCAATTTTTATGGGATGCCGATGTTGTCTTATGTGATTGCTGTGGGCTATGTCTGTTTCATCCTCACCTTCGGACAATGTGTATAGCTCATCAAAATCTGGAGATTTTGAGACATGGAGGACTGCATCATCAGGTAGCCCTATGGTTAAAGGTTGATCCTCTTCGAAAGGAGCCTTATGTAAGTTGGGCCTTGGGAGCTCCAAAATATTGGTCTCTACCAACTCTAAGTGCTCTAGTGCTTTGCATGTATCGGGAGATTTGAACTCCTCCTCTTTGGTTGGTTCTTGTTGAGGAACTTGGGGACTATAGAGGGGTGGCCTGATGGCACCCCCCATGCCTTGGTAGGGCTTTTCATCCTGCTCTTCTTCTTGCTCTGATTCCTTAGAGGCTTCTTGATGACTTTCTAAGGGTGGCTCATAAACTTGGGTGGATGTCTGAGGAAGGCACCCGTCATTGGTTATAGGATCAACCTCCCGCTCATGTCTGGGAGGCATCGAGGGCGATGCTTGATAAGGTCACGGAGACTCGTCTCGCACCCGGGGGTTGTGCCTCTCATAATGTTTTGTCTTATGTGTGTGAGGGGTTGGAGTCTTCTCAGGTAGTTTATAGCGCAAATTATCTACTTTGCGTTGCATGTATAAGTCCTCTAACTCCTGACGACCTTGCTCAAGCTGCGTGATTCGAGCTTGGCGGGTGGCATGTCTGGCGACTACCGGGTCAATTTTGTCTACCCTATTTTGCTCATGAGGTTCAAATTTTTTTCCTATGTGTTTGCCTCGATCTTGATGATCTAAAATTTCTATGGGTCGCTTCCCTCTGTCGATGTAGGCGGCATGTACTTGAGGCCGCACTATTTGTTGTCCTTGAGGAATGCGATGATTTTCCTCGTACTCCCTTTCATGTTGGCTCTCCTGCATAGTGTGTTGGAACAACTCATCCTTCTGGCACTGAAGGTGCTCTTTGTTAATATAGTACAGTTCCTCTAAATGTAGTCGCTCTAGTCGCTCTAGCTCAAGTTGCGTGAATTGCATTTGGCGTGCGACGTGCTTGACAAATTCTAAGATGGTTGGTCCTGTCGCCTCATGTCTAGAAGGCCTAGATGCCTCTCCTAGATATTTTCGATCATAGTGATCCAATATCTCTATAGGTGACCTCCCTTTGTTGGGGGTAGCGGCATTCCCTCGGGGCTTTGGCCTCAGTGAGTGGTCTTGATAGATAGCAGGTGCGGAGGTGTGTTGCTCCCGCGATGTGTATTGTTTTTGAGGAAGGTAAGGGTTTTCCTCATGCTCTCTTTCATAAGTGAGAAAGGGATGGATGGAGCTAGCTCGCCCTACCTGAAGAGCCTTGTACTTTGGATTTTTCTTTGTAGTCCTGACAACTAGAGGGGGTGAAGGAGGGTTAATGTAATCATGTGGTCCCTCCCGTCGAACCCTATGTTGACCTAGAGCTTTTTCGCGTGGTGACCACTCATAGCGAGCATCTAAGGGAACTCTCCTATGGATGTACCCCTCATGGGAGGGTTTGTTTTGAATGCTATGTTGAACAGGAGTGCCCCTCGAAGAGGTGTCCTTGTAGTCCCTTTCCTTTAAGGTGTGGAGGGGACTACCTTGTGTGTTAGGTCGCCAAGGTGGTATGACCAAATCTTTGGGATTGTAACGGAGGTGACTCGTGCCTCTTGGGACATTGCCCACAGCCTCCACCCGTGATTGGGCTTGGTTACGGGTGAGCACCATGACGATGTCTCTCTAAAAAGCCCTAAAATTGAAAATGAGTCAAATGGGGCCCAAAATTTGTGTGCGCATCCCTCTTATAGTAGATAAGACAAAAATGAAGTTTCAAGTCCTAGCTCTAAATAAATTAGGATATATTGACATCCGAACAGCTCAAAAAGTGCAAAAAATTGGGCACGCAATTTTAAAACCTAATTTCGGGGCACTAGATGATGGAATTTGGCCTCGAAAACTATATTTTTGGGGAATACAACTCCTTGGAGTTGTATTTCCCCAAAAATCCAGTTTTAGGGAAGATGCACTAAAATTTAGGGAAAAATGTAAGATTTTCCATATTTTGTTGGATACTCCTGCATCACTTATGGGCACATTTGGGGTGATTTTGGGTTGACCAAAGGGTTCATGGACACCTTTGGGGCATTTTGGAGTGACCAAGCGATTGCGAGAATCCTTGGAGCTTTTGGAGAAAATGCGTGGATTTTTATCTTTTGTTTATGATTTTTTTCTTTTTTCTTTTTTTTTTTTGTTACACTAAGCAGAAATGAACACACATACACAAACCATGATTATCTCTTTTAAGGATTAATGGTGTGCCCTAAACTGGTTTAGTGCATTTTGATGTTTTGTTTTGTTTTTGTAGGTTTTGAAGAACGTTTAAATGCATTATGACGGCTCATATAACTCCCAAAACGGTCGCCCCTTCAATATACCAACCGAGCCGATATACCAACCTCTCTATATACCCGCCCTTACGAGAGGGAGACTATAGGTACGTGAGAGCAGAAGGTACGTGGTATGTAGGTGGTACGAAAGGGGGATTGTCCTGTTAATGGCACCTACCATAGAATACTTATCCTCGCGCGCATGGGAATCACCCCAACGACACTCGGTCAGCTTTCATCAGGATTTATGCCTAACAATAGTTGACAATCGGGAAATGGATGCAAAGCTAAGCCAAGGTGGTGATGAACCCACCATTGGTCTTGCTCAAGGGCTGGGGTCTTACGACCAGCTCCTTGGTTTAAAATTATTGCGTGAAGCGTGTGGGATTCATTTTATTTAACGAAAATGAAACAAGCATAAATGACTTTCCCTATGCAATGCGAGATAAAATGAAAACAGTTAAAGAAACAGAAACAGAAACAGAAAATTTAACAGAGATTATGGAAATCCCTACCTCTTCTCTGCCTGGATCGGTTGCTTTTGAATTTCTGCTCTAAAAAGTTGCAGACAAAAATTCGTCCCTCGGTGAGACGAATTACAGAACAAAATTCATCCCTTCGAGAGAAGAATTTGAATTCGTCTCAGGGTCAGACGAATTTCAGTAAAGCAATTTCCATAGTCAAGGAAGAATAACAGTTAGAAACCAAAAAGGTATCTGTCAAACACAAAACACAGAAATTTAATCAGTTTTTGTGATTTTAAAAACCAGGGAACAGGGTCCCACCGTGATCGCCACTGAAAGCACGAGATTCCGGGCAAAGGAAACACTAATTGCGATGCATCCAAAATCAAATACACTTAAGTCCTAGAAATGTAAATTGCATGAAATGAAAGAAACACATTGGAAGAGACACAAGCAAATGGAGAAAACACAACCCTTTCATTAAAATTTCTTGATCTCTGTTACAAATACGCCTCCTCCCTTTTCAGGGGCTAGGAGTGTTAAAAGAATTTGACTACAATCGAGACTTAAGGTTCCTCTTTTCGCGTGCCCACACTTGAAATGGATGGGCCAAGATGATGCCGTCACTGATTTCGATGAGTCTTTGACCTCTGTTGCTCCTCCTGTGAACAAAGAAACAACGAAGATGTCAGTAGCACCTGCTACACATAAGAAGTGTTTGTTCTCTAAAATCACCAAAAGATGCATGCAAACATTTGTCTGAAACAGTGAGTAAAATGACTCTAAATGACCCGAAAACCTGACGAGAGGACGGAAAACATCACCGAGAAGGCCATCGCCACCGAGACGGTCGGCCAATCGCCTTCAAGCGGAATTCGTCCCCAGGCGGGACGAATTCGATCGCAATTCGTCCCTGGGTGGGACGAATTCTTCTGTGTTGGAAAAGCCGACCTGATGCTGCTCCAATGTCGAATCCTGAGACCTGCAAAACGCCTAAAAATAAAGGGGTTATGTAATTCGGGCCATTTTGGGATGACCCAGATGGTCGGATTCTCCCAATTTGGCCTCTATCCTCAGGAATTCGATATCGCCACCTACAAGTCAGTGAAACAACCAAGCGACACAAAGAATGATAAAATTTGATCATAATGTTATGAAATTGAAGCTATGAATTCACCAAACAGAATAACACAAAATGCAACATGAACAAGTAATCTAGAATGCTTTAGAATAAAACTTAGAAAGTGCGGGGGTGCCCAAAAACTTCTTAGGATTGGGGGGTCGGCAAATTGGTTGATTCAGGTGTCCATATGTTGGATTTGGGTCAGATTCAAGCTTCCAAAAGCCACCCAACAACCTCCCTTGCAAAAGAGATTGGTGGATGTTAGAAGGTGAATCAAAGGGGATGCAAGTGGGTGTTCAACTCAGCAGCACTTCGTTGCTTGAAATCTCCTTCAATCTGTATCATCTTTGGGTGAGAAAAGTCTCACCTTTTATAGACCCATGGGGTCTCTTTTGAGAGGGAAGCATAAGCGCCATGTGTTGGTCATAGGTGCCATGTGGCAGTCAAGTCTTCCCATGAGGGAGGGGAGTCCTCCATGACTTGGGCTTTCATAACTGCCCTTGTGACAGTCCTCTAACGGCCCATCTGTTCACCCACACATGCGTGCGAGGTAGGAGTCATTAACTGACTGTCCCTGGCTGCCACTTGGCGCCATTCTTCTTTTTTCCCATTAAACTTGGAATTCGTCCTACCCAGGGACGAATTCAGAATTTGTCCCTTGGTGAGATGGATTCCAATTTGAATTCATCCCAGGGTGGGACGAATTTGGAGTAGGTTGTCCGAAGGTGCCAAATTGCCTTCTGACCTTCCAAAATTGTTGTAAAAGTGGTTAGGACCACTGTTTAACCTCTGAGGGCTTCCCTGGGGGCTATGTGTGTCAAAGTGATCAGTGTTTGTAGTCACATAATCGGATTGGTGCTGTTTTGGTGTCTACACCAAGAGATGTGGAGAAATTTGTGTCTTGGTGTAGAACCTATCAGCTAGCTAAGGGGACGAAGAGGAATATCGGGTTGTATCAGCCATTGTCGGTACCAAATGGACCTTGGGAGGATATCAACATGGATTTTATGCTAGGATTACCGAGAACATATTGAGGTAATGACAACATATTTGTTGTTGTAGATAGATTTTTGAATATGGCTCATTTTATTCCTTGCAAAAAGACAAATGATGCATCTCAGATTGCCAATTTTTTTTTTCAAGAAGTGGTTAGGCTGCATGGATTGCCTAAGAGCATTACGACAGATAGAGATACAAATTTTATGAGTTATTTATGGAAAATGCTATGGCAGATATTGGGCACAAATTTGGATTTTAGTTATGCATATCATCCACAAAATGATGGGTAGATAGAAGTGGTGAATTGAAGTTTGGGTAATTTGTTGAGGACTTTAGCTATATATAGGCTGAAGTAATGGGATATTATTTTAGCCCAAACATAGTTTGCATATAATAACTCAATAAATTGATCTACAAGAGCATCACCATTTCAAATTGTGTATGAGATATTGCCCAAGGGAGTTATGGATTTAGTAAATATTGTGTTCGAGCAGAAGAATGCTAAAGCAAAATACTTCACAAAGAACATGAAGCAGCTCCAACGTGAAATCCAAGAGAAAATTAAAAGTAACAATCAAAATTATAAGGAATATGAAGATAAGAGGAGGAGATGCGAGTCATTTGAATTTGGAGATAAATTTATGGTTTACTTGCGGAAGGAGATATTTTTGAAAGGTACCTATAACAAATTAAAATATAAGAAAATTGGGCCATGTAAAATTATTAATTTTTTTTTTATAATGCATATGAAGTGGAACTTCATGGGCATGGATATTTCTCCAATATTTAATGTAGCGGATCTTCATCCCTACAAGGGTGATAATGAGGCAAAATATATTGTGACTGAAGAAACAAAGATCGTTGATTGGGTAGAACACATACTAGAGAAGAAGCAAGAGGAAATTGTGCAAGTTCTAGGTGAGAGAGTTGGAAGAAAAACAAAACATCGAGACTACAAGGAATATTTTGTTTGTTAGAAAGGAAGAGGCCCATCAAAGGATGAATGGATTACGGAGGAAGAGGTTTCTCATTTAGGCAAACAATCAAATTTACACTAACTGTGTAAGCAGGATATCACACATCTTTCACCTTAGGGAGGTTGACACAGGAGCTACGAAAAGTAGGGGATTTTGATCTCAAGAGGTAGGTATAATGAATCCAAAGGAATTCATATAGCAATTTTGTAGGCAATTAAAATAAGAAAAATAAAAAATAAAAAATAAAATAAAATCTAGAAAAACCTACAATATATATAATATTTTTATTTAAATGCAAATTGTTAATGAGTACAAGTTTTTCTTGGTGCTCAATGACCCATATTTAGATTTTTAGATCAAATCTAATTAATGACACACAAGATAATCTGGTGAGATAATATTTTTAGAGAAGCATCGGATCTAGAATGGATTTGAAGAGAAATATAAAAAAGACAGACTAGTGAGTGAAATAATCAGATCTACTAGCTTGTATTTACCATTGTTATATAAAAACTACTTACTGATGAAATAAAAAACATTGTGGAATTTCAGAGTTGGCTTGTGCATGTGAATGATATTTTGTTTGGTTAAAAGAAAACATAAATAATAGTGTTGTGTGATTATTATTTTTTGCTGGGAATTGGTTCCATCCGCACTTCCTATGTGTTATGTTTCTAATGACATGCCCAAGAGCCTAGTTTTGAACTTGGTTTTTATTATAAAATTTATGATGTAGACTTGGTTGTGAGGCAAAAATAATGGCCAATATATTAAGAGTAACTTTTCATACAATAGTCTTATAAATAGATTAAAATTCAATGAGTGATCCTCTAATTAGGAATGGATCTCTAGGTAGGACCATCTTCATTATGTGTTGTTAATTTAGCTCTACAATTTCAATGTTGGCATGGATGTCTCTAGTAGTGTATCCAAGAACTTGGTTATGAACCTCATTCTAACCATAAAATTTGCAATCTAGACATAATATCCAAGGATATACAAGTTGTCTTCCATATTTAATGAATTCATGCCACACTTGTTAATGCTTTGATAAGTTAAAAATTTACATGAGAAAAATATATGGTTATTTTTGCATTTTTTTAATTTGTAAAATATGGTTTTTGAAAGGGCCCAAACCCTTTTATATTCCTAGATTGGTCTATCCAGTCTTACATTTTGATTTTCCTCTTACCAAAACTTCAATACATACTCAAATATTCAAATACAATATTACAACAATATTTCACATCTAATATTCCTTTTATTTCATTCTAAATCAAAATATTAATAGTTTTTTTGCATTAGATATTTAGTTTATTCTAGCACATAAACATGCAACCTCATTACATCCATAAGCTCTAGAAGATGGAAGCCTCAATAAACAAATCCATAGATCTATAGAAGATGGATCTCATAGCACAAAAATCCATAGATTTTTAGAAATTAGAACCCTAAGTAGATAGATCCCTAAATCTCTAGAAAATGGAACCCTTCCCACTTGAGCATCACAATGCTTCCAAAAATTCAAAAGTCCACACATATGTAAATAATGATCTCCTTAATAGATAGGTCCATAGATATTTATAATATTGAACCTTTAGTAATCTTGTCTATAGATCTCTAGAATATGGAGCCTACATACAGATCCAAAAATCTTCAGGAAAAAAAGCCCTTACTAAACAAATAGATAGATCTTTAAAAAATAAAATGGTTCCATCTGCTAATGCAAATCCTCAAAAAATGATACCCTTGATAAAAAAATCCTTTTAAAATCCCAAATATGTCCAAGGAAATGGCCTCGTAGCATCCATTTTCCCAAATATACAAAAAAAAAAATCACTTTGGACATTATGAACATTAGAACTTTCACCCATTGGATTGATTTTCTAAAAGTACTCCCTCCTTTGCCACTAAATGGAGAACATATGGATGTAACCCATTTGATGGTATCCATATTATCTTCCTCTCTAAGAGCTCCCCAACTAGATAGTCATTTAACCATCCCATTTCCTTCTCTATAGACATGTACCACTTGAAATTCTTCTAGTGCATTTAGGTATCTTAGTGTATCTATTACCATGTCTACTACTCTCTAAATCTCCACTAACTGGTAATTAATAATATTTAATGAGTATCCCTCAATTATTAATATTTTAGCCCTTGGTAGAACTATCTAATGACTAGTCATAATACCCAAATACTCACTCATAACTCCACTCACCATTCTTTGGCTATCCCTAAGAATTTATCCTCCTCTAGCCTTCCTTCAACTACCTTTAGAAGTCCCATCAAAATTTAGTTTCAACCATCCTTATATTGGTGGTTGTCACTTGGTCAAGCTTATCAATCCTCCTTGGGATTGCCATTCATCGCAACTAGATTTAGGTTTCAATTTGCACTTAATTTATTTTCCTCCAATGACTCTACTCATGGACTTTCACATTTTTTCTCTTCAAGAATTGTTTTTCTTTAAGAATATTTGGGTTAATTGAATATTTCTTTTGGACATTGAGTCTAACTCTTTTCCTATGTAATGCAAGTCCTTTTATCATATCCAACATGTTGGATTTGATTTTATTTTAGTTCATCACATCTCAAGTGATACTCAGAATATTTTGGTTAATTGGATATTTTGTATGTTTGTTACTCCTTTAATATTTTAGCTTGGTGAAGCCCTTTGTTGAGTGTTGGGTGCAAGAAGCATTCCATGTCTTATAATTTTTTAATTTGTTCTTTTGTTATGTTAGCTTTGTATTACACACTTGTTGATGTAAGTACTTGAAACTGTATGACAATGTATTTTATTTATTCTACCTATCAATCTTTGCTATTACATTCGGTGCTAGATTGTCATTCATACTTAGCCAAAATTCTTGTTAGTCATGTCGGATGATTTTTCAAGTCATACCAGACTTTTTATGTTTCCTCGTTGATATCATGATCTCTTTCCATCTGCTCTACTGTCTTTCTTTACCTTTTGTTTCAATGCTATACGTTAGAGTTTTAATGTCCCTTATTAACATTAGCATCTCAAAATTTCAGCCAACTTCCTTCACTTCACCCAAATTCTAGTCTAAGATTCTATGAATTTTAGCTATTGGGTGCTAGATATATTTATGCTAGTTGCTGATGTCATGACCCTAGAGCTTTCGATAGCATTCTTATACTTAGCAAAATTTTATATATTTTTTGCTTGCCTTGTCTTTCTTTGATTTGATGACTATTTTAGATGTTTGACAAACTCTCTTACCAAAAAATACAAGGTATTCTATTGATAAAATTTATATCCCTATCCAAAGATGGATGTGGGTGAAGAATTTTACTCACAGGTAGTTTTTATGCTTGACTAGTCCATCAAATGGAGAGATACAAAGCTATCTAATTTTTTGGAAGATTCACATATTGCTTTTTTGGGGGAGATTATTATGGGGGATGCCAAAGGATTTGGTATAACATATTTAAAATAAGCTCTTCAAAATATTAAAAAAATAGTCATTCATGAAAATGATGATAAAATCTCCTTCTACTAGTAGAACTATATTACGGTCATACTTATTGGCACACCTAGCTAAGAGGAAAGGAAGACCCCAGTGCAAACATCAAAAGGGGCCTCCCCAAAGAAACAAGATAGGGGAGAACTTTGAGTTTAGAATTAAGAATCAAAGAGTTAAAGAAAGATATAGAAGAGGGTAAGAAAAGAACCCTACGAAGTATGGATGTATTTATCTATAGTAGCCTAAGAAATTAGAGTCATTAGTTGGAATGCTAGGGACAATAATGCTCCTAAATAAGGATAATTAAATCATTTATAGTGCTCTTATTGAAGATGCAGGTCCCAAGTAGTTTATTGATGTCTATTTTGTTGGGGATCTTTGTACTTCTTCTAGTGGATTTTATCTGATTTGTTGTTTTGTAGGTTTTTTATTGTGCTTAGTTTATATTTATATCCAAATGTAATAGTAATTTTATTATTAGTCTTAGCTTGTAGTTGTGTAGCTTATTTTTGGCTATAGTTATATCTACATATCTTTTGAGCAGATGTTTGTCTCAGCTTGTTGTTCTCACTTGAGTTGTATGGCATGTCCCTGAGCTCTTACTATTCCTTTTTGTAAAAAGGTTTGGGGTCCCTTTTAAAACCCTCTTATTATACAATAAAAAAAGTTCATTTATAATGGATAACTATCCATAGACTCTATTATTTGTTGGAAGAATTGTTACATCATTATGAAGTAATGTGGTCATAATTAGTTAGGTGGTTAAAAATGCTAATGATGTGATAGTAGTTGTAATTTTCATCATTAGAAAATCACATGGAATGTAATGTTACTATAATGTAGGCAACAAAATATGTATTTATACTATACTTGTTCAATGAAAGGAAAAGTAGAGAGTTCTAAGAATTGGTATCAGAGTGACATATAGATTCCTTGGACAAGATTGAAACATCCAATAAGTCTTTGGGTTTGTTGTAAATGTTGGCAGATGAATATGTAGACACTTACCGCCTTAAATGGAATTTATTCAATGAGCGACATATAATCAAATATGCAGAAGAATCTGTATAATAGAGACAACACCATAAAGAGGGATTCCATGCACTCATCCTATTTTGGTATGGGCCCTCCATAATCAATCATAGATCTATGACAAAATTTAGAAATTGATTTTTTTTTCATATTTCACGTCAACTACATGTGCTCATTTACCTCTCTAATTTGTGGGTAGTTCTAGCATTGTGGTATCAAGGATTTTTTGACTATCAGAGGAGTATTATTTAAATATTAAATACCTCCCATTGATCATAGTGATAATATATTGAAGTGGACAAGATTGTTGGCCTCATTTGTTTACTTGTCTTATCATCAAAAGTGACCTCTTTATCAAATTTGACATGATTGTCGCTTTGAACAAATATTTTTGTGATAATAATTACAATCCTTTGAATTCTTTTGCACACCTTTCTCACTCTATTATTTGAATGGTGTTTTTAGCCAAATTTTGTATTAAACACCTATAATTGCATACATAAAATGGGATAGCTTCTTGTAGTCTTGAGAGACACAATGGTCATTGTTTCAATTAGACATCATACAAGCCCCAAATGATATTGTGCATACCTTTCCACACACATTGATTTGACATTTCTTTGTATCTAGAAAGTCATTTTAGAAATCATATTACATGTGAAGGTAACAACCACATATTGGGAAGAAATTTAAAGAATTATCTATGTTACATTTGGTGGAAAGGATGGACCACTATAATTGGGAGTAATTCAATGTATTTGTTTTATAAATAGTTTCTTCTAGTGTAATAAATGGTCAATATTAGTGGTATTGTTGGTCACGAATCCGCCTAGTCATATGAAATGTGCCCTAGACACGGCCAACATTGAAATGTTGAGAGAAAGAGAAGTCTCTTGGGCCGATCTCCAGAGAGGGCTGGCTCCCTTACTAATCTAAACTTGATTTCAGATAAGAGTTGTACGAAAGGAATGAAAAGAAATGCGAAAAGAAATGGGACATAACAGAAAGAGATGGGAAATATGGCCAAAGTCGATAGTTGATAGGGAGAACAACCTCAGACAGCAAATAACCTCAAACTAAATCCTGAAGATAAACAACAACTGGTTCTTAGAATGCATAAACAAAAATTGGATCAAACATTGACCATAGATGTGCTTCCAATTATACTCCAAATGTTCAAATGAAAACATAGACAAATCCAAAACAACAAAATTCAACCTATATTTTAGCACTTGACTAAACAAAAGTGAATTACATAGAAAGCATCACATCAACATCAGTTTGGATCACCAACTCCAAAAGACTCTAAGAATAGAGCAAAATGCGTCTAGGATTTCTGCTTCAAATTTTTGCAAAAAGGTCCTCCTCCCAGAGAAAGAGATGTACATTCATATTTATAGAGGTCTTGCCTCTCCATTTTGAATCGCAGCATTTAAGACATGAAACAGATTTTCTTGAGATCCACAAAACATGCACTTGAAAAGAGAAACAATCCCCTTAAATCTGCCTCGGAGAAATCACATTCGAACGGAAACAAGGAACCACATTTCTTCATTAAATGACCATTATCGGGGCATGCTTGAAGCGTTAGGAGATCACGAACAAGAGCTTTTAATATAGGAGGCATCTTTAATTTTGGTGGCTTCAAAAATTGCATGATTTAGCACGTTCTTCCATCTTGCGCACATAGGTAAACAACAAAGCATTTAATTTTGGAGTCTCTTTATTGGGCCTTTATTGCTGCTTTCTAGTGTGAGACTATGACAGGTCACGAAAATGCGACATGTCACGATATCATGACACTTTTATCTCCTTGCCCTTTCTTGCTGCTTTTGGCTATGAAAACGCGACATGTCACGATATCACGACACTTTCCTTTACTTTGCTTTGGCAACAACAAAAAAGAAGTTAATGTGGCAAAAATGCCAACATTCTTGGTGACTCATGGGGCATTTAGCTTGTCTTAATGCAGGGATCCCAGGCCTTTATCCATTGGGCAACAGAGTCAAGAATCTGGATGAGCAGAAGAAGTGAGTGCTGGTTGATGTTGGACGTTTCTGCGGGTTGCTGCAATAAGCTCTTGCTAGCGCTAGACACTCAAAATAAGACTTTTAGCAAAAATCAGAGGAATAGTAGAACTTCCCTTATTCCTTTAACTACTATATTTTTCCTAGCTCTATTGAGCTGGGAAATCACTGGGTGCTGTGAAAGGGTCTCCATGGCAGTAGTGAAAAGCACCTGGGTTGCAAAACAAAAATGAATGGAGTGATGATCGACAGATGTGCAGGTCGAGGAACAAGAATGGTGAATGATGGAATGGTGGAATATGGAGGAGTAGAAGTGGTAGATACAACAACTGAAGAGGGCACTATTGTGCTACCAACTACTGGTATTCCATCAAAATAGTAATGAAATGGAAGTAGATGGGATGGAGAAAGCGATGGGAACTATGGAGAAGTGCTTAAAAGAAAAAGGACTAGAATAAAGGGGAAGTGAAGAAACGGGAACATCAGAGAGGGGAATAGAAACAACAGTAGTGGCTTGATTATGTACAGTGGAAGGAGTGGGAGAGGAAGGGAATGAAAATAAGGAAGTGGAAGAAAGAAGTAGATGGAAGCCACTACCTGCTAGGAAGGAAAATAAAAAGAGAGAGAAATAGACATACCTGCATGCTCGTGTGCAAAAGGAGCCGTAGTTGACGATTTATGTACAAAGGTAACTCCTACAAGTGGTGCTTCTATTTTTTTTTTTTTTTTAGAACTCCTCTTTTTTTTCTTTTTTTTTTCCCTGCTTAAGAACAAAACAAAACAAATTGTACCTAAGTGCCTAAGCAACACCTAGTACCCTCAACACTTTATTTACTAGTCGGGCTATTTATAGTATTTACACAAAATTTTATGACATGATTAGCATGCCGCCACCACAAAATCAGCTTTGGGTGCCTATCCGGTGAACCTGCAATGTCTGGACCAGATCTGATTATACTTCAGTAAATCTTTGAAATCCAGCTGGCCTCTTCCTGAAGTTCTCCATGTTGCGAACAGGGTGCAATGTGGCAGGTTATCATTCCTACTAGTACCCATATTATTGATGAATAATGTGGCAAAGAGTTTTGCCACATGGGGGCCTTCTTCGGGTACCGGTTGTAGTGATGGCTGGAGCCAATACCACCAATTTAAAGAGTCAACTGGCTATGGGCTGAGTACAGGATCCTCCAACCCCTTGATGCGACAAAAGGACTTTTTTGGTGATAAGTCTTCTTCCAGGATCTCCTCAGGCTCAACCTCTTGGTGAAGCATGCTCAATGGGTTCTGGCTGAATACTTGCGTGATATGCCTTGAGATACAAAAATGGTGAAAAAATGTGCCCTCTTTGTTTTCAGGTTCTACCACTTGAGCCTGTTCTTCTCCTTGGCCCATCTTCTGATGGAGGAAACTACAAGAAACCATATTGTTCATTGTTGGAACATGGCTTGCATATTCCCATCATTGGACTTGGATGAAATCTGCCTCTCGAGCTCCACATAACTGCATTTTAGGTCTCTAACCGATATGAGGGATCTGCCATGATGAATACTGCATTGGATAGATAGGAGCAGCAACTATCAGATAAGGTGATGGGGTTTCTCCCCACTATATTTTTCTTGATAGGAGCAGAAGGTGCTCCGCTTGTAATGCTTCCTCAAATATTTGAGGGAATCTAGGTTCACCTGATCACCGCAAGAGGAGGTTTATGTCCGGGTGGAAATCTCGAACATAGAAGAGGTGGGCTTGGGCGGGTGTCGGTTGGATCTCTCTTGGAATTCTCTTCCAAATTCTATAGAATCAGACATTGAAGTCTATGATGCTCTCCTAAGGTGTTCTTGTGATGGTGGAGAGGTGCTTCAAAAGCTGGAAGGGATCCTGAGAGCTGTCAAAATTTTTAATGAGTTCTCCCGCTAAGTCATCCCATGAGCAGATGCTCTTACGCCCGAGTAGTCTGTACCACTGCAATGCCATTCCTTCCAAAGATAGAACCAAAAGTCTTATCATGACATCTTTGTGGGTTATGTCATGGAGGGTCGCTAAAGCAACATCTTCAAGGTGCTCTCGGGCCATTCCCTTGGTGCCATTGTATTTTGTCAATGTCTTCAATGCGCTCTTGGGAATCTCATGGTAACTTTGAAGATTCAGAGGGCCAGGATCATCCCAGCTAGGACAGCATACCCTCTCCATTATAGCAGTGGTCTGCATATATCACGGTTATTGTCGCTAAGTCGAGTCGCTAGGTGAACATTCTTTTCTCCGCTTGTGAGGTCAAGGCTGCTCACCAAACCTTGATTCCTTTGAGGTGTCTTCTTTCAGCTTTAAAAAGTGCCTACGATCAAGAAATCTAGATCTTCAGCTCAACAAAGTCACCAGATGAACTTACAATCTTTGCTTTGAGGTCAAGACAGTTCATAAAAATCTTGATTCCTTCGGGTGTCAAAATATGGGACTTGTGAGTCTCACCGACTATGGATCTTACTGAGACAGAAACTGTCTATCCCACCGGGCGTGCCAAAAACTGTTGGTCACGAATATTCCTAGTCATATGAAATGCACCCTAGACCCGGCCAACATTGAAATGTTGAGAGAAAGAGAAGTCTCCCAGGCCGATCTCCAGAGAGGGTTGGCTCCCTTACTAATCTAAACTTGATTTCAGATAAGAGTTGCAAGAAAGGAATGAAAATAAATGCGAAAAGAAATGGGAAATAACAAAAAGAGATGGGAAATATGGTCGAAGCCGACAGTTGATAGGGAGAACAACCTCAGACAGCAAATAACCTCAAACTAAATCCTGAAGATAAATAGAAACTGGTTCTTAGAATGCATAAATAGAAATTGGATCAAACATTGACCATAGATGTGCTTCCAATTATACTCCAAATGTTCAAATGAAAACATAGCCAAATCCAAAACAATAGAATTAAACCTATATTTTAGCACTTGACTAAACAAAAGTGAATTACACAGAAAGCATCACATCAACATCAGTTTGGATCACCAACTCCAAAAGACTCTAAGAACAGAGCAAAATGCGTCTAGGATTTCTGCTTCAAATTTTTACAAAAAGGTCCTCCTCCCAGAGAAAGAGATGTACATTCATATTTATAGAGGTCTTGCCTCTCCATTTTGAATCACAGCATTTATGACATAAAATAGATTTTCTTGAGATCCACAAAACATGCACTTGAAAAGAGAAACAATCCCCTTAAATCTACCTCGAAGAAATCACATTCGAACGGAGACAAGGGACCACATTTCCTCATTAAATTACCATTCTCGAGGCATGCTTGAAGTGTTAGGAGATCACTAACCAGAGCTTTTAATACAGGAGGCATCTTTAATTTTGGTGGCTTCAAAAACTGCATGATTTAGCATGTTCTTCCATCTTGCGCACATAGGTAAACAGCAAAGCATTTAATTTTGGAGTCTCTTTATTGGGCCTTTGTTGTTGCTTTCTAGTGCGAGACTGTGACAGGTCGTGAAAATGCGACATGTCGCGATATCATGACACTTTTATCTCCTTGCCCTTTCTTGCTACTTTTGGCCACAAAAATGCGACATGTCATGAAATCGCGACACTTTCCTTTACTTTGCTTTTGCAACAACAAAAAAAGAAGTTAATGTGGCAAAAATGCCAACAGGTATTTATAGAGGGATAGATTAAGAGTCATAGCATTTAAATAATCATGTTAGTTTTACAAAGGGAGAAGATTATTATTTCATAATTGTTATATATATTGGTCTGACTAAAGTTAGAAGTGTCCATTTCAAAAAAAATTTGTTGTCCTTGATTCAAGTTAAGGGTGTGTTATAAGTAGTACTCAACACCTTTATAGAGTGTTTACATTAAGGTAAGAAGTTATGTTTATTCCTTTTAGTACTCATGGATAATACAATATTGATTGAAAATTTTGATGGATGATATTTTTATATATGGAAAGTGAAACTTCAATTGATTCTAAATGAAAAATATGTTTGGCATGTCATGACTAAAAATCCACAAAAATCATAAACCCGTAAGAAGGTAACCATGTGGACTACGAAGACTAATAAATAAATAACTATGATTGGTATTGGGTTCTTAGTTGTGTACCTACATCACATATATATCTCAAAGATTACTAAAAAAGTTTAGGATTTTATTAATACATTGTTTGTATCACAAGCATCAAACGCAAAGATGATAATTAAGTATTAACTTGTTAGATTAAAGATGAAGGAAGGTGATGATATCATCCAACACATAAATTTCACTCTTTGATGAATCAACTAGCTGGAATTAATGCCAAGGTAGAAAGTGATGATGCCAAAGCTATTTTGTTAAATAGCATGCCTTCTAGTTATGCCAATATTGTGTTCACATTGAACAAAATTAATCCTACCTTGGAAGATGTAATCTTGACTTTGATTGATGAAGCAAATCGAGTTAAGAAAAATGACCTAAATAATGAGGACAAAATATTGTTTGCAAAGAAGAAATAAATAATTAAGGGTTCTTCATCCAAAGTCCAATTTATCTTCCTACTACAAGCAAAGGGGGCATCTAATTTTGAACTGCATTCAACAAGTCAAGGGTCTGATAGATGGAAAGTTGAAACCAAACAAGGTGATGGTTGCAAATGAAGACAATGATGAAGAATGCAATATTATAGCATGTGACAAAGAACCTTCCCATGTGACAATATGTATGAAATAAATTAACAAGGAATGACAAGAGAACAAAATGGCACTACCATAATCATTGTACATTCAATAATATAGGAGGGAAGTGCCACTAACGGAAAGCAAAATTTTATCAATATCTTATTGTTCTTAGGAAGGAGCAATTACAACTCATAAAATGTATCTATGACTTACTCAATGTCAAAAAATATTTATAATGGAGACCATGGCTTCTATTTATAGGAAGAATTCACCCTTGAGTTACATTCGATGACAAATCATTACTCCTAGTACAAGTAAATATTTGAGGGCCTCTTTAATAAAATGATTTTAGAATCCACTTTTGGGGTGTAACCCTCTTCTTTGAATGAATCACTTCCCTTGGAGTGAATTGCTTTATTAAGACAAATCACATATTTGGGACTTAACAAAAATTTTGTAAGTTTTACAAATTTTGATGTTTTGCAATGTAGTTGTTAGGCTTATTCATTTTTCTTTGTCTTTCATACCTAATTTATTAGAGAAATTAGAAGGTAATATCCAATAAAATACATTCATAAAATTTAATTTAATATTGTACTCAATTTAAGAAATCAATTAAATATTTTTACTAACTAAAATTGTTCCCTCAAAAAGTCAAAATAGTTAATTTTTCATAATACATGTTGGAATTCATGTGTATTTCTATAAATGAATAGAATCAATAAATCCACTCATATTTTATAGAAAAAGAGTAAAAAACTATGAAAGAGAGAAATAGATAGTGTGTGCCAATAAGCATAAAAAGTAATCACTATATTACTTATAGATAAAGATTACATGTTTACAAGAAGAGACATTACAAAATTACAATAGTACCTTGACAAAGAATAAACAAAAGAAAGGAATATGATGGATTATGTCTTCATGCATAAGATGATTTAGTAGCCAAAAGGAAGAAGAAGGATTGACTACAACATATACCTAATATCTTTTGTATATGCCTTAGAATATTGAATAACTACTACAAATGTTACAAATCTAATTGTATCTCCTATAAACATAGACCAAATATTTTGATTGCATAACATATTATGATATTTCCCTTTTGAAATAGGGCAATACACATTGAGGACTACCATACATAATTTGGTCCCTAACACTATAATATATCCTTCAACTAATGTCACCAATGTGAAGAGATAAAAAAATAATGCAATTTAAAAAAAAGGGTTCAAAACTCTTCCATATGCAAAAGTTATGTCTTCTAAAAAATTTTCCCTAATAACCCTCAAAAATTTAAAAAATAAACCTCACAAACCTTAAAAATGTTATGTCCAATCTCAATCTATCGCTTGATGCCTTTTGGTATCTACCAGTTCTAACTAATCACCCCTAAACAGTTGGTTTAACAAATACTAGAGTTCTATTGGTTGAAGGAGTATATATATGTTAAGAAAGGTTAATATGTGGCATAGGATACAACCCATAATCCACATCATCCATAAAATGGTAAAATATTGATCAGAATCAAAATTGATTCTATAGGGATCCAAAACCATTGCATTAACTAAGCCACAATGCCTACACTAGGGCTTAAGAGGATACTCCACCAAAAGAATGAACGAACCCCTTAGTTAGGCCAAAAATCCAATACAACCTTCTATTCAAAGTGATTTAAACTCTTCAAATGTTGCTCTTAATGTATTCGAGCTAATTAGCATTGGTTGTCAAAAAATGTTAATAATAGGTTTTGAAATTGGGTCCCCTTCCCCCATATACACAATTCAATGCTTGTTTGAGCATGCCTTGTAGCCAACCATAGAATATTAAATGTACTATTATCTCTACATTTGTCCAATGAAGAGAAGATAAACTGAAAGGGTTATGAATCAAACCTTGGTTCATCATGAGAAAAATGTCTTAGACATGCCCATCTAACCATCTTAGCAACTTCTATAAATGTGAAGAAGTATGCATCCCCTCCGTTGAGAGTAACAACACATGCACAGTAGTAAGAGCATGCTAAAACATTGAAGGGAACATGTGCAAAATGATTACAAATGTTCAAAACAAATGATACATATGAGAGATTAAAGTAGAATGGATTCAAATTCAAAAAACTAAATTGCTAGTGTTTTTCCAAATGATACATCATGATTTCCTTATGAAGAAAAAAAAATACTCATCATACAATATAGAACATAGATATGCATACAAACCTCCATAATGATGAAACAACTAAAGGAGAGATGACAAATTCAATAGAATGAATGAAAGAGTGAATGTAGAATTATATAAAAGGATATCTTTTTTGTCTCTTATACCAAAAGAGCTTATAAGGTTTTGAAAATAAATCAGCCTTAAAATATAGAAGAGAAATTAAAGGTTCTGAGATAACTTTATTCATGACTAAGCAACATTGCTTTGTACCCAATCTGATATCATGTTGAAATTCACATCTATTATATAAAATAAAATATAAAAAAATATATAAAAAATACATGTAAGAAATATATGATTAGTCACTATATTGTCTATAAATAAATATCATTTAACCACAACTCATAAGACTTATATAATAAAGTAAATTGTTGGGGGGCAATGTAGTTTGGGATTTGACTTGAGGTCCAAGATTCAAACCACGAGATGTGTGTATGTGTGCATCCCCTATTGATAAGCTTAGCTCCCGACCTTACAAGAGGTTATAGCTGAAATAAAAATGCTCAATCCTAAACATGATCATAAAAATTTATCACACTTTACAATACCAAAAATATATATATAAATAAAATAAACTAAATTAAATAGAAAATAACCATATAAAATATTATGTCGTATGGAACCTAGGAGACATTGTACTTTCAACAATAAGAAATTTGCCCCATACTTATAAACTGTCTAAATATTAAAAAATAAAATCTCGCTAAGGCTATGTGGATTCTATGCGCCACGTCCGCTCTTTCAATACTTTACGTGGCATTGTTTTTACCTGCCACGCTCTCCGTTACTAGGTGGCGTTTTTCCCATGCAAGCTTTTAATATTGCGACCTTCCCACTAGCATCTGTCGTAGAGGAGGCAAATTCCTGTTAATTTTAGGAACTTGATTTTATTCCATTGCAATTAGGCAATACGCCTGTGGAGGTAAGGATTATTTTTCAGTCCTTACTTAGGTTATGAAGCTTGTCACTGTTCTTCAAATTAATTTGTATTTTTTTTTTCTTTTTACAGAAGTGGAGGATATTCAAATTCTTTTTGCATGCTAAAATGTTTTATAGGCCTTGCTGTATAGTGTATTCAATACTATAATTGTATGAAATGTGATGTGTTCGTAACGTCTCCAAAATGAGTTACAAGCAAAATTTGCTTCCATACAAGGCTCTTATTAATACTCTTAAGAATGAAGTCTGTTTACCTAATTCTACTTGAAATGACATACTCAAATCGATATTAATTTCATTAACTGCTTTAGAATGTCGTACCGTATTCTAGTTAAATGACAGACTATGGTGATTGTTTTTGACATCTGATGTAATTATGTATAAAAAGTGAAAGAGATTGCAGCTAATTTCTTTCACTGTCATCAGTCAGATGAAATTTGTTTTGTTTTGTTTAGAGGACATGGGATATGTTGGACAAGATGACAGAAGTGGGTTCAAAAACTGAGGAATAAAAATATAGTTTTTCTAGAATTTTCATAGAGCTTATTCAAGATTCTTTCTTGAATAAGACTCTTTTGATATGTTGGACAAGATGACAGAAGTGGGTTCAAAAACTGAGGAATTAAAATATAGTTTTTCTAGAATTTTCATAGAGCTTATTCAAGATTCTTTCTTGAATAAGACTCTTTTGGTTATTGAGAAAATAAAATCCTTAGACATTTGAAATGAAATGAGATGATTAAAATCCTTAGACATTTGAAGTGAAATGGAATGATTTATTTTTAATGAAGTAGCATGCAATTTATAAGATATAACAGAGATGATAACAGTATATATACACATTCTCTAAATAGATCAGAGGACAGCTAAAGCTTATGCCACCCTCTTTTGGAGGGTTTAATAACAGTATATACAGACATTTACTAAAGAGATAATAGGACATTATACGCTTATATGCTACCCTCGTTTTTGTTCTATTCTATTTTGCTGGTGGTTGAGGTTAAAGAAGGGTGGTTTGTCCCGTGGTGGACTTTGAAATCCTTCTATTCTCGTCTCTTCTCCTGTCTTCTATTATATTCTAACCTGGATGAGATTAATGAAAAGGGTTTGTTTTCAAACGTTATCCTATACTAATATTATTGCCCCTTTGTTCTATTCTATTTTACTGGCGGATGAGGTTAAAGAAGGGTGGTTTGTCTCGAAAGGTTATCATGTACTTTTAAACTGTTAACAAGCTTTAATGTATTTGCCCAGCAAGGTAGGGTTCACAGAGGTTACTCTACATTAAAAAGCTGTATGGTATTCTCCTCTTCTTCTCCTTCCTTCAGTTTATTTTAACGTTTATTTTAACGTGTGGGTTTGCTTTCAAAGGGTTTGGACAAACTTCGTGGTTTTTCTTTGGAAGGGGTGTGTGCAACCTGAGATGTTTAATGGAGAAGACTTTTGAAATTTTGAAGAGGAGATTGACCAAACAAATAAAAAATGAAAGTTCCTAGGGCTTTGGGTTTTGGGTGGTTTGGGGTGGCTGTGTGGAATGTGGGGTATGAGTTTTCTTTTTTTAAATAAAAAAAAAAAATTGCTTAAAAATAAATAAATTTGCGTTTTTTGGACTTGGAACAAATTGTGTTTCTGGGAGTTGGAAGAAGCCTATGGTCTTGTGGCATATGGTCTTTGGCATAATATTGTTTCTCCCTTAAAAACTCATATGGAATATGGGCTTGTGGCATAATTTTGTTTCTCCCTTAAAAGTTGTGTATGCGTTTGTAACATGGCATATTCTTAAGAAGCAATTCTGTTCCATTTTTTTTTTTTTTTTGATACATAGAAGCAATGGTTACAATCACAATTTTTAGTAGCTACCAGCACAGCTAGTAGGGTTCAAACTACTGCAAAGGCTCCCAAGACTTCCACCGTCTCGTTAATGGTAACCCGGCGTGAGATGGGGACCGCCAGACGCACAGGGTTCGCACCGTCTTCGTCAGTCTGGTTCAAACACATGGCATGAAGGTAGAGGGACCGCCGGACAAGCAGGAAACAGATCGCCGTCTTCAGACAAGTGCAACATGCAGAGGAGTCGGATGGGGACCGCCGGGCGAAGCAATTCTGTTCTACTTTAATAGCTCCTTGTATAAAGGGGAAAAACATAACAGCATTGAACCATGCAGGATATATGAGTGTGTCTTGCGTATATGCACGGGTCGCTTTTAGGAATGGTAAACACCACGTGAGCGCATACAAGGATATATGCACGGGTCACTCTTAGGTTTCCTCTAGATTATCGGAGAGGATGCAAAGATTTTTTAAAGGAAAAACATGAGTGTCATTATAGCATCTTTCTATGCATCCTATACTTACCCTTCTTGCTAGATTACCTATCTTAAGAGAAGGTCTAAACCTTTTCAGTTGATTAATGATTAGTTGTGAATATGATTTTACTTTTATTGTAGATCTTCTTAAAGGCCAACTGTAGATCTTCTTAAAGGCCAAGAAGGATAGCACATGTTTCCTCTAGATTATTGGAGAGGATGCAAAGATTTTTTTAAAAGGAAAAACATGGGTACCATTATAGAATCTTCTTATGCATCCGATACTTACCCTTCTTTCTAGATTACCTTTTGATGTGTCATGTTTTCTCTAGATTATCTTTTGACATGTCATAGTCATGTTTTCTCTAGATTATTAGAGAGGATGCAAAGATTTTATAGATTTTTTCTAGAAGGAAAAGCACGAGTACCATTATAGGATCTTCCTATGCATCCTATACTTACCCTTCTTGCTAGATTACCTTTTGATGTGTCATTATTGTTGATTTTTTCCATACCTTTATATCTTCATTCATCCACAAGGAGTTGATATGTAGTGTCGTTTTTTTTATATTGGCTACAATTTTTTTTCAAATATATGGAACATTATGGTGAATTGATTTAAAGATTTTTTTTTTAATATTGGCTACAATTTTATTTCAAATATATGAAACATTAAGGTGAATTCTAGATTACCTTTTGATGTGTCATTATTGTTGATTTTTTTCATACTTTTATATCTTCATTCATCCACAAGGAGTTGATATGTAGTGTCATTTTTTTTATATTGGCTACAATTTTTTTTCAAATATATGGAACATTATGGTGAATTGATTTAAAGATTTTTTTTTTAATATTGGTTACAATTTTTTTTCAAATATATGAAACATTATGGTGAATTGATTTAAAGATTCTTTTATTCCATTTTTTTCACAAATTTCAGAGCATGAAACATTATGGTGAATTGATTTAAAGATTCTTTTATTCCATTTTTTTCATAAATCTCAGAGTATGAGATATATGCTAATCAAGGCCATCTATTTCATTAAATTGTTCAACCCATTCGTCCTAAGCCAAGTTCTCCATACCTTCTTAAGGGAGGTGAATTATTTCCAACCATTTTTACAATATTGAATGGTTGGGCATAAGAAAAAAAGTGGTCCCAGGTCTTATTTGAATAACATAGCGAATGGATTGTCCAATCCATTCACTCTACGCCAAGTCCTCCATTCCTCTTTAAGGGAGTGAATTGTTGCCAGCCATTTTTACAATATTGAGCCATTTCCACAATATTGAATGGAGGGGGCAGAAGAAAAGAAGGTGGTCTGAGGGGGCAGAAGAAAAGAAGGTGGTCTGAGGTATCATTTGTTTATAGCATATTGAATGCATCTAAGATAAACCTTGTTTCCTTAGGTGAATTTATAAAATTTTAGATCTAAAAAGGTTACCAACCATTTCCATAGTTGAATCCCCTAGGGGATAGGGGATACAATAAAAACAAGTCGTCTTAGGTTCATTTTTTTGAATAGCATAACTCACATTTGAATGGAAGGTGGTCTTAGGTCTCCTTTGTAAAAACTTTCTTGTGGAGTAGAGTCTTACTTTAGGCCAACACAAAAGTTGCCAAATCTGGTTGAAGACTTAATCAGATTTCCTTGTGGAGTAGGAGCAGATAAAAAGTCTCACTTTAGGCCAATTCAAAAGTCTTCAAATCTGGTTGAAGACATAATTGAGTCTATGAGTGAGGGATTGTGAGCCCCATCCCAACCTTTCTTTGTCTTCACAGTCTTCTAAGAATCTATGAATAGCCTATAATTGCTATAAAGGCATGCATTACTTGCACATATTGCACATATGTTCTTTGATTTAGCATCTTTGTTTTTTCATAGAGAGTTATCTTCCTTGAAGAATCTATGAAGAGCCTATAATTACTATAAAGGCATGCATTACTTGCATATATGTTCCTTAATTTAGCATCTGTGTTTTTTGTATAGAGTTCAGCCTCGAAATTGCTTACATTTGTTTTCTTAAATCTTCAACGTTCTGTGCTTTTTTGTAGAGAGTTCAGCCTCGAAATTGCTTACATTTGTTTTCCCAAATCTTCAACGTTCTATGATTTATCATATTTGTTTTTTTTAGTAGAGAGTTATCGTCCTTGAAGAATCTATGAAGAGCCTACAATTACTATAAAGGCATGCATTACTGTGTTGAGCAAGGTGCAAAAATAGTATTGTCATTGTTGTCAACACAGATAGATAGATCAGTTGATGCAGTGGACAGGAGTTCAGTGGCCCATACTCAAAAGATCAAAGAAAAAGACAAGTAAGAAAACTGTCGTGATATCGCGACATGTTTGGCCAGAAAGAAACACTATCGCGATATTGTGACATGTTTGGTCAGAAAGAAAAACTGTCACGATATCGCGACATGCTAGGCAAGAAAGGAAAATTGTCACGATATCGTGACATAATGGAAGAAAAGAAGCCAAGTAGAAAAACTGTCGCGATTTCGTGACATATTCGGAAAAAATGCGCAAGCAAGGAAAACTGTCACAATTTCATGACATATTCGAAAAGAAGGCGCAAGCAAGGAAAACTATCATGATTTCATGACATATCTATCATGATTTCATGACATATTCGGAAAGAAAGCGCAAGCAAAGAAAACTGTCACAATTTCACGACATATTCAGAAAGAAGGTGCAAGCAAGGAAAACTGTCGCAATTTCACGACATGTTCGAGAGAAGGTTCAAGCAAGGAAAAGTGTCACGATTTCATGACAATTTGCAAGAGAGATAGTAGAGACGAAAAAGTGTCACGATTTCGTGACAGGTTCGAGAGAAAGAGCTCGCAAGGAAAAGTGTCGCGATTTCGCGATAATTTGCAAGAGAGATAGTACGGATGAAAAAGTGTCACGATTTTACGACAGGTTTGAAGAGAAAGAGCTTGCAAGAAAAAGTGTCACGATATCATGACATGTCGGGTTTTCGTGACGTGATGAGAAGAAAAGCGCTAAGGAGAAAAAGTGTCACAATATCGCGACATGTCGGGTTTTCGCGACCCGATGAGAAGAAAAGCGCTAAGGAGAAAAAGTGTCGCGATATTGCGACATGTCGGGTTTTCGCGACCCGATGAGAAGAAAAGCGCTAAGAAGAAAAAGTGTCGCGATATCGCGACAAGTCGGGTTTTCGCGACCCGAAGAGAAGAAAAGCGCTAAGGAGAAAAAGTGTCGTGATATCACGACATGTCGGGTTTTTGCGACCCGAAGAGAAGAGATAGAGTAAGGATGTGAAAGTGTCACGATTTTGCGACATGTTCTGTTTTCGCGGGGTCAAGGCAAGAAAAGAGACAAGGCAGCGAAAGTGTCATGATTTCGTGACATGTTGTGTTTTCATGGGCGAAAGACAGAGAAGAGCACAAGGCAGCGAAAGTGTCACGATTTCGTGACATGTTGTGTTTTCGCGGGCGAAAGATAGAGAAGAGCACAAGGCAGCGAAAGTGTCACGATTTTGCGACATGTGTTTTCGTGGGTGCAAGCCGAGAAGAGGACAAGGAGGCGAAAAGTGTCATGATATCGCGACATGTCATGTTTTCATGGTCAAACACCAAGGGGCAAAGGGGCGATATCGCGACACTTTCCACCTCCTTGTCCTCTTCTTAGCTTGCACCCGCGAAAACACATGTCACGAAATCATGACACTTTCGCTGCCTTGTGCTCTTCTTTGTCTTTCGCCCACGAAAACACAACATGTCACGAAATCGTGACACTTTCGCTGCCTTATGCTCTTCTCTGTCTTTTGCCCGCAAAAACACATGTCACGAAATTGTGACACTTTTGTTGCCTTGTCTCTTTTCTTGCCTTGACCTCGCGAAAACAGAACATGTTGCAAAATCGTGACACTTTCGCCTCCTTACTCTATCTCTCCTCTTCGGGTCATGAAAACCCGACATGTCGCGATAGCCTGACACTTTTTCTCCTTAGCGTTTTTCTTCTCTTCGGGTCGCGAAAACCTGACTTGTCGCGATATCGCGACACTTTTTCTCCTTAGCGCTTTTCTTCCTATGCTTCTTATTGCACTCTTATGGCTCTCACGGCTCTGCGTTTCTCTCTCTTACAAAACTCTTCTAACCCTCTTTTCATAGCACTTTTACACTTTCAGCAGCATTGTAATTCTGCACGCAACTGCCCTTTTATAACAAAACCTTCTCTCTATTTTTAACTTCCATATTTTTCTCATGCAGTCTATCAATAGTAATTTCTATATGTAACTCCTGTATGACACAGTATACTCTCATGCACCCTATTAATAGATACGGCTCTTTGTTTGGTCTTTGACTGACGACATTTAGTATAACTGTCGCTCGATGATTTCACTCCGTAAATAGCCCTGTAACTGTCGTTTTGTCTTTAATGCACTGTTCTAATTTTATCTGCATGGATTTCTGTCGTTCGGACTTCAGTTAACTCTTATTTTATTTGCATGATTTCCTCTACAACTGCCTCTATAACTGTCATACTGCTTTAGTTAACTCTTCTTATTTTACCTGCCTTATTTTCCTCTACAACTACCCATGTAACTATCGTTCTACTTCAGTTAACTTTACTTCGGATTTTGGTCACGAAACAACATGTTGCGATATCGCAACATTTCTACCCCTTTGACTTTTTCTTGGCGTTTGACTGTGAAAACATGACATGTCACGATATCATGACACTTTCTGCCCTCTTGTCCTCTTCTCGGCTTGCACCCACGAAAACACAACATGTCACGAAATCGTGACACTTTCGTTGCCTTGTGCTCTTCTCTGTCTTTCGCTCACAAAAACACATGTCACGAAATCGCGACACTTTCACTGCCTTGTGCTCTTCTCTGTCTTTTGCCTGCGAAAACACAACATGTCGTGAAATCGCGACACTTTCACTACCTTGTCTATTTTCTTGCCTTGACCCCGCGAAAATAGAACATGTCACAAAATCGTGACACTTTCACCTCCTTACTCTATCTCTTCTCTTCGGGTCGCGAAAACTTGACATGTCGCGATATCGCGACACTTTTTCTCCTTAGCGCTTTTCTTCTCTTCGGGTCTCGAAAACCTGACTTGTCGCGATATCACGACACTTTTTCTTACAAGCTCTTTCTCTTCGAACCTGTCGCGAAATCATGACACTTTTTCGTCCATACTATCTCTCTTGCAAATCATCGTGAAATTGCGACACTTTTCTTTATGAGCTCTTTCTCTCGAACCTGTCGTGAAATCACGACACTTTTTCATCCGTACTCTTTCTCTTGTAAATTGTCGCGAAATCGCGACAGTTTTCCTTGCGAGCTCTTTCTCTCGAACATGTCACGAAATCATGACAGTTTTCCTTGCTTGCGCCTTCTCTCCGAACATGTCACAAAATCGCGATAGTTTTTCCTTGCGAGCTCTTTCTCTCGAACATGTCGTGAAATCGTGACAGTTTTCCTTGCTTGCACCTTCTCTCCAAACATGTCACGAAATCGCAACAGTTTTCCTTGCTTGCACCTTATTTCTGAATATGTCACGAAATCGCGACAGTTTTCCTTGCTTGCGCCTTCTTTCTGAATATGTCGTGAAATCGCAACAGTTTTCCTTGTTTGCGCCTTCTTTCCGAATATGTCGTGAAATCACGACAGTTTTTCTACTTGCCTTCTTTTCTTCCATTATGTCGTGATATCGCGACAGTTTTCCTTTCTTGCCCAGTATGTCGTGATATCGTGACAGTTTTTCTTTATTGCCAAACATGTCATGATATCGCGACAGTTTTTCTTTATTGCCAAACCTGTCGCGATATCGTGACAATTTTTCTTTCTGGCCAAACATGTCGCGATATCGCGACATGTTTTCTTTCTTGCCAAACATGTCGCAATATCACGACAATTTTTCTTACTTGTCTTTTTCTTTGATCTTTTGAGTATGGGCCACTGAACTCCTATCCACTGCATCAACTGATTTATCTGTCTGTGTTGACAACAATGACAATACTGTTTCTACACCTTGCTCAACAATCTCCCCCTTTGGAATTGTTGGCAACACATGTGCAATTTCCTGTAATTCTTCTCCTCCTTTGACAATAATACCAAAGGGCTGCTACAGACTCCCCCTGAGTCCATGGACAACATTCTCAAACACAAATTATTATAGTTAGCAAAAATTACAAACATGAGCAAAAAGATAATCAAATATATAAATGCTCCCCCTGAGAATGTGGTCTCGATAGCTAGTCAGTTCTTGGGAAGCATGACCACTCCCAATTTATTGTGAAGGTTCTCAAAAATTTCTTTGGGCAGTGGTTTTGTGAAGATATCTGCCACTTGCTCTGTAGTTGAAAAAAAATCCAGTTTAACCTCACCTTCCGCAACTTTATCCTTCAAAAAATGATACCGGATTGCAATATGTTTTGTGCGAGAGTGCATAACTAGATTCTTTGAGATGTTAATAGCATTGGTATTATCACAGTTAACTGAAATTGGCTCTTTGAAGTTAATACCAAGATCTTTCAAGGTTTGTCTCATCCATAATATCACGTCATCGCTGCAATGTATTCTGCCTCTGCTGTGGATAGAGAGACTGATTCTTGTTTCTTGTTGTGCCATGCTACCAACCTGTCTCCAAGATAAAATGCACCTCCACTGGTACTTTTTCTGTCATCTATACATCTTGCCCAATATGCATCTGAATATGTAATAAGATTGAAGTCCTTACCTTTTGGATACCATAACCCATACTCCATAGTCCCCTTTAGGTACCGAAGAATCCTCTTTACTGTTGTCACATGAGTCTCCTTTGGACTGGCTTGAAATCATGCTACCATGCATACTGCCTGTAAGATATCTGGTCTAGTAGCAGTCAAATACAGTAGGCTTCCAATCATGGATCTGTACATGGTTTGATCAACATCTGGAGATTTGTCATCCTTGCTCAACATGCAACCTGTCATCATGGGAGTGCTAACAGGTTTACAGTACTCCATTGTGAACTTTTTCAGCATTTCTTTCAAATATTTAACTTGAGAAATAAAAATGCCCTTTGCATTTTGGTTAACTTGCAGTCCGAGGAAATATGAAAGTTCACCAATCATAGACATTTCAAATTCTTTCTGCATTTTATTTTCTATGTCTCTACACGACTCATCATTGCTGCTGCCAAATATAATATCATCTATGTAAACAACAAGAACAATAAGATGGCCATTCTCTATTTTGACATACAAATTGCTATCCACCATACCTTTCTTGAACGCTTGCTGAGAAAGTTAGTTGTCTAGCCTTGCATACCATGCTCTTGGTGCCTGTTTCAATCCATACAATGCTTTCTTCAGCTTGCAAACAAAGCTCGGATTATCACCGAGTTGGAAACCATCTGGCTGCTCAATGTAAGCCTCTTCTTCCAGTTTTCCATTCAGAAATGCTGATTTCACGTCCATTTGATATACTTTGAAATTCTTGTGAATTGCTAAAGCCAAAAACATTCTGATTGCCTCTAGTCTAGCCACTGGTGCAAAGGTTTCCTCAAAGTCAATACCTTCAACTTGTGCATAGCCTTTACAGACCAATCTTGCATTATTCCTGACTACCTTTCTATCTTCATTCAGTTTGTTTCAAAAAATCCATTTAGTACCGATTATATTTTTATTTACAGGCCTTGGTACTAACTCCCAGGTTTTGTTTTTCTCGATTTAATCTAGTTCTTCATTTATTGCCTTCATCCAACTTTCATCTGTGCTTGATTTAGCAACATTTTTGGGCTCAATGCTGGATAATAGAGAGTAGTTCCTTACTATTCTTCTTCTTGTCTGAACACCAACTGTGGGGTCTCCAATTATTTGCTCTCTGGGATGATTTTTACTGCGGTTGCTCTGTTTTGAATTTATTATTCTCTTCCACTTCTGAATCAATGCTTGAATCAACTGTGTCAATTTTTTGTTTCTTTTCAGTTTCCTGTTCTTCATCTCCTTCAATAACTTCTTCATAAATAGGGTAGTTTTCTTCATAGCTAATTTCTCTTTCCCTACCTTCATCAACTTTAACATCCGCACCCTCCACAATTTTCTTTAGCCTCTTGTTGTAGCATGTGTAGGCTTTGATTTTTGTCGAGTAACCAAGAAAAATACCTTCATCAACTTTATCTTCAAACTTACCAAGATTATCTTCAATTCGTTTGATGTAACACTTGCTGTCGAACACTTTGAAGTATCTTGTTGTAGCCTTTCTACCGAACCACAACTCATAAGGTGTTTTGCTTTTATGTGTCCTTAACATGCATCTGTTTTGGATGTATACCGCAGTATGGACTGCCTCTTTCCAGAATCTGTCTGCTATTTTGCTCTCAGTCAGCATAGTCCGTGCCATTTCCTGCACTGTCATGTTCTTCCTTTCTACAACACCATTCTGCTGAGGTGTCCTTGCTGCTGAAAACCGTCTTCTGATCCCATATTTTTGACAATACTCTACAAACTCCTCTGAAATGAACTCTCCTCCTCTATCTGATCTTAAGCATTTAATTTTTTTTCCTATTTGATTCTCAACCTGTTTTTTGAAAATTTTGAACATCTCAAAGGCATCTGATTTGAGCTTTAAAAATAGTACCCATGTCATCCTGGAATAGTCATCTATGCACAACATAAAGTATTTGTCACCATTTATGCTTTGTGTTCTCATGGGTCCACATAAATCAGTATGTATTAGTTCTAAAGGTTTTTTGGTGAAATACTCCTTTTATTTAAATGTGGCTCTAGTTTGCTTCCCTTTTTGGCATGAAGCACAAATGCTATTTAAGGGTTTGCCAATGAGGGGAATGTCTCTTACTGCCTTCTTTGAGCTGATTTTTACCAGATTGTCAAAGCTGATATGACCAAGCCTCTTGTGCCACAACCAGTTTTCTTCTTCCTGTCCAATCAAGCATGCTCCTTCTGAAGTCTCTGAGAGAGTATACAGATTTCCAGAAGTCCTCGATCCAGTAGCTATCAACTTCCCACTGTGTGCTTTTCTGACTTCACACCCCTGCTTTTTAAAAATACCTTCATGACCTCTGTCACAGATTTGACTTACGCTTAATAATTTATGCTTCAGACCAATCACAAACAAGACTTCTTTAGAATTGATTTTTTCGTCACTTATCTTGACTGATCCTTTGCCAACTATTTTGGCCCCATCATTATTTCCAAATTTTACAGAACCACCTTCATATTTCTGTAACTTCTCAAATTTTAGTTTGTCTCCTGTCATATGACTGGAGCATCCACTATCTAATATCCATGGTGCAAATTTGTTATGTGCTTTGAACGTTGTCTGTACAATCAAAGATTCATTTTCTTCCTTGGGTCGCTCCTTTTCTTTCCACTTTGGTTTGACAACAATTTTGGTCACTTGTTTTGATTTTTCCTTTTCGGCAGCTTGTGCCTGTTTTTCGAGAAATTTTCTGTTTTGCCTCAATTCATTTGGTTGATTTTTTCTTCCCTGATATTTATTTGCTGCAAAAGTACTTCGAAAGTTTCTTGCAATGTGCCCAAATTTATGACAGTTATAACATTCTACTGCATAAACCATCAAGGGTGAAAAGACATTTCTACTGGTGAAATTCCTTTGTCCTACATTATAACTACAATCTAAAATCTTATGACCATAAGCATTGCATTTAAAACAATAACCAGAAAAGGAATGATTGAACCTGGGTGTTGGTCTTTGCCATTTTGTAGTAGGAGCCACAAATCTTCTTCTCCTTTGATGTGTGACGTTTGTGAATCCATCATTATCAGCACTCTTCTCATGCTTGGCATTGTTGCTTTCTTTTGCATGATTCATTTTTCCTTGATCAACCTTGATCTTATCTTCTTTCTTTATGGGTTCTATAGTTATGGCCTTTGATCCATTTGGCGATTCTCCCTCGACGAAGCCCAAGCCAAATTTGATGCCTGTAGTCCTCTGACTATTTATAATATTTTCAAGCTTCATAGAACTTCCTTCAATTTTGTGATAACAACACAATTTTTGATTCTTTTCTTCTAGCTGCATCCTTAACCCAAAAATATCTTCTTCTAGTTTGCTGCACTCATCTATTTTCACGGTTAATTGTACTTCGAGATCTTCAGTTATTTTCTTAAATTCGTCTATCTGTATTTTCAAACTGGTCATTATTTCAGTGGCATCCTCAAGATTTCTTGAAACTTTCTTATTCTTTTTCCTTTCTATACTCAACTCTTTAAGAGCAGCAACCAACTCACCTTCTAGATATATTTTAGCCTCAGCCTCAAGTTTTTTATTACACTCCTATTTTTCCTCTATTTTTTCTTCTTCAAATGCCATGAACAGAGCTTCACCTGTTTCTTCTTCAGAATCCTCACCGGAGTTGTCTTCAGAAGAGCTGACATTCTTGGATATGAAAATTTTCTTCTTGAAGTTGCTTTTTCTAAAATTTGGTTTCTTCTTCTAGTCACTTCTTTCTTGGTGACCCTTCATCACTTTTGATTTTCTCATTCATTGGACATTTAGCTGCAAATTGCCTGACGCCTCCATAGTTGAAGCACTTAAACGATAACTTTCCTCTGTATTTTCCTTTTCCCTTTATTAGTTTCTGAACAAAGTTAGCTTTCATTTCATCTGATGTCTTTTCATACTCAGATTCTTGTTTAGCTTTTATATTTTTGTGTGATTTAAAAGTTGCTTCTCTGTCTGTGGGCTTAGTTTGTCCTATTCTCATTTCGTATGCAGTCAAAGAACCATGCATCTCATCCATACTAAAAGTATTTAGATCTTTAGCTTCTTCTATAGCAGAAACTTTAGAATCAAATCTTTTGTGAAGAGTTCTTAGTACCTTTTTCACGACGACCGCATCTTCCATTTCCTCGTCGAGTCCTCTAATCGCTTTAATGATTCCATTGACTCTCAGCATATAGGCTTCTATGTTCTCATCGTCAATCATTTTTAATGCTTCGAACTGAGCTCGATGTGTTTGTAGCTTGGCTTCCTTGATCTTGCCATCTCCTTCATGAATGCTCTTCAATTTGTCCCACATGTCTTTTGCTATTTTACAGCTTATGATCCTTATCAGTTCACTGTCCACTAAACCGCACATTATAGCATTCTTTGCTTTAGAGTTGCTCTCAAAATTTTTCTTCTCGACAATATCTGTTGGAGGAGTAGCGGGTATTGTGTATCCACTTTCTACTGACTCCCAAATGTCGTATCCCAATGCACACAGATATGTATGCATCCTGAGTCTCCAGAATGAGTAATTAGTTTTGTCGAACAATGGAGCTTTGTTTGATAAGAATCATTCACCACCTGCCATTGTGTTTCTTTTAAGATCACCTTAACAGATTAAGCTTGTTCAAAAACCTTGCTCTGATACCAATTGATATTCTCACAATGACATTGAGAGGGGGTGAATTAGATAAAGCAATTTTAATAAGAGAGCATTCCACAACACGCGATGTAACGAGGTTCACCAATTTGGCTACTCCTCAAAAATTGACTGCTTGGACTACGGTCCAAATCCAGCCTTTACAAAACACCAATTTTACAATCAGTTTACCAGCACCCACTGGAAGGAGCACCAACCCCTGATTTATCTACACCAACAGAAAGGAGCACCAACCCCTAATGCCAAGCACCAACTTGGATTGCAATTTTGAGACTGTATAAATGACATACAAATGCCTTTGTTGTTACAAGACCTTGACTGGTTTGTTATTAATCAAACACCGCACACACTTACGACTCTGCTTATCGTACTCTTACGACCCTCTTACTATGCTTCTTACTGCACTCTTACGGCTCTCACGGCTCTGTGTATCGCTCTCTTACATCACTCTTCAAACCCTCTTTTCATAGCACTTTTACACTTTCAATAGCACTGTAATTCTACATGCAACTGCCTTTTTATAACAAAACCTTCTCTCTATTTTTAACTTCCATATTTTTCTCATGCAGTCTATCAATAGTAATTTCTATATGTAACTCATGTATGACACAGTATACTCTCATGCACCCTATTAATAGATACGGCTATTTGTTTGGTCTTCGACTAACAACATTCAGTATAACTATCGCTCGATGATTTCACTTCGTAAATAGCCCTGTAACTGTCGTTTTGTCTTTAATGCACTGTTTTAATTTTAGCTGCATGGATTTCTGTCGTTCGAACTTCAGTTAACTCCTCTTATTTTATCTGCATGATTTCCTCTACAACTGCCTCTGTAACTATCATACTGCTTCACTTAACTCTTCTTATTTTACCTGCCTTATTTTCCTCTACAACTGCCCCTATAATTGTCGTTCTACTTCAGTTAACTTTACTTCGGCTTTTGGTCACAAAACAACAACATGTCGCGATATCATGACATTTCTGCCCCTTTGACTTTTTCTTGGCGTTTGATCGTGAAAACATGACATGTCACGATATCGTGACACTTTCCGCCTCCTTGTCCTCTTCTCGGCTTGCACCCACGAAAACACATGTCGTGAAATCGCGACACTTTCACTGCCTTGTGCTCTTCTCTGTCTTTCGCCCATGAAAACACATGTTGCGAAATCGTGACACTTTCGCTGCCTTGTGCTCTTTTCTGTCCTTCGCCCACGAAAACACAACATGTCGTGAAATCGCGACACTTTCGTTGCCTTGTCTCTTTTCTTGCTTGACCCTGCGAAAACAGAACATGTCACGAAATCGTGACACTTTCGCCTCCTTACTCTATCTCTTCTCTTCGAGTCGCGAAAACCCGACATGTCGTGATATCGTGAAACTTTTTCTCCTTAGTGCTTTTCTTCTCTTCGGGTCTCGAAAACCTGACTTGTCACGATATCGCAACATTTTTTCTTGCAAGCTCATCGAGCGACAGTTATACTGAATGTCATCAGTCGAAGACCAAACAAAGAGCCGTATCTATTAATAGGGTGCATGAGAGTATACTGTGTCATACAGGAGTTACATATAGAAATTACTATTGATATACTGCATGAGAAAAATATGGAAGTTAAAAATAGAGAGAAGGTTTTGTTATAAAAGGGCAGTTGCATGCATAATTATAGTGCTGCTAAAAGTGTAAAAGTGTTGCGAAAAGAGGGTTAGAAGAGTGCTGTAGGAGAGCGATACGCAGAGCCGTGAGAGCCGTAAGAGTGCAGTAAGAAGCACAGTAAGAGGGCCATAAGAGTATGATAAGCAGAGCCGTAAGTGTGTGCGGTGTTTGATTAATAACAGACCAGTCAGGGTCTTGTAACAGCAAAGGCATTTGTATGTCATTTATATAGTCTCAAAATTGCATTCCAAGTTGGTGCTTGGCATTAGGGGTTGGTGCTCCTTTCTTTTGGTGCACATAAATCAGGGGTTGGTGCTCCTTCCAGTGGGTGCTGGTAAACTGATTGTAAAATTGGTGTTTTGCAAAGGCTAGATTTGGACCGTAGTCCAAGCAGTCAATTTTTGAGGAGTAGCCAAATTGGTGAACCTCGTTACATCACGTGTTATGGAATGCTCTCTTGTTAAAATTGCTTTATCTGCTTTTAAGTTCTCTTTGCTTCAGTTTCAAGAGTTGTAGATCTAAATTTAAATAGTTACACTGATTCACCCCCCATCTCAGTGTCATTGTGAGAATATTAATTGGTATCAGAGCCAGGTTCCTGAATAAACTTAATCATTTAAGGTGATCTTAGAAGAAACACAATGGCAGGTGGTGAAGGATTCTCATCAAACAAAGCTCCATTGTTTGACGGAACTAATTACTCATTCTAGAGACTCAGGATGCAGACATTTATGTGTGCGTTGGGATACGACATTTGGGATACGACATTTGGAAGTCAGTAGAAAGTGGATACACAATACCCGCTACTCCTCCAACAGATACTTTAGAGAAGAAAAAGTTTGAGAGTAACTCTAAAGCAAAGAATGCTATAATGTGCGGTTTAGTGGACAGTGAACTGATAAAAATCATGAGCTGTAAAATAGAAAAAGACATGTGGAACAAACTGAAGAGCATTCATGAAGGAGACGACAAGATCAAGGAAGCCAAGCTACAAACGCATCGACCTCAGTTCAAAGCATTAAAAATAACTAATGATGAGAACATACCTATATGCTGAGAGTCAATGGAATCATTAATGCGATTAGAGGACTCGGCGAGGAAATGGAAGATGCAGTCGTCATGAAAAAGGTACTAAGAAATCTTCACAAAAGATTTGATTCTAAAGTTTCTGCTATAGAAGAAGCTAAAGATCTAAACACTTTTAGTATGGATGAGATGCATGGTTATTTGACTGCATATGAAATGAGAATAGGAAAAACTAAGCCCACAGACAGAGAAGTTGCTTTTAAAGCACACAAAAATATAAAAGCTAAACAAGAATCTGAGGATGAAGAGACATCAGATGAAACGGAAGCTAACTTTGTTTGAAAACTAATAAAGGGAAAAGGAAAATATAGAGGAATGTTACCGTTTAAGTGCTTCAACTGTGGAGGCGTCGGGCTCTTTGCAGCTAAATGTCCAATGAATGAGAAAAACAAAAGTGATGAAGGGTCACACCAAGAAAGAAGTGACTGGAAGAAGAAACCAAATTTTAGAAAAAGCAACTTCAAGAAGAAAAGTTTCATATCCAAGAATGTCAGATCTTCTGAAGACATCTCCGGTGAGGATTCTGAAGAAGAAACAGGTGAAGCTCTGTTCATGGCATTTGAAGAAGAAAAAACAAGAGTGTAATAAAAAACTTGAGGCTGAGGCTGAAATATATCTAGAAGGTGAGTTGGTTGCTGCTCTTAAAGAGTTGAGTATAGAAAGGAAAAAGAATAAGAAAGTTTCAAGAAAGCTTGAGGATGCCACTGAAATAATGACCAATTTGAAAGTACAGATAGATAAATTTAAGAAAATATTTGAAGATCTTAAAGTACAATTAACCATGAAAATAGATGAGTGCAACAAATTGGAAGAAGAGATTGTTGGGTTAAGGATGCAGCTAGAAGAAAAGAATAAAAAATTGAGTTGCTATCACAAACTTGAAGAAAGTTCTGTGAAGCTTGAAAATATTATAAATAGTCAGAAGACTATAGGCATCAAATTTGGCTTGGGATTTGTCGAGGGAGAATCGTCAAATGGATCAAAGGCCATAATTGTAGAACCCATAAAGAAAGAAGATAAGATCAGGGTTGATCAAGGAAAAACGAATCATGCCAAAGAAAGCAACAATGCCAGGCACGAGAAGAGTGTTGACAATGATGGATTCACAAACGTCACACATCAAAGGAGAAGAAGATTTGTGGCTCCTACTACAAAATGGCAAAGACCAACACCCGGGTTCAATCATTCCTTTTCTGGTTATTGTTTTAAATGCAATGCTTACGGTCATAAAATTTTAGATTGTAGTTATAATGTAGGACAAAGGAATTTCACCAATAGAAATGTTTTTTCACCCTTGATGGATTATGTAGTAGAATGTTATAACTATCATAACTTTGGGCACATTGCAAGAAACTGTCGAAGTACTTTTGCAGCAAATAAATATCAAGGAAGAAAAAAATCAACCAAATGAATTGAGGCAAAACAAAAAATTTCCCGAAAAACAGGCACAAGCTACCAAAAAGGAAAAATCAAAACAAGTGACCAAAACTGCTGTCAAACCAGAGTGGAAAGAAAAGGAGCGACCCAAGGAAGAAAAGGAATCTTTGATTGTACAGACATCGTTCAAAGCACAGAACAAATTTGCACCATGGATATTGGATAGTGGATGCTCCAGTCATATGACAGGAGACAAACTAAAATTTGAGAAGTTACAAAAATATGAAGGTGGTTCTGTAAAATTTGGAAATAATGATGAAGCCAAGATAGTTGGCAAAGGATCAGTCAAGATAAGTGACGAAAAAATCAATTCTAAAGAAGTCTTTTTTGTGATTGGTCTGAAGCATAACTTACTGAGTGTAAGTCAAATCTATGATAGAGGTCATGAAGTTATTTTTAAAAATCAGTGTTGTGAAGTCAGAAAAGCACACAGCGGGAAGTTGATAGCTACTGGATCGAGGACTTTTGGAAATCTGTATACTCTCTCAGAGACTTCAGAAGGAGCGTGCTTGATTGGACAGGAAGAAAAAAACTGGCTGTGGCATAAGAGGCTTGGTCATATCAGCTTTGACAATCTGGTAAAAATTAGCTCAAAAAAGGCAATAAGAGACATTCCCCTCATTGGCAAACCCTTAAATAACATTTGTGCTTCATCCCAAAAAGGGAAGCAAACTAGAGCCACATTTAATTCAAAGGAGTATTTCACCAGCAAACCTTTAGAACTAATACATACTGATTTATGTGGACCCATGAGAACACAAAGCATAAATGGTGACAAATACTTTATGTCGTGCATAGATGACTATTCCGAGATGACATGGGTACTATTTTTAAAGCTCAAATCAGATGCCTTTGAGATGTTCAAAATTTTCAAAAAACAGGTTGAGAATCAAACAGGAAAAATAATTAAATGCTTAAGATCAGATAGAGGAGGAGAGTTCATTTCAGAGGATTTTGCAGAGTACTATCAAAAATATGGGATCAGAAGACGATTTTCAGCGACAAGGACACCTCAACAGAATGGTGTTGTAGAAAGGAAGAACAGGACAGTGTAGGAAATGGCACGAACTATGCTAACTGAGAGAAAAATAGCAGACAGATTCTGGAAAGAGGCAGTCCATACTGTGGTATACATTCAAAACAGATGCATGTTAAGGATGCATGAAAGCAAAACACCTTATGAGCTGTGGTTTGGCAGAAAGGCTACAACAAGATACTTCAAAGTGTTCGACAACAAGTGTTACATCAAACGAACTGAAGATAATCTTGGTAAGTTTGAAGATAGAGCTGATGAAGGTATTTTTCTTGGTTACTCGACAAAAATCAAAGCCTACACATGCTACAACAAGAGGCTAAAAAAAATTGTGGAGAGTGTCGATGTTAATGTTGATGAAGGTAGGGAAAGAGAAATTAGCTATGAAGAAAACTACCCTATTTATGAAGAAGTTATTGAAGGAGATGAAGAACAGGAAACTGAAAAGAAATAGAAAATTGACACAGTTGATTCAAGCATTGATTCAGAAGTGGAAGAGAATAATAAATTCAAAACAGGCAGTTGGCAGAAAAATCATCCCAGAGAGCAAATAATTGGAGACCCCACAGTTGGTGTTCAGACAAGAAGAAGAATAGTAAGGAACTACTCTCTATTATACAGCATTGAGCCCAAAAATGTTGCTGAAGCAAGCACAGATGAAAGTTGGATCAAGGAAATAAATGAAGAACTAGATCAAATCGAGAAATAAAAAACCTGGGAGTTAGTACCAAGGCCTGTAAATAAAAATATAATCGGTACTAAATGGATTTTTTGAAACAAACTGAATGAAGACGGACAGGTAGTCAGGAATAAGGCAAGATTGGTCTCAGTAAGGCTATGCACAAGTTGAAGGTATTGACTTTGAGGAAACCTTTGCACCAATGGCTAGACTAGAGGCAATCAGAATGTTTCTGGCTTTAGCAGTTCACAAGAATTTTAAAGTATATCAAATGGACGTGAAATCAACATTTCTAAATCGAAAACTGGAAGAAGAGGTTTACATTGAGCAGCCAGATGGTTTCCAACTCGGTGATAATCCCAACTTCGTTTGCAAGTTGAAGAAAGCATTGTATGGATTGAAACAGGCACTAAGAGCATGGTATGCAAGGCTAGACAACTATCTTTCTCAGTAAGGGTTCAAAAAAGGTATGGTGGATAGCAATTTGTATCTCAAAACAGAGAATGGCCATCTTATCGTTCTTGTTGTTTACGTAGATGATATTATATTTGGCAGCAGTAATGATGAGTCGTGTAGAGACATAGCAAATAAAATGCAAAAAGAATTTGAAATGTCTATGATTGGTGAACTTTCGTATTTCCTCGGACTGCAAGTTAATCAAAATGCAAAGGGCATTTTTATTTCTCAAGTTAAATATGTGAAAGAAATGCTGAAAAAGTTCACAATGGAGGACTATAAACCTGTTAGCACTCCCATGACGATAGGTTGCAAGTTGAAAAAGGATGAAAAATCTCCAGATGTTTATCAAACCATGTACAGATCCATGATTGGAAGCCTACTGTATTTGGCTGCTACCAGACCAGATATCTTACAGGCAGTATGCATGGTAGCACGATTTCAAGCTAGTCCAAAGGAGACTCATGTGACAACAGTAAAGAGGATTCTTCAGTACCTAAAGGGGACTATGGAGTATGGGTTATGGTATCCAAAAGGTAAGGACTTCAATATTATTGCATATTCAGATGCAGATTGGGTAGGATGTATAGATGACAGAAAAAATACCAATGGAGGTGCATTTTATCTTGGAGACAGGTTGGTAGCATGGCATAGCAAGAAACAAGAATCAGTCTCTCTATCCATAGCAGAGGCAGAATACATTGCAGCGATGACGTGTTGTACGCAGATATTATGGATGAGACAAACCCTGAAAGATCTTGGTATTAACTTCAAAGAGCCAATTTCAGTTAAATGTGATAATACCAGTGCTATTAACATCTCAAAGAATCTGGTTATGCACTCTCGCACAAAATATATTGCAATCCGGTATCATTTTTTGAAGGATAAAATTGCGGAAGGTGAGGTTAAACTAGATTTTGTTTCAACTACAGAGCAAGTGGTGGATATCTTCACAAAACCACTGCCCAAAGAAATTTTTGAGTACCTTCACAATAAATTGGGAGTGGTCACGCTTCTCAAGAACTGATTAGCTATTGGGACCACATTCTCAGGGGGAGCATTTATATATTTGATTATCTGTTTGCTCATGTTTGTAATTTTTGCTAACTGTAATAATTTGTGCCTGAGAATGTTGTGCATTGACTCAGGGGGAGTCTATAGCAGCCCTTTGGTATTATTGTCAAGGGGGGAGAAGAATTACAGGAAATTGCACGTGTTGCCAACAATTCCAAAGGGGGAGATTGTTGAGCAAGGTGCAGAAATAGTATTGTCATTGTTGTCAACACAGACAAATAGATTAGTGGATGCAGTGGACAGGAGTTCAGTGGCCCATACTCAAAAGATCAAAGAAAAAGACAAGTAAGAAAACTGTCGCGATATCGCGACATGTTTGGCCAGAAAGAAAAACTGTCGCGATATCGCGACATGCTGGGCAAGAAAGGAAAATTGTCACAATATCCCGACATAATGGAAGAAAAGAAGCCAAGTAGAAAAATTGTCGCGATTTCGTGACATATTCGGAAAGAAGGCACAAGCAAGGAAAACTGTCGTGATTTCACGACATATTCGAAAAGAAGGCGCAAGCAAGGAAAACTGTTGCGATTTCGTGACATATTCGGAAAGAAGGCGCAAGCAAGGAAAATTGTCACGATTTCGCGACATGTTCGGAGAGAAGGTGCAAGCAAGGAAAACTGTCGCAATTTCGCGAGATGTTCGAGAGAAAGAGCTCGCAAGGAAAAGTGTCGCGATTTCGCGACAATTTGCAAGAGAGACAGTATGGACGAAAAAGTGTTGCGATTTCGCGACAGGTTCGAGAGAAAGAGCTCGCAAGGAAAAGTGTCGCGATTTCATGACAATTTGCAAGAGAGATAGTACGAATGAAAAAGTGTCGCGATTTTGCGACAGGTTCGAAGAGAAAGAGCTTGCAAGAAAAAGTGTCGCGATATCGCGACATGTCGGGTTTTCGCGACCCGATGAGAAGAAAAGCGCTAAGGAGAAAAAGTGTCGCGATATCGCGACATGTCGGGTTTTCGCAACCCGATGAGAAGAAAAGCGCTAAGGAGAAAAAGTGTCGCGATATCGCGACATGTCGGGTTTTCGCGACTCGATGAGAAGAAAAGCGCTAAGGAGAAAAAGTGTCACGATATCGCGACATGTCGGGTTTTTGCGACCCGAAGAGAAGAGATAGAGTAAGAAGGCGAAAGTGTCGCGATTTTGCGACATGTTATGTTTTTGCGGGGTCAAGGCAAGAAAAGAGACAAGGCAGCGAAAGTGTCACGATTTTGTGACATGTGTTTTCGCGGGCAAAAGACAGAGAAGAGCACAAGGCAGCGAAAGTGTCATGATTTCGTGACATGTTGTGTTTTCGCGGGTGCAAGCCGAGAAGAGGACAAGGAGGCGAAAAGTGTCGCGATATCGCGACATGTCATGTTTTCGTGGTCAAACGCCAAGAAAAAGTCAAAGGGGCAGAAATGTCGCGATATCACGACATGTTGTTTCGTGACAAAAAGCCGAAGTAAAGTTAACTGAAGTAGAATGACAGTTACAGGGGCAGCTGTAGAGGAAAATAAGGCAAGTAAAATAAGAAGAGTTAACTGAAGCAGTACGACAGTTACAGAGGCAGTTGTAGAGGAAATCATGCAGATAAAATAAGAGGAGTTAACTGAAGTCCGAAAGGCAGAAATCCATGCAGCTAAAATTAGAACAGTGCATTAAAGACAAAACGGCAGTTATAGGGCTATTTATGGAGTGAAATCATCGAGCTACAATTATACTGAATGTCGTCAGTCGAAGACCAAACAAAGAGCCGCATCTATTAATAGGGTGCATGAGAGTATATCCTGTCATACAGGAGTTACATATAGAAATTACTATTGATAGACTACATGAGAAAAATATGGAAGTTAAAAATAGAGAGAAGGTTTTGTTATAAAAGGGCAGTTGCGTGCAGAATTATAGTGTTGCTGAAAGTGTAAAAGTGCTGTGAAAAGAGGGTTAGAAGAGTGCTATAAGAGAGCGATACACAGAGCCGTGAGAGCCGTAAGAGTGCAGTAAGAAGCACAGTAAGAGGGCCGTAAGAGTACGATAAGCAGAGCCGTAAGTGTGTGCGATGTTTGATTAATAACAGACCATTCAGGGTCTTGTAACAGCAAAGGCATTTGTATGTCATTTATATAGTCTCAAAATTGCAGTCCAAGTTGGTGCTTGGCATTAGGGGTTGGTGCTCCTTTCTGTTGGTGCAGATAAATCAGGGGTTGGTGCTCCTTCCAGTGGGTGCTGGTAAATTGATTGTAAAATTGGTGTTTTGCAAAGGCTGGATTTGGACCGTAGTCCAAGCAGTCAATTTTTGAGGAGTAGCCAAATTGGTGAACCTCGTTACATCGCGTATTGTGGAATGCTCTCTTGTTAAAATTGCTTTATCTGCTTTTAATTTCTCTTTGCTTCAGTTTCAAGAGTTGTAGATCTAAATTTAAATAGCTACACTGATTCACCCCCCCCTCTCAGTGTCATTGTGAGAATATCATACTGAAAACAAATCTTCAACGTTCTTTGATTTATCATTTTTTTTTTTAGTAGAGAGTTATCTTCCTTGAAGAATCTATGAAGAGCCTACAATTACTATAAAGGCATGCATTACTTGCATATATGTTCCTTAATTTAGCATCTATGTTTTTTTGTAGAGAGTTCAGCCTCGACATTGCTTACATTTGTTTTCCCAAATATTCAACATGTCTTGAAGTCTTTATTAATCTATTTGTATTCCCAAGCAGATTAGTTTACTACCTATATAGGCTCTCTTTTTACAAGCTTTTGAGCGAAGCAAAGGTGTCTTGAAGTCTCTATTAATCTATTTGTATTCCCAAGCAGATTAGTTTACTACGTATATAGGCTCTCTTTTTACAAGCTTTTGAGCGAAGCAAAGGGAGAACTGAACTGACTAACTATTGACATCATGTATTTCATGTATTTCACCTGCTTCTAAATAAAGAAGGCATTTCACTTGTTTTCCCAAGTCTTGACATTGCTTACATTTGTTTTTGCAAAAATTCAAGTCGACATTGCTTACATTTGTTTTCACAAATATTCAAGTCTTTATGACACATATAGAACATGTCTTGAAGTCTTTATTAATCTATTTATGTTGGGTAGATTAGTTTACTACATATATACGCTCTCTTCTACAAAAGCTTGCTCAAAATCTTGAGCAAAGAAAAGCTGGAACTGAACTGACTATTGACATCATGCAAATAAAGAAGGTTCATCTGCTTCTAGAGCACAGCCTAGACATTACTTACATTTGTTTTCCCAAGTCTTCAATTCTTTATGGCACATATAGAACATGTCTTGAAGTCTTTATTAATTGATTTGTATTCCCAAGCAGAACTGACTATTGACATCATGTAAATAAAGAAGGCATTTCATCTACTTGTAGAGCAGCCTCGACATTGCTTACATTTGTTTTCCCAAGTCTTCAAGTCTTTATGACACATATAGAACTTGTCTTGAAGTCTTTATTATTCCCAAGCAGATCAGTTTATTACATATATAAGCAAAGCTAGAACTGACCATTGACATGTAAATAAAGAAGGGGTTTCATCTTCATGTAGATCAAGGAAGGAAACACAAATATTTCTTGTATTTCTTGTAAGTTACATTTCTTATGCCTTCAAGTCTTTATGGAAAATATAGAACATGTCTTGAAGTCTTTATTAATCGATTTGTATTCCCAAGCAGATCAGTTTACTAGGCTCTCTTCTACAACATGTCTTGAAGTCTTTATTAATCGATTTGTATTCCCAAGCAGATCAGTTTACTACATATATAGGCTCTCTTCTACAATCTCTTCTACAAAATCTTAAGCGCAGCAAAGCTAGAACTAACCATTGACATGTAAATAAAGATTTTTTTTTTTTAAATTGTATTTCTTATACCTGATGTTTTGATTGCAAAGCTAGAACTGACCATTGACATGTAAATAAAGATTTTTTTTTTTAAATTGTATTTCTTATACCTGAGTTTTTGATACTCAATTAATCAGTGCATTCTTGCACAACAATTCTGAACAAGCAATAGTGTATTAAGCAATTGTAAATTCTTTGTACAATATGAGAATATATTAAAAAAATATATACATTATATCTAATATATGTTTATTTAAGTTTATATCTAATTTTATTTGTTTATATTTAAAATATGTTTATTATATATTAAGGAACTATAGTGTACAAGTCTAACCTATGTTTATTTTGTTTATATTTAAAATATTTTTAAAGTTTGGTCATTAGACCAATTTAAGTATCATATATGTTTAATTTGTTTATATTTAAAATATGTTTATCTAATTTTATATCTAATATATGTTTATTTAAGTTTATATCTAATTTTATTTGTTTATATTTAAAATATGTTTATTATATATTAAGGAACTATAGTGTACAAGTCTAACCTATGTTTATTTTGTTTATATTTAAAATATTTTTAAAGTTTGGTCATTAGACCAATTTAAGTATCATATATGTTTATTTTGTTTATATTTAAAATATGTTTATCATATATTAATGAACTATAGTGTACAAGTCTACCCTATAGGATTGGAATTTTTTAAAGTTTTATCATTAAACCAATTTAAGTATCAATAAATACTAGGTATTTGTTTGTACCTATGGTGGAAGAGTTTTCACACATCCTTTGTTATATTATAATAACAATAATAATAGCAGCTATAAGATATATGACCGAATCATGGTGAACTTATGATGTCCAACTCTTTACAGGGAAGTCTAGAATTCAAATAAAATGAATTTGGAAATGGTACTATAGTTCCTATGGTGGAACGAATTTGTTCTTTATATTTGATTCATAAAATGAGATAATGTTTAAGTGTTGCGTAGTTGGTGTTGACGTTTTGATTAATTTGTGTTTAAACTTCAATACAAAATAATTGTAGAGCAAGGAAGGCAACACTAATATTTATTGTAAGTTGTATTTCTTATGCCTGAGGTTTTGATACTCAATTGATCAGTGCATTCTTGCACAATTGCACAACATTCTTGCTCAACAATTCTGAACAAGCACTAGTGTATTAAACAATTGTAAATTCTTTCTTGTACAACAATTCTGCAATTCTGAACAAGCACTAGTGTATTAAACAATTGTAAATTCTTTCTTGTACAACAATTCTGAATAAGCACTAGTGTATTAAGCAATTGAAAATCCTTTGTACAAGGAAGGCAACACTAATATTTCTTGTAAGTTGTATTTCTTATGCCTAAGGTTTTGATACTCAATTTATCGGTGCATTCTTGCACAACATTCTTGCTCAACAATTCTGAACAAGCACTAGAGTATTAAGCAATTGTAAATTCTTTCTTGTACAAGGAAGGCAACACTAATACATTACACCAAAAAAACCTAAAATAAGGTGGTTTTTTACAGCGGTAAAAAACCGCCTTAATAGATCCTAAGAGGGTGGTTTAAAACCGCCCTCTTAGGGTCTTAGGGATAAGGGTGGTTTACGGAGAGGTTTAAAAAGAAAAAAACGTGCGCGGGAAATCCAATTGCTGTGTGGAGAGCTTCATAGACAAAGGGAACCCAGTGAGCCACAGACCATTCCAAGTGCGAAGGATGGTGTTTCAAATGCTAGATAACAGGGGCTTCGTCATCAACGATGCGGACCTCAATACGCCTTGCGTCAATTTCGCATCAACTACGGTGACGAGCCAACAAGGAGGACCTCTTCATCTCCACCAAGAGCCGTACCAACCCAAGAGATCAGGTTGGTTTATTCTTTCTTTCATTCTTTTCTTTTTAACCATGATGTTAAGCACATGTATGCATGGGACCTAAAACTATGAGGGACACCGTGAAGTGTTGAGGGGCTTCGAACCCCCTTACTACTCTGCCATGACTTCGTAGTTTGTTTTTCCAAATGCTAATTTCGTTTGAAAATTTCCAAATGCTAATTTCGTTTGAAAATTTAACTCTAGTGGATTCTCTATGCACCAAACATTTTATGTTTTTCTGAGTTCTGCTTGCCCTCTCTTTATATTTGAAGCTTAGTGAAATCTTTGTGAGCCAAAATTCTCCTTCGGCTGTGTATGAATTTGGGAATGTTATCCAGGCAAAATCCATGACCTTAAATTTTGTGGAACCTTTTTAAGAAGGTTAAAATGTCCTGAAACTCACAATGCCACAAATTGTGGGGTGAGTTCTTGGCCAAATTGAGGTCTAAAGCGTAAAGAGCTATGTACATTGCTGTGGGGTGGGTTCTTGGCCAAATTGAGGTCTAAAGCGTAATGAGCTATGTACATTGCTGTGGGGTGGGTTCTTGGCCAAATTGAGGTCTAAAGCGTAATGAGCTATGTACATTGCCCGTTGGTATGGTCCTTCATGTGGCTGGGTTTGTGGGATCTGAAATAATTATGAAACACCTTATTTCTTGAGGAAAGCATTTTGATGTTTTCATGACCCTTTTTTCTTTGTGTGAGCTTTTTTGGTCTTCAGTAATGTTAACAAAATAATTATGAAACACCTTATTTCTTGAGGAAAATATTTTGATGTTTTCATGATCCTGTGTGAGCTTTTTTTTGGTCTTCAGTAATGTTAATATTTGAACATGCAACACCTTATTTCTTGAGGAAAATATTTTGATGTTTTCATGATCCTGTGTGAGCTTTTTTTTGGTCTTCAGTAATGTTAATATTTGAACATGCTTTTGCAGTAAGATTTCCACCATTCACGACCCTTGCAAACCTTATTTCTTGAGGAAAGCATTTTGATGTTTTCATGATCCTTTTTTCTTTGTGTGAGTTTTTTTTTTGGTCTTCAGTTGTGTGAGTTTTTTTTTGGTCTTCAGTAATGTTCAAATTAATATTTGAACATGCTTTTGCAGTAAGATACCATTCATGACCCTTCCAAATTTGGAGGGTTGTAATGTTTTGGATGGTCATGGCTAGATGAGAGGGTTTGTGGTAGTTTAGTTTTATTAATAGTGATGGTGAGATGGAAGGGTTTGCTACAATTTTGTCAATTTGTAGCGGGTTGATTGGAAGTGGGACGGTTCACAATCGGAATAATTTAAAAAAAAAAACAAATGCAATGGTGATGGTTTTGGGTGTGTTGGGTTCTGCATACCAGCTCTCCTAGATATGAACTCTGTCGGGCATTCTTTGAATCAACTTGTTGTCCTCTAAAGTTCCTTTTTTTTTATTTATTTAAATAAAATTATAATAATAATAAAATTTGATAGAATTGGGTGAAAGACACATTTATAATAGGACAATGTTCCTTTTCCCAGCTGAGGATAGGTGTCTTCAGCCAGAAATTAAACAACGCACGGGAAATTATCAGGCATAGGAAATCTACCTTGCAACTCTTTTACAAATTCAAGATGGTTTTGCAACTCTCATATACAACTCTTCTACAAATTCAAGATGGTTTTGCAACTCTCATATACAACTCTTTTACAAATTAAACAGAGCGGGAAATTGTAAGGCATGGGAAATCTACTTTCAACTCTTTTACAAATTCAAGATGGTTTTGCAACTCTCTTACACCAAGAAACATAATCTGCATTCCAGAAATTCAACATATACCCTGGAAAGCGATAAATGAGACAAGAAAAGGAACTGAAAGGCACTCAAAAGGTTGGAATGCAAATTCTGGGCAGGGGAAGAGCAGAAGAGTCCGACCATTTGTCAAGATAAGGTCTGTAAAAATTTTCTTTATTTCAATTTTAATAAAGGATGCAGATTCTGCCTGTGAAGATTTATGGCTGATGTCTGTTTGAGTTTGTGCTTTAGTAGGCAGCATAGTTGTTGTTTTTTCTAATTGGTTATATGGGATTGAAATGGCCTCACTCAAAAGGTTGGAATCCAAATTCTGGACAGGGGAAGAGCAGAAGAGCCCTGAGGAGGGTCTAAGAACATTGTACTGGACTTTAAAAGCAAACCTACAGTCACGATGCGGGTAGCTGTGGTAGATGGAACTTTACTTCCCCTTAAATAGGGGCAGTTGGCGTAGGTAGTGCGGTCCATGCTTGTCCTTGTTCCCGTCACATCTCGGCTAAAATCCCGAGGCTGGACACTTGTCGGATTCTGATGAGTGACACATGTCTGCCTTGAAAGGCAGTTTGTCCAACTTCGCCCGGGATCAGAGCGCTATCGGGTAGCGCAGGTGGGAAACAGCGCAGTTGGGGAGGCCTCCGTGCCTTAGCCAATTTCTGGGTCTTGGTGAATCTTCCCCAACTGCGCATCGGTCAAGGGGCGCAACCCGACTTCGTTGCGAAGTCGGGTTGCGCACCGGTACTTAAGCTGATTTGGCCGTTGTTCGTACTGCGCACAAAAAGGGGAGCGCATCCCGACTTTTCTGCGAAGTCGGGTTGCGCTCCAACACTTAGCTGATTTTTTGAACACTGCTTTTCCAAGTGCGCACAGGAAGAAGAGCGCACCCCGACTTCGCTGCGAAGTCGGGTTGCGCTCTGACACTTAGCCAAATTCTGATCATCTCCTGTCTGCTTTCGCACTTCGCATTCCCTAGTTCCCTCCAACTTGAGGGCGCACCCCGACTTCGCTGTGAAGTCGGGTTGGAAGTCGGGGTGCGCTCTGACACTTAGCCAAATTCTGATCATCTCCTGTCTGCTTTCGCACTTCGCATTCCCTAGTTCCCTCCAACTTGAGGGCGCACCCCGACTTCGCTGTGAATTCGGGTTGCGCCCTGACACTTAGAAGTTTTCAGGGAACACTTGCTCTGTTTTGGGAACTTGACTGGGGAAGTACAAGGGAAAAAAGGAGGAATGAAACTATAGGAAATGGAGAAAGGGAAAAGGAGGAGGGAAGGGAGAGCAGCTTACTTACAAAATTTGAAAACATGGCACCCCGTGCAAAATGTGGCAACATTCCTGGCGGCTCGCGGGGTGTCGAGCTCACCTCGACGCAAAGAACCAGGCCTTCATCCTTTGGGTGCAGAGGAACTCCCTTCCCCTGCTTTACGCTGCTCTGACGGCTTCCTTTCGGGAAACTGTTTTTCTTCAAGTTCACTTTCGGCAGTTGCCTCTTCTGTTTCTCCTCCTGAACCTGAAGGTTCTTCACTGTCGGCCTCCCGCTCGCGGATGCGTTCATATGCACCCTTGGCTTGGTTCCAGACTGCTTCTTGGAAGGGCCCTAGGTTGCTGACCTCTTTTAGTGCTGCATGGAATGCAGCAACTGCATGCAGATCGATGGTGTTATATCTTTTTCCCAAATCCTTAAGGGAGCAGTTGATTTTGTAGTATCTTGACACCATCTGGGCGACCTGAGCTTCCTGGACTGGCTCCGCCCAGCTATCAATTTTTGCCATGTCTGCCTCGAAAGACAGCCAATTCTGCTTTACCTGCTCAAGGGTTAGAAACTTGCCATCTTTGACGAAGCTCGGGAACCCATGTTCGGACAGAGTGTGAAAGGGGGCCAGGTAAATGCTCATTTCCTATTCTAATGCGTCCAACATCTTCTTGGCAGTCCTTATCTTCTCTGTCTTATCAAAATAAATATGCAAGGTTACCCTTGCATCTGCCCACTCTGAGGCCAGCTGGGACATCGGGGGAAATTGGAGGCCTTTGCGCTCATACTCCTCAAGTTTCATAGCCAAGTCTAGCCATTGCCTCGCTTGGTGTTCGGCCTCCTCTACCATAGTTTTTCCTTGGGCAGATACCTCTTCGATTCTGGATGCAAAATCTAGGACCGATATAGATTTAACAACGTTGGGCTTGCATCCGTGCAGCAAACCAGCCCGCATCTCCTTAACTCTGTTCTTTGAAAAGGCCGCCGTCTGTGATGTTTTCTCTTCAAGCTGCGACTGAGCCTGTTTCAACGAATCCTGGAGCTGAGTAACCTGCTCCAGCGCTGTCCTTTTCTCCTCTGACAGCTGCTCGGCTGTCTGTTTCTGCGCTACGTCCTCCTGCTATGAAGCGGCCAGCTGGGCTTTCAGTTCTTCTATCTCTTGCTGTGCAGTGGCCCTAGCCAGATTTTCTTCTAGCTTTCTTGCGCTATTCTGCAGCTGAAACAGCGCCTCTTGGGTCTCAAGCCGCTTGACAAGGAGATTATGGGTCTTACGACGAATACCATTGATCTCGTATTCCTCGTTGATGTCATCAAAGCTCTTCTCCTTCATTTGGTGCTCATAGTCCGCCTCGGTCATTTCTCGGAGAGGCTTCTTCACTTTTGGGATCAATTTTTCAGTTGTAAGCACTCTCCTGTCCAAGTCGTACTTGGTGCGCTTTAACGGGGCAGCTATCTCCTCGGCTCTCCTCTGTTTGACGCCCTGGAGGAAGGACGCGGAACATCCTGCGTACTTTGCTGCCAAAGGTTGGTCGTCTGCGCTCTGCAGTTCGCCCATGAAGTCCAGGTCCTCCAGCATCAGATCTTGCTGCGACATCTTCCCTACAAACAGCGAAGCGGGAGGGATTCCAGAAGGAGTGGCCGCTTTTAAGGGCGACCTGGTCCTAGGAGAAGCGAGCGGTTGAGTGGATGGCGTTGGCGGGGTTTTGAATAGATGAGGTGAGCGACGCGACGATGTATATGCAGCTTCGACACTGGCCGCAGGTGAGGGTTCCAGGGTTTGGCTCAGGGACTGGAAAGCGTTAGGATCCTGGGTGAATTGGTCGAAAGAATGGGGGCTGCTGGATGGTTGGACGGTCTGGGAAGAAGAAGATGCAGCTACGGCTTACCCTGATGAAATGGGGGATGGCGTTATGGTAGGGCCGACTGGGACTTGGGGGAGCGAGGAAGTGGACGTACCTACGGGCTCTGCCTGAGCCGCTGTTTGAGGGACGCTTGCAGCCCGAGTTTTTGCTTCCGCCTAAAGGCTGTCCAGCGAGACGATTTTTGGCGTTGCTGTCCCTGTCTGCGCTGCGGCCGACTGCTATACAGGCTCCTTAGGCCACTTGGCCTTTTCACCAATCTTCCTCTTCTTTTCTTCTAGCGCTGTGGCTGATTCAAAGGAAGGATATGAGGTTGGTGCGGTAGGCAGTGATGTCCCCATGGTAAACTTGTACCTGGGTCTAGCTGGGAGGATGCCTGCCGCGGCCGGTCTGCTAGTTGGTAGCGCTGGCGCTTTTTCTGCTAGGGAGGCCACTTCGGGAGTTGACCTCTCTGACCCTTGTGCCCTTTCGGGTACTGCTTCAGGAGCTGGAGGCTGCATTGGGCCCACTTGACTGCTTTTCGGAGTTGCGCTGGAAGTCACGGAAGTAGGCATTTGCTGGGAGGGGGGCCTCCTTGTATACCTTTTTATGGGGCCTCGGGGAATGCAATTTCAGAATTCGAAAGGTTTCTAGGTGGCAGCGTACTAGTCATATAGGGCCGAAAACTCATCATCAACGGCCAGCGTTTTCCGGTTGAATAATCGTGTTGTGTGCGGCACCTCATCTTCCAGCATTCAATGATTTTGTCCTTTTGCCAGTTGAGGGGCGCCACCTTGGCGAGGAATTTTTTGAAGCCCGCAGATTCCAACCGGTGATCCGGGTTTCGCTCTGGATCGTACGCTACCTCTTCGCAGTAAAACTCATGCCATGGAGGCCATGATTTCATCTTATCAATGCGCCAGTCGAGGTTTGCACCTGTTCTATTGCATCTCTCCTGCATGATCTCTGCTCGGGGGCAGATATGTGCAAATTTACCCCCTACCCCAATTGGGTTGTACTTCCAGCGCTGTGGCAGCATTATCAAACCTATGTCGACGAGCTCTTGCTCGAGGTAGACGTGTTGTCCTATCTCTTGCACTCGGATGTTCGCCCAGCAAATCGGATATTGAAAAATATGGCCCCTTTTCTTGCCCTGGCCGAACTCTTCTTCGACATAGTCCATCTAACGCAAAATCTCCATCCCAAACTGGTGGTCAGTGCAGAAGTAGGGCAGCGGGAACGGCTTACCCTCTACAGGGCAGCAGGAACGGCTTCCCCTTGAATCCATAAATTCTGACCACAACCCCCTGTGTCAGCCGGAAGGTATCCCCGCACTTGTATTTTATCAAATAATTTGTCATAGCTAGCGGGGGGCGGGATCCTTCGCCGCCGTTGAACAATGCCAGGACCATACCCAGAAAGTTGAAATTAAACTTGTAGTATGACCCTTTCCGGTACAGGTCCTCCGTCCATTCATACACCGACAGCGGCTCTCCCTTTTCATTCACCTTTCTCAAGCCTGGAACTTGCATCCGGTAGTGCGTGTGGTACAGGCACAGCCAGGTGAGGAACGAACTGAACCGGAATTCCGTCGTCTACTTTTGCTGTAGGCTGACCAGGCTTGAATGTATTGCATATGCCAGCCAATCTACCCAGTCAAAGAAAATAGGGCGCTTCCCACTCTTTTGCGCAGTGGAGTCGTAAAACTCCCCATGCAGAATACATTCTGCTAGTGCTAGCTGGTACGGGCATACCACTTTGTCAGAATCGCAGCCGAGGACCCACGCCAGGATGACGTAAATGTACTTGTTCTCAAATCTGTCCATGGGTATGGGGCCTGTTGGCCACTGTCTGGCTGCCAGCGGAGTCTTTAGCTCCGTGTCGAGGAATTCTCTTATCCTCTTTGTCTGCGTAAATCTGTCGGTTTGTTCATCCAGATTAATCCTTCTGAAAATTGCGCCGGGGTCGTACTGAAGCCCTGGGGCGAAGGCTGGCTGGACGGTCTCCCTGAAGAGTGTAAACAACGCTCTTCCCTTGTAGTCACAGACTTGTCGGGCAGCTGGTTTGTAGTATCTTACGATTGAGTCAATCAGCTCCGGGCACCGATGAACAAGAGGGCATAAGAACCAGTACAGGTTCAATTTATACGCAGCTTTGACATGGTGTGAGGGCAAAACCTGGTCTGCCCACTTTGCAATGTTTGGCCGTAGTTTGGTGAGACTGATGGAGAAAGAGCCGTCTTTGTACCCGGCCAGGTGATTGACGGGCAAAGGTGGTATTTGCCCTCGGCTTCTCTTCGTCCGGGTTTTCTTTTTTTGCTCTTGCGGCGCTTCGCTCTCATGAGCGCTTGATTCTGTCTGTTCCTCAGCTTCGTGCCCTTCTTCGCTGGATTGCGCCTGCACCGGTGCTTTCCCCTTGTCCATTTTCCTTGTTCGAAGTGGCAGAGACGGGAATTACGGCTTCTGAATTCTCAGTTCTGTGCTTTGCAGTCTCGGAGTCAGCTTGACACTCTGAATTTTCTGAGTATGCCAAGGCCCTTTTTCTAGGCAAGGATTGCAGCATTAATGGCACGAGGGAGGGAGTTAAGGTGGTTAACTCGAAGTTGGTGGAAGCGTTATAATAATTTGGAGGCCGTGTATGGGTTTAATCTTGAAAAGTGCACCCTAGTTGCAGTTGGTCCAAATGCGCCTTGCTTTCTTAATGACGTCGTTCTTGAAAGTCGCGCAATCATTAAACAATCTTCGGACTTCGTGCTTTTGATGACGTCATAGCCGCCGCCTGGGCACACCTTTCAAGGGAGAATTTTTGGCCCATGATTTTAAACCGAGACGCGACCCAACTTCGCACTGTGCCGTACTGCGCTCTGGGCCCACACAGAATTTTTCATGTTTTTCGTGATAGGTTATTCAGGCCGCGCCCAAAATTAAGGGCGCACTCGGACTTCGCCCAAAAAATGAGTGCACTTCGACTTCGCCCATGTTTTACTGCGCAGTCAGACTTCGCTCCAAAAAGTTGCGCAGTCTGATTTGACACTTAGCCATTTTTTTCTTCCTACACCCCGACTGCGCTCGCAAGACAGTGCGCAGCCCGACTTCGCTGCGATGTCGGGTTGCGTACCCAGACTTAGCCATTCTTGCCCCTCTTGTCAGCTGCTTTCTCTCGAACTTCGCATGATCCAAGGAGCGACACCCGACTTCGCTGCGAAGTCGGGGTTTGCTTCAAGTCCTACTTGGGATTCTTGAAAACTGAAAACTGAAAGATGAATATGTACATTTTGAAAACTAAAAATGCGGAAAATAAAACTGTACAAGGAAGGACCCATTGGGCGCCTTCAGTGGTGATAAACTTTTAGGTGGAACCCGTTGACGGGAATGGGGAGAATCTGTCCCTCCATATCCTGGAGCACGAATGCATTGAACTGATTCGCCCGAGCAATCTGATAGGGACCTTCCCAAAGGGCGTCAAATTTTCCATGGTTTCCCGACTTTGCCTTCAGTGAGTCCCACTTCAGCACTAGGTCCCGATTTTGAAAACTCGGGCGGTGGTGCCTTTTGCAAACCAGCCTTGGATCGCTTCAACGTGTTTAGTGAAGGCCTGGTATGCTTTCTCTCTGTCTTCCTCTAACTGCAGCAGCTGACAGAGTCTGGCGTCCATTGGATCCCCGTTGCCTCTTTCTTTATCCAACATCCAGAGGGCGGGAATTTCTATGTGGGTTGGCAGGACTGCCTCCTTGCCATATACGAGCGCATAGGGGATGTCTTGATAGACTTCTTGAATGATATTCTATCTGCCCACAGTGCCCGATTCAGGAGTAGTTGCCAAGTCCTCTTGTTCTTCTCTACTGTATTTTTGATGATTTTCAGTAGATTCTTGTTGGTGGACTCGGCCAGGCCGTTCCCCTGCGGGTAGTAGTTAGAAGACATCTTGTGATAGATGTCGTACTTGCTAGTGTACTCCATGAGTACAGCGCCTGCGAACCCTGGACCATTGTCCGTCACTATTGACTCAGGGACCCCGAAACGGGTAATGAGGCTCTCGAGGAACCCGATGACCATCTCCTGGTCCGCATTCTTGGTGGGGATCGCCTCTGCCCACCGCGTAAAGTAGTCAGTGGCGGTAAGAATGAACTTGTGCCCTGCTATAGAGTTCGGCGTAATGGACAAGGGGAAAGCACCGGTGCAGGCGCAATCCAGCGAAGAAGGGCACGAAGCTGAGGAACAGACAGAATCAAGCGCTCATGAGAGTGAAGTGCCGCAGGAGCAGAAAAAGAAAACCCGGACGAAGAGAAGCCGAGGGAAAATACCACCGCCGCTCGTCAATCACCTGGCCGGGTACAAAGATGGCTCTTTCTCCATCAGCCTCACCAAACTACGGCCGAACATAGCAAAGTGGGCAGACAAGGTTTCACCCTCACACCATGTCGGAGCTGCGTATAAATCAAACCTGTACTGGTTCTTATGCCCTCCTGTTCATCGGTGCCCGGAGCTGATTGACTCAATCGTAAGATACTACAAGCCAGCTGCCCAACAAGTCTGTGACTACAAGGGAAGAGCATTGTTTACACTCTTCAGGGAGACCGTCTAGCCAGCCTTCACCCTAGGGCTTCAGTACGACCCCGACGCAATTGTCAGAAGGATTAATCTGGATGAACAAACTGGCAGATTTACGCAGACAAAAAGGATAAGAGAATTCCTCGACTCGAAGATGAAGACTCCGTTGGTAGCTGGACAGTGGCCAACAGGCCCCATACCCTTGGGTAGATTTGAGAACAAGTACATTTATGTCATCCTGGCGTGGGTCCTTGACTGCGATTCTGACAAAGTGGTACGCCCGTACCAGCTGGCGCTAGCAGAATGTATTCCGCATGGGGAGTTTTATGACTCCACGACGCAAAAGAGTGGGAAGCGCCCTATTTTCTTTGACTGGGCAGATTGGCTGGCATATGCAATACATTCAAGCCTGGTCAGACTACAGCAAAAGCAGACGACGGAATTCCGGTTCAGTTCGTTCCTCACCTGGCTGTGCCTGTACCACACGCACTACCGGATGCAAGTTCCAGGCTTGAGAAAGGTGAATGAAAAGGGAGAGCCGCTGCCGGTGTATGAATGGACGAAGGACCTGTATCGGAAAGGGTCATACTACAAGTTTAATTTCAACTTTCTGGGTATGGTCCTAGCATTTTTCAACAACGGCGAAGGATCCCGCCCCCCGCTAGCTATGACAAATTATTTGATAAAATACAAGTGCGGGGATACCTTCCGACTGACACAGGGGGTTGTGGTCAGAATTTATGGATTCAAGGGGAAGCCGTTCCTGCTGCCCTACTTCTGCACTGACCACCAGTACGGGATGGAGATTGCGCGTCAGATGGACTATGTCGAAGAAGAGTTCGGCCAGGGCAAGAAAAGGGGCCATATTTTTCAATATCCGATTTGCTGGGCGAACATCCGAGTGCAAGAGATAGGACAGCACGTCTACCTCGAGCAAGAGCTCGTCGACATAGGTTTGATAATGCTGCCGCAGCGCTGGAAGTATGACCCAATTGGGGTCAGGGGTAAATTTGCGCATATCTGCCCCGAGCTGAGATCATGCAAGAGAGATGCAACAGAACAGGTGCAGACCTCGACTGGCGCATTGATCAGATGAAATCATGGCCTCCATGGCATGAGTTTTATTGCGAAGAGGTAGCATACTCGGATCACCGGTTGGAATCTGCGGGCTTCAAAAAATTCCTCGCCAAGGTGGCACCCCTCAACTGGCAAAAGGACAAAATCATTGAATGCTGGAAGATGAGGTGCCGCACATAGCATGATAAATCCAACCGAAAAATGTTGGCCATTGATGATGAGTTTTCGGCCCTATATGACCAGTACGCTGCCACCTGGAAACCTTTCGAATTCCAAAATTGCGTTCCCCGAGGCCCCAGAAAAAGGTATACAAGGAGGTCCCCCTCCCAGCAAATGCCTACTTCCGCGACTTCCAGCGCAACTCCGACAAGCAGTCAAGTGGGCCCAATGCAGCCTCCAGCTCCTGAAGCAGTACTCGAAAGGGCACAAGGGTTAGAGAGGTCAACTCCCGAAGTGGCCTCCCTAGCAGAAAAAGTGCCAGCGCTGCCAGCTAGCAGACCGGCCGCGGCAAGCATCCTTCCAGCTAGACCCAGGTACAAGTTTACCGTGGGGACATCACTACCTGCCACCCCAACCTCATCTCCTTCCTTTGAACTAGCCACAGCGCCAGAAGAAAAGAATAGGAAGAGAGGTGAAAAGGCCAAGCGGCCGAAGGAGCCTGTACAATAGTCGGCCGCAGTGCAGACGGGGATAGCAGCGCCAGAAATCGTCTCGCTGGACAGCCCTTAGGTGGAAGCAGAAACTCGGGCTGCAAGCGTCCCTCAAACTGCGGCTCAGGCGAAGCCCGTAGGTACGTCCACTTCCCCGCTTCCCCAAGTCCCAGTCGGCCCTGCCATAACGTCGTCCCCCATTTCATCAGAGCAAGTCGTAGCTGCATCTTCTTCTTCCCAGATTGTCCAACCATCCAGCAGCCCCCATTCTTTCGACCAATTCGCCCAGGACCCTAACGCCTTCCAGTCCCTGAGCCAAACCCTGGAACCCTCGCTCGCGGCCAGTGTCGAAGTTGCACATACATCGCTGTGTCGCTCACCTCATCTGTTCAAAACCCCGCCAATGCCATCCACTCATCCGCTCGCTTCCCCTAGGACCCGGTCGCCTTGAAAAGCGGCCACTCCTTCTAGAATCCCTCCCGCTTCGTTGTTTGCAGGGAAGATGCCGCAGCAAGACCCGATGTTGGAGGACCTGGACTTCATGGGCGAACTGTAGAGTGCAGACGACCAACCTTTGCGCTTTGCAGTCTCGGAGTCAGCTTGACACTCTGAATTTTTTGAGTATGCCAGGGCCCTTTTTCTAGGCAAGGATTGCAGCATTAATGGCGCGAGGGAGGGAGTTAAGGTGGTTAACTCGAATTTGGTGGAAGCGTTATAATATTTTGGCGGCCGTGTATGGGTTTAATCTTGAAAAGTGCACCCTAGTTGCAGTTGGTCCAAATGCGCCTTGCTTTCTTAATGACGTCGTTCTTGAAAGTCGCGCAATCATTAAACAATCTTCGGACTTCGTGCTTTTGATGACGTCATAGCCACCGCCTGGGCACACCTTTCAAGGTAGAATTTTTGGCCCATGATTTTAAACCGGGACGCGACCCAACTTCGCACTGTGCCGTACTGCGCTCTGGGCCCACACAGAATTTTTCATGTTTTTCGTGATAGGTTATTCAGGCTGCACCTAAAATTGAGGGCGCACTCGGACTTCGCCCAGAAAATGAGTGCACTCCGACTTCGCCCATGTTTTACTGCACAGTCAGACTTCGCTCCAAAAAGTTGCGCAGTTTGATTTGACACTTAGCCATTTCTTTTTCTTCCTGCACCCCGACTGCGCTCGCAAGACGGTGCGCAGCCCGACTTCGCTGCGATGTCGGGTTGCGCACCCGGACTTAGCCATTCTTGCCCCTCTTGTCAGCTGCTTTCTCTCGAACTTCGCACGATCCAAGGAGCGACACCCGACTTCGCTGCGAAGTCGGGGTTTGCTTCAAGTCCTACTTGGGCTTCTTGAAAACTGAAAACTGAAAGATGAATATGTACATTCTGAAAACTAAAAATGCGGAAAATAAAACTGTACAAGGAAGGACCCATTGGGCGCCTTCAGTGGTGATAAACTTTTAGGTGGAACCCGTTGACGGGAATGGGGAGAAGCTGTCCCTCCATATCTCGGAGCACGAATGCATTGAACTGATTCGCCCGAGCAATCTAATAGGGACCTTCCCAAAGGGCGTCAAATTTTCCATGGTTTCCCGACTTTGCCTTCAGTGAGTCCCACTTCAGCACTAGGTCCCCGATTTTGAAAACTCGGGCGGTGGTGCCTTTTGCAAACCAGCCTTGGGTCGCTTCAGCGTGTTTAGTGAAGGCCTGGTATGCTTTCTCTCTGTCTTCCTCTAACTGCAGCAGCTGGCACAGTCTGGCGTCCACTGGATCCCCGTTGCCTCTTTCTTCATCCAACATCCAAAGGGTAGGAATTTCTATGTGGGTTGGCAGGACTGCCTCCTTGCCGTATACGAGCGCATAGGGGGATGTCTTGATAGACTTCTTGAATGATATTCTATCCACCCACAGTGCCCGATTCAGGAGTAGGTGCCAAGTCCTCTTGTTCTTCTCTACTGTCTTTCTGATGATTTTCAGTAGATTCTTATTGGTGGACTCGGCCAGGCCGTTTCCCTGCGGGTAGTAGTTAGAAGACATCTTGTGATAGATGCCGTACTTGCTAGTGTACTTCATGAGTAAAGCGCTTGCGAACCCCGGACCATTGTCCGTCACTATTGACCCAGGGACCCCGAAACGGGTAATGAGGCTCTCGAGGAACACGATGACCGTCTCCTGGTCCGAATTCTTGGTGGGGATCGCTCTGCCCATCGCGTAAAGTAGTCGGTGGCGGTAAGAATGAACTTGTGCCCTGCTGCAGAGTTCGGCGTAATGACCCCGATGAAGGAAATGGAGTCTCGGCTTGGATTGGTTGGAGGTGCAGGGGTGCTTTTCTGTTTCTTCCAGGAAATCTCTGGCATTTATCACATTTCGTACAGACCGCATGTGCGTCTGTGAAGAGAGTGGGCCAATAGTACCCAGCGCTGATGATTTTCAAGGCCGTAGGCCTTGCAGAATGGTGTCCCCCAGGCATCCCAGAGTGAAATTCTTTGAGGACCCTGGGTTGGTTGGTTTTCTTGACGCACCGCAACAGGATGCCGTCAATGTTCTTGAAGTAAAGCCCCTCGGGGCGAAGAGTGTATTTCAAGGCATTTAGCCAAAACCTCCTTCTTTGTGAGGCATTTAGGTGGTCTGGACATCTCCTGGTGTAGAAATACCTCACCTGGTCATCTGTCCAGTCACTCTCCTCTGGTAAGGAGTTGGTTAGGTTGGTATTTGCTGTCGGATCTTCCCACTTACAGGTAGATATCTCGGTTGCAGCGCTTCGGTCCAGCTCCTGGCACAAGGCTCTGCCTCTGATAAGCTTTGTTGGCCGCACCTCGATGTCGAACTCTTGGATCTTGGCAATCCATCCTGCTCTCTTGTGACCCGGCTCCCATTGTATGATGAAGTTTCGGACATCCGGGTGTATCACGAAAACAGTTGTCCGGCTCTGGGAGACGAAGTGCCTGAACTTTCGGAGAGACTTCATGACAGCGTGAACCTGTCGCTCAGTAAAATTGTACTTCTCTTCGTTCGGCTGAATCACCTGGCTTAAGAACGCTATGGGGCGCTCTTTGCCATCGTCTCCCTTCTGTGTCAATATTGCGGTGTAACTCTCGGGTTTTCCCACCGCCTACAGGATGAAGTCCTTGGAGTAATCCGGGTTTATCAACACCGAAGCTTGTGCAATTCGTGCCTTGATTTCCTCAAAGGCCTGCCTTCTCTCATCAGTCCATAAGAATTTAGCATTCTTTTTCAGCAGTTCGGCCATGGGTTTGATCACTTGTGCGAAGTCCGGTATGAAATTCCTTACGAAGTTGTTCTGGCCGAAGAAGGACTGTAGCCCTTTCTTGTCGACTGGAGCGGGCAAGCAGAGGAGAGCTTCTGATCTATCAGGGTCCACTGCAAGGCCCTTCTCGGAGATGACATGTCCCAGCAGCTTACCTTCTCTTACCACGAAGACTGATTTCTTCAGGTTTATGGAAATGCCGAATTCATGACATCTCTCAAATATCTGCGTGCCAGAGAAACTATTGGTTACGAATCTGCCATGAGGAAAGGATTTGGTAAAATGCGCCCCAAATTCGCCCACCAGATTGAAAGGCCGGAAGGAAGGAATGCCTTCCGTGCCAATCTCCGGAGAAGGCCGACTTCCTGTGGGTTTTTAGTCTTTTAGCTAAGAGTGCAGGTAAGAGATAAATTGCGGAAAGAGAATCCAAATGTGATTGGAGTTGGGTGCGGGGAATAAGCAGCATGGCAACGATCAATCACCACTACTAACAACAATTAAATACAAAACACACCATAGAAACTACAACTATCAAGCATCCTATGTATCCTCTATCTATGCATCCCAGGAATACTTAATCATCAAATACTGGAGTTCAGTACAACAGTAAGCAATGAAATAAGAAACATGAGGCAAAAATAACAAGGAGAGACAGCATACAAAATGATGACAGTAAGCAGAGCCAAGTATGTGTCTTGCATTCAGAAGCAAACGTATAGCTACAATGGTTCCCTAGCAGTATATTCCCCTTCCACCACCTTTTACAATGAAATGATGTGGCTATTTATAGCCCAAGTTCCCCCGATTACAATCACGGGCACAAAGTCCCAGACCAGACAATAGCTGACAAAAGCGACAGAAGAGCTGCTGATGCTGACTTCTGTCGGCGAGGACTGTACCTGCACCAAATGCCCCTCTTTAAGCTAAAGTAAAGTTCCATCTACCACAGCTACCCACATTCCTGCTGATTAGAAGTTTCACCCAACGCGCTGCCACGTAGCTGTACAACTTTCAGGGAGACCTTGCTGCAAGTATAGTCCTCGCCGACAGAAGTCAGCATCAGCAGCTCTTCTGCTGCTTTTGTCAGCTATTGTCTAGTCTGGGACTTTGTGCCCGTGATTGTAATTGGGGGAACTTGGGCTATAAATAGCCACATGAAGTCCAGACCCCATTGCTGAAACGGAGTCTCGGCTTGGATTGGTTGGAGGGGCAGGGGTGCTTTTCTGTTTCTGCCAGCAAATCTCTGGCATTTATCACATTTCGTACAGACCGCATGTGCGTCTGTGAAGAGAGTGGGCCAATAGTACCCAGCTCTGATGATTTTCAAGGCCGTAGGCCTTGTAGAATGGTGTCCCCCAGGCATCCCGGAGTGAAATTCTCCGAGGACCCTGGGTTGGTCGGTTTTCTTGACGCACCGCAACAGGATGCCGTCAATGTTCTTGAAGTAAAGCCCCTCGGGGCGAAGAGTGTATTGCAAGGCATTTAGCCGAAACCTCCTTCTTTGTGAGGCATTGAGGTGGTCTGGACATCTCCCGGTGCAGAAATACCTCACCGAGGTCATTCAGTGCGATCACTCTCCTCTGGTAAGGAGTTGGCTAGGTTGGTAGTTGCTGTTGGATCTTCCCACTTACAGGCAGATATCTCGGTTGCAGCGCTTCGGGCCAGCTCTTGGAACAAGGCTCGGCCTCTGATAAGCTTTGTTGGCCACTAGTCTTCATCTTTGACCCAAATCTGATAAGCTTTGTTGGCGCGCTGGTCTTCATCTGGTTGTACCCAGAAAAGCCATCTAGGAGGGAGAATCTTTGCGCTCCAACAACTATATGGAGGATCTGATCGATCTGGGGAAGCGGATAATGGTCTTTCAGTGAGGCCTGATTTAGATTCCTGAAATCCACACAGAGACAAATGTCTCCATTCTTCTTCCTCACAGGGACCAGATTCGCAACCCAGGATGAATGCTTGATGGTGTAGATGATCTTGGCTTCCAGCATCTTCAGGAGCTCGACTTTCATCATGGCTTCGATCTTCGGGTTTACAGCCCTCTGTTTTTGCCGGAATGGTTTTGCACCATCTTCTAGCTCAATTGTATGTTGGATTATCTGTCTGTCATACCCCTTCAAGTCCTGGTAGCACCAGGATACTATATCGGGGAAATCTCGGCATAATGATCTGATATGCTCGAGTTCCTCTTCGGTGGAGTCCGTTTCGACCTTGAATGTCTTTCCAGGTTCAAACTCAAGGTCAATGTACTGCTTGGGGTCTACTTTGATCCTGTGTGATATTGCTCTGTCATTTTGATCAAAGAGACTTTCTAGTATAATCAGCCCTTTTGGGACATGATTATTTTTTAACTGTATCAACCCCTCATATTGTTCGTCATCAGGGTCTCTACCTTCGATTGAACATGCTTCAATAACCAAAAATGTGACGATCTCCTCGTCATAGTCAAACACCTACCAGTGGGTGTCTTTATCAGGCACAGAAGGCCTGTAAATGGTAAGAACCGGCTTCGGCTTCTGGACAGTGTCATCAGTCGAAACGTACCTGGCTTCAACAGACGCCAAAATGTTAGCGTGCTTGTTTTTCTCACATGATATGGCTTTGACATTCAATGAGTCGAATGACTCCATCAGGTCCCAGACCCGATTACGGTAACGCCTTGAGATAGTGCTTCTTGGAGGCGTACTTGTTCGTAATCACGGTACGCCTTGAGATAGTGCTTATTGGAGGCGTACTTGTTCGTAATCTGGTTGCACACCAGCTCTGAGTCGCCAAAGATCTGCAGATGCTTTATCCCCAGTCTCTCCGCTTTTCGCAAACCCAAGCATAGGGCTTCGTACTCCGCCGCATTGCTGGTACATCTCCAAGCCAGCCTATAGGTGTAGTATTTTTGGATTCCGGTCGGGGAAACCAAGAGTACACCTGCACCGACGCCATTTTTGCATCGGGCACCGTCAAAGAAAAGATGCCATAGCTTTTTTGGTGTAGGTCCTACTTCTTTTTTGGCTGACTTGTCAAGCCTCTCAGGCTGAATGACGGTGTAGCAGCCTTGCTCGGTCTCGATCATGGCATTGAAATCCAACAAGGAGAACTCATCTTCCACTTGCAGCAGCTCAAGAGCTTGCTCCGTCATGTCCACCACCACCAGTTCTTCCTCCGTTAGCTGAACCATGCAGTTCTGCAACTCTTCTCCAGGGTATCTTCTCCACTAGAAATGTGGAAGGTTTCTCGTTGTAGATCTTCAGTCTCCTTCCTTTGAAGGGCACTTCCATATGCGAGTAATCTAGAGATAGATACCCACCCAGCTTCGCAGTGAACTCCCTGGAGAGACACATGCCGAAGTAGGGTTCCAAGTCGACAACCATGACTTCTTGAATGACCACTATGTCGAGATATTTATGCAGCCGGATTGGGATGTCTTTGATGACACCGACTGTCTTGACAGGGGTGTCGTCTAGTTGCAACACACCTTGGCTGCTCCTTGTATACTCCATCCCTATTTCGTCGCAGACGGCTCTCGGCATAACAGTTGTGGAGGCACCAGAATCCACCATACAGTTGTGTACTATGTACCCTTGCATCCGTAATGATAGATAGAAGGGAGGTGGCCTGTTCTTCCCAGTGGTTGAGACTGTCAGGGGTTGAACCAGAACAGCAGGCTGTATCTGCTTGCCATTTTTCATGCTCTTCAGATATTCCTGCAGCAGATCAACTTACCCTGGGAGCAGAAGAGTATCATGCATGCTTATCCTCGCGAGGGTCCTCTTCAGCTCATCCACTATGCTGTAGCCTGAAGTGCTAGCTCCTTCTGTCTCTTTTGTTGGCTCATACTTCATCCGGTATTGCTGCGTGGCTTCAACTCTTTGTCTCTTTGTCAGAGACGGATATCTCAGCTTCTCCTGAGCTTGTTCTTTTGTTTCAGCTGGAGGCTGAGCAGCGGGAGCTTTGGCTGGAGAAGGAGCTGCTTTTGCTGCGGGAGGCTTGACTGCGGGAGCTTTTTCCTTGGCTGTGTAAGGCCACAGCCTCTTGTCAGGTGGTAGCCCAACAAGTTGCGCCTTTTCTCTCCTGGCGTATACCTTCAAGGGCTTTGCTTGGGCCACAGCAGTCTCAGTAGACTTTCTGTCTTCCTTGGCGGGGGGCAACACTAGATCTTCTTCTGGAACGGAAAAGTTGCCTTCATCGTCCAGGATCATGTAAAGCTCTTCTTCCTCTATGGCACTGCCCGCCAGAGTCTGGAGGTAATGCTGGTGCAGTGTGCAGTCTTCTTCTGAATGCGGGTCATTGCACGTGGTGCACCAGTTAACTTGGTCAGAAGTGCCAAGTTGGTCCTCGATGGCGGCATTTCTTGCAGGAGGGCGCCTCTGAACTTGTCGTTCTGCGTCTTGATCTTTTGTCAGTGTCGGAGGAGGATATGGCCTCCTTGGAACAAGGTCCATCTAGGCTGCTTCTTCTTCAGTATAGTCATGTCGTTGGACATGGTGTGATATCCAGAGGCCAGAGCCCGTACCTCCTGGAGGATTTTGTTCTAGATATCATTGTCTGGAGGCGGCAACTGAGCTGGCGAAGGTAATGCAGCCAATGGAGGAGGTGTAGAATACTGCGCATACTGCGGGGGAGCTGGGAGTGCTGGATAATGTGGAGGAGGAGGAGGCGGGTTAGGATAATGTATTTGTGGCGGGCCATAAGGATTTACGATCGGCGCCGGATTCCATTGCTGCTGGGGATGCTGTCCTGAAGTTGACGGCATCACACCGAAAGCTGATGGGTACTGGGACTGAGGAAAGTCAGGGTAAATGGGTGGCTGTACCCTATGCGGGAGCCTACCTATGGAGATGATATCCATTTCAGCTTGTTGGGCAGCCTCGTACAGGGCAGGGAATGAGTCGATTTGAGCTATCTTCAGGAATAGGCAGATGTCTGAGTTGAAAGACCTCAGGTAGTAGTGCGTAGCCTGACCTTTTGAAGGTCGAAGTTCGCGAGGTACTCGTTTCCAAGACCTCGCAAACCTGATGTTGAAGTCCGACACCTCCTCTTGGGGGTGTCGCTGGATGCTTTGGAATTGATGCAACAAAGAAGAGGGATCAGCAGACTCGTTGCATCCTTTCACGAGCCTGCCGGCCAGCTGGCGCCACCCCGTGATAGATACCTCTGGCAGTGATCTCCACCAGTAGAGAAGCTTTCCCCTTAGGGAAAGGGCCCGCAGACGGGTCTTCACACTTTCGTCAGTGATGGAATGTAGCGCAACCAGGGCCAGAATGTCTTGGATGTGTTCGTACGCCGTCTTGCCGTAGCCATCGTATGTAGGGATGGACTTTAAGGCAGCGGGGGGCACAGCTTGCTGTCCGACTAGGGCCAAGGGCCCCGTAGATTCTACCGCCGGGAAGAGATCATCATCGTTCTGCTGGGCAGCCATGTCTTCTTCTCCCCCGGTAGTGTACTCAGTATCGGTACCCTCCGAGGATGTAAATTGCTCTTCAGCCTCGGCCTCTTCAATTTCGGGCTTGGATTCTTCTATGCGAGCTTGGCGGTCAACCAGCCTGGGGCGCTCTCCTGGAGCGGCAATGTCAATTTCGTAAAGGTCAGGCTGATCTCTCGGATTCCTTGCTCTCCACCTTCTCGTTTGCATGAAGGCGTTCGGACCGGTCTTCACGGACTCAGAGAGTATTCAGGTACTTGCAGAGTCGCCAGGTGTTCTGATTTTTAACAGCAATGAAGCGAACACCAGTGCTTCCATTCTGTTTTGGGGTGGGAAACTTCCATGTCCCACCGGGCGTGCCAGAGAAACTGTTGGTTACGAATCTGCCATGAGGAAAGGATTTGGTATAATGCACCCCAGATTCGCCCACCAGATTGAAAAACCCATAGGAAGCCGGCCTTCTCCGGAGATTGGCACGGAAGGCATTCCTTCCTTCCGGCCTTTCAATCTGGTGGGCGAATCTGGGGCACATTATACCAAATCCTTTCCTCATGGCATATTCGTAACCAACAAAAAATTTAAAATGAAATTGATGAAAAATAGTTGGTTTCAGAAAACATCATTCTTATATATGCCAATGACATCATTTTTATATATGCCAATGACCCTGATTAAGATTTTTCATGTGGGCTTTGTTGTTAGGCATGCAGTACTTGCATCATTTGTTCGTGGATTCAGCATCTTTGTTTCTTGGGTGGAGACTGGATTCAGCATCTTTGTTTCTTGGGTGGAGAGCTCAGTCTGTACATTGCTTACATTTGTTTTCCAGCACTGATTCACCTTAAAGCTTTTAAAATTTCTCTAAATTTTCCAAAAAAAAAAACCATTGATGTGGCTGTTTTCCAGCACCGAATCACCTTAAAAGCTTTTAAAATTTCTCTAAATTTTCCCAAGCTTTTAAAATTTCTCTAAATTTTCCTATGGCTATTTTAGTTTTTGGAATCCTTTTTACTGTTTATGACACATGTTGCACATGTCCTTAAGTCTTTATTAATCGATCTGTATTCCCAAGTAGTTCAGTTTTGTACAAATACATGCTCCCTTATCCAAAAGCTGGTGCAAAGCAAAGTGAGAACTGGAATCCTTTTTACTGTTTATGACACATGTTGCACATGTCCTTAAGTCTTTATTGATCGATCTGTATTCCCAAGTAGTTCAGTTTTGTACAAATACATGCTCCATTATCCAAAAGCTGGTGCAAAGCAAAGTGAGAACTGAGTGTTACAAATACATGCTCGCTTCTCCAAAAGTTGGAGTAAAGCAAAGTGAGAACTGAGTGTTGACATGTAAATAAATAAAAGGGTTTGATCTCCTTGCAGAGCAAGGAAGGCAGTACTAATATTAAGCTGTATTTCTCAGGGCTGACAGGTTTGGAAACTCAATAGATCAGCGTTCTTGCACAGACACACATGAACAAGCACTACTGCTTTATTAAGTAATTGTGAAGTCTTCTCAGTGTCTGAGAATCTAACTTTTAGAAAATGCATTCTTTCTTTGGCTTCCAATTTATCCACATTGAAAGACTATGATTTAATGGATTCATTTTGAGTTCTGTTTTCAGCACAGCATACAGAAAACCTAATTATAGCTTGTAAATATTCTTCTCATGGCTTCTTCCTGATCGTGAAGAGTGAAACTTTATAGATTACATATTTTACAGATTACATATTTGTATTTAACTGTGTCTTACTCAAATTGGTTCTGTATTTCTATGATTCTAATTTTCTGAGTATTCCTCTTATATTTTGAATCCATGGTTAACACACAAACCTAATGATGGCTTGTAAATATTCTTCTTCCTGATCCTGAAGAGTGAAACTTTACAGATTACATATTTGTATTGAATTCTGTCTTACTCAAATTGGTTCTTTATTTCTATGATTCTAATTTTCTGAGTATTCCTCTTACATATTTGTATTGAATTCTGTCTTACTCAAATTGGTTCTTTATTTCTATGATTCTAATTTTCTGAGTATTCCTCTTATATTTTGAATCCATAGTTAACACGCAAAAACTAGGGATCAGGAAAATTTGTTAGAAACATGTATTTATTTTATGTTTCTACATGCATTCATCGTTTATCTATGTAGATCATATTTCCTTCCCTATAGAGTTTCTATTTGATTTTTTTGGTCAAACGGTTTGGAAATAGGCCGTTAAGTATGGGTTGGCTTATCTCTTCAATTTCTTAAGCAGAGTAGTTTGTATTTTCTTTTGAGTAATACTTCTTATACACATCCACCATGGGGATGCTCAATTCAATAGTAGTTTGTAGTATAATACTTCTTATACACATCCACCATGGGGACCGGGCTCAAGAGTAGTTTGCAGTATAATACTTCTTATACACATCCACCATAGGGACCCGGCTCAAGATCATATTTCCTTCCCTATAGAGTTTCTATTTGATTGTTTTGGTCAAACGTCATCATAAAATGATACAAGTCTTAGATAAGAATATACAATGCACTAGAACGCCCTTGTTGACGATCTTTTACCGGGACAGCATCTAGGGTTCCTCGAACAATGTGATATCTCACACCGGGTAAATATTTAACCCTTCCTCCTCTTACTAATACTACGGAATGTTCTTGTAAATTATGGTCAATACCAGGTATATAAGCAGTGATTTCATATCTAGAGGTTAATCGTACCCTAGCAACTTTATGTAAGGCAGAGTTTGGTTTTTTGGGGGTGATAGTGGAAAAGTTGATAGATAAATGTGATATCTCACACCGGGTAAATCTTTAACCCTTCCTCCTCTTACTAATACTACGGAATTTTCTTGTAAATTATGGTCAATACCAGGTATATAAGCAGTGATTTCATATCTAGAGGTTAATCGTACTCTAGAAACTTTACGTAAGGCAGAGTTTGGTTTTTTGGGGGTGATAGTGGAAAAGTTGATAGATAAGTTACCTTTACTGTCGCTCTACAAAACCGTACATGATATTTTCACCTCATACGGCTTCTCGTTCGATTCTTTTGAAGTAGGATAAATAGGGTTCTTTTTGTTATTTGAATTCTTATTTTATTCATTATGAGTAAGTAGAACTAAAAACAATCAAACGGTTTGGAAATAGGCCGTTAATTATAGGTTGGCTTATCTCTTCAATTTCTTAAGCAGAGTAGTTTGTATTTTTTTTTGAGTAATACTTCTTATACACATCCACCATGGGGATGCTCAATTCAATAGTAGTTTGTTTTTTGAGTAATACTTTTATACACATCCACCATGGGGACCCGGCTCAAAATCATATTTCCTTCCCTATAGAGTTTCTATTTGATTGTTTTGGTCAAACGGTTTGGAAATAGGCTGTTAAGTATGGGTGGCTTATCTCTTCAATTTCTTAAGAGGGTGGGGTGGGGAGCAAGTACAGCCAAGTGTTGCACTTGGCTGTACTTGCTCCCCACCCCCACCCACAACACTTGGCTGTACTTGCTCCCCACCCCCACCCTCAAGAGCAACACTTGGCTGTACTTGCTCCCCACCCCCACCCGCAACACTTGGCTGTACTTGCTCCCCACCCCCCACCCTCACCCGCAACACTTGGCTGTACTTGCTCCCCACCCCCACCTGCAACACTTGGCTGTACTTGCTCCCCACCCCCACCCTCAAGAGCAACACTTGGCTGTACTTGCTCCCCACCCCCACCCTCACCCGCAACACTTGGCTGTACTTGCTCCCAACCCCCACCCTCAATTGAGGGCGCTGCACTTGGCTGTACTTGCTCCCCACCCCCACCCTCAAGAGCAACACTTGGCTGTACTTGCTCCCCATCCCCACCCTTAGGGGTGGGGGGTGGGGAGCAAGTATAGCCAAGTGCAACCCCACCCTCATGAGGGTGGGGGTGGGGAGCAAGTACAGCCAAGTGCAACAGGGTGGGGGTGGGGAGCAAGTACAGCCAAGTGCAACAGGTGGGGGTGGGGAGCAAGTACAGCCAAGTGCAACAGGTGGGGGTGGGGAGCAAGTACAGCCAACTTGAGGGTGGGGGTGGGGAGCAAGTACAGCCAAGTGCAGCAGGGTGGGGGTGGGGAGCAAGTACAGCCAAGTGCAGCGAGGGTGGGGAGCAAGTACAGCCAAGTGCAGCGAGTGGGGGTGGGAGCAAGTACAGCCAAGTGCACTTGGCTGTACTTGCTCCCCACCCCCAGCACTTGGCTGTACTTGCTCCCCCACCCCCACCCTCTCGCAACACTTGGCTGTACTTGCTCCCCACCCGTTGCACTTGGCTGTACTTGCTCCCCACCCCCACCCTCTCGCAACACTTGGCTGCACTTGCTCCCCACCCCCCACCTTGTTGCACTTGGCTGTACTTGCTCCCCACCCCCACCCTCAAGCAGAGTAGTTTGTATTTTTTTTGAGTAATACTTCTTATACACATCCACCATGGGGATGCTCAATTCAATAGTAGTTTGCTTTTTGAGTAATACTTTTATACACATCCACCATGGGGACCCGGCTCAAGAGTCCCCGGCTCAAGAGTAGTTTGTATTGTAATACTTCTTATACACATCCACCATGAGGACCCGACTCAAGAGTAGTATGTGACATCTCTAAACTTATAGAGGGCTATAGTAGCTATAGTAGTTTCTATTGCACCAGGCTCAAGAGTAGTATGTGACATCTCTGAACTTATAGAGGGCTATAGTAGCTATAGTAGTTTGTATTGCACCAGGCTCAAGAGTAGTATGTGACATCTCTGAACTTATAGAGGGCTATAGTAGTTTGTACTGCACCAACATTGGTATGCCATGAGACATGGCTGAACCTATAGAGGGATATAACAGTTTGTATTGCACCAACATTGGTATCTCATGAGGTAGTATGAGACATGGCTGAACTTATAGAGGGCTATACAGAAGATTTTTATTTTGTTAAGAGTAATTCCTATGAACACTGCATTTTACTTATAGAGGGTGTCAAAGAATATTCGTATATATTATACGGACGGTTTTTTTATAATTTTTTTTTAAAATATCCACTTCGACCCTGATGATTATTCAATACTGCATTAGACGAATCTCCTTTTTGCATTTGATGAAGGGAATATTGAATTGATGAAGGGAATATTGAATTGAGGAACACTCACAGTCCTCGCCAGTCGAGGAAGGGAATATTGAATTGAGGAACACTCAACGAATCTCCTTTTTGCATTTGAGGAAGGGAATATTGAATTGAGGAACACTCACAGTCTTTGCTAGCATTGTTTACACTCAGAATGTATATGGCCGAGGACGGGTTGCCCATAGAATTTCAGTGGTCAGTTTGTCAGGTCTGCCCACAGAATTTCAGTGGTCTTCTGGAAGTTTTAGTCTACAACAAATGAATAAAATTGAAATCTAGTTTGAATACTGGAGGAGAATTCACACTTTGGCCACTCGAGAGTAATAATTCAGATAAGAAAAGAAGATAGAGGTAGGCCATTAAGTATGGGTTGGCTTATCTGTTCAATATCTTAAGCAGAGTTTTTGTATTGCACCAACATTGGTATATCAGAGTTTTTGTATTGCACCAACATTGGTATATCATGAGGTAGTATGTGACATGGCTGAACTTACATAGGGCTATACAGAAGATTCTTAAATTGTTAAGAGGAATTCCTATGAACACTGCATTTTACTTTCATTTGCGTCCAAGAATATTTGTATATCCTTATATTATGGGCGGTTTTTTTATAAGTCACTCTAAGACCCCTCTTAAGGCATATATATATATCAAAGAGTTACATTTTTATATTTTTTTAAAAGTCACTTTTTAAACCGCGAGGGGTTTTAAACCACCCTCTTAGACTGTTTTCAGCCACGGCGGCTGAATAACCGTCCTTAAAGACCCTTTTTGGTTTTTGGTGTGTAGTGATATTTCTTGTAAGTTATATTTCTTATACTGAGGTTTTGATACTCAATTGATCAGTTCTAGAAATATTAAACCAAATTTCATGCCCCCGAAGTTTGCTCCCGAGAATGCTGCGAGAATGGACAGCAGGTGGTTCCCTCCAAAATGATACGAACGTTGTTGTTCGCTCATCAAATCTGCGAACCAGTGATCAGGCAGGGGAAACGGACCTCCAACATCACGCATACAGGTAGTTGGGTTTGTTCAGCGATTGGTCAGAAACCCTACTTCCGCATTTAAGTTTTATCAGACGGTTGGTCCAGCTATAAATACCGGAGCAACTGGTATTTTGCCGAGAGTGCGAGAGTAAGAGCGAGGAAGCAAAAGAGCAAAAGAAGAAGAAGTTTGACCAGACGGTTGGTCCAGCTATAAATACCGGAGCAACTGGTATTTTGCTGAGAGTGCGAGAGTAACAGCGAGGAAGCAACAGAGCAGAAGAAGAGTGGAGGATACAGAGCAGAAGCTTCCCGAAACTTCCCTCTGTGTTTATCTTCCAATTGGGTTGGAGATGTGGATACAGAGTAGAAGCTTCCCGAAACTTCCCTTTGTGTTTATCTTCCAATTGGGTTGGAGATGTGGATACAAAGCAGAAGCTTCCCGAAGCTTCCCTCTGTGTTTATCTTGCAATTGGGTTGTAGATCTTTGTAAGAAGCCCTATAATCCATTTCTCTTTCCATAAATAAAATCTTTGTTTTCTGCCTCATTCGCTTAGATTCTTCGGAGAATTATTCACCCGAAGACGAACTTCTCGAAGGATTTGCCCAGAAGTGGCAAATAGGCGCCATCCAGAGTTCGGGTTGTTGACTTCGGTGTCATTTTGCCCAAAGGCTCACTTCGGGCTCTCACTGTCCCGAAGGTGCACTTCGGCACTTTCTTATCCGAAGCAGCACTTCGGGCTTTTGCTGCCCCGAAGTGGCAGATTGGTTGTTCGGAGGCCTCCTTGCTCGAAGTAGCCATTTCGCTATCAAACGCAACAAAGCAGCAATCTCGCTGCTATTTTCACCGAAGCTTCCACATCGCAATTTATTTCGCACTTTATTTAGCAAAGTTGTCGGCTAACTCCCTGGATGTGCGAAATTAAACTTAGCAAAGCTTCCACTTCGGCACTTGATGCCGTCGGCAAAGCGTTATTTTTACGCGATTTAATTCCTTCAAATTGGTATCAGAGCCTCAGTGCCGTGATGCGGAAGATTGAAGTATAGTTTTCGGAAATAATTTCCTGCAATTGCAAATCCTGCGGTTTAACGACAAAAACTATGACTACTAGATTTCACGACAAGAACTATGACTATTGGAGCATCCAGATGAAGATCCTATTCGGGTCTTAGAAGCTGTGGGACTTGGTCGAGATTGGTTACCCAAAATAGATAAATGCAACAGCACTGGTCGCACACTTCCAAGCTGATAAGAACTTTTTAAAGAAAAACACAAAGGAGGATCAAAAGGCCCTGCGATTGAGGAGACTATTTTCCCATAATCGACAAATGAGGAGACTATTTTCCCATAATCGACAATTGCAACAGCACTGGCCGCACTCTTCCAAGCTGATAAGGATTTGTTAAAGAAAAACACAAAGAAGGATCAAAAGGCCCTGTGCTGGACTATTTTCCCATAATCGACAAATGCAACAACACTGGCCGCACTCTTCCAAGCTGATAAGGATTTTTTAAAGAAAAACACAAAGAAGGATCAAAAGGCCCTGTTCTACATCATGCAGGCGATTGAGGAGACTATTTTCTCGTAGATTACAGCAGCAAGTAAGGTAAAGCAAGCCTGGGAAATCTTAGCAAGTTCGTATCAGGGCACCAACAAAGTGAAGTTGGTGAAGTTGCAGATGTTAAGGAGGGAGTTTGAAAACTTGCAGATGAGTGAGTCAGAGGTCATGAGCGATTTCTTCACCCGAAAAACTGATGTCATCAACCAGATGCGGTTGAATGGAGAGATTGTGCAGAACCAGAGAATTGCGGAGAAAATTCTGCGAAGCTTGCCAGCCAAATTTGACTCTATTGTGATTGCAATAGAGGAATCGAGGGACTTGAAAATCCTCTCGGTAGATGAGCTCATGCGTTTATGGGTTCCCTGCAAATGCATGAGCAGAGGCTGAGTCGCTCATCTCAGTCCTCTTTGGAGCAAGATTTCAAGGCACAGGTCTCATTTCGAGACAGTGGCAGATAAGACTCTCACCAAGGTACCTCCTCTTCTCAAGGAGGAAGAGGACGAGGCAAGCGTGGAAAAAGGCCACAAGCAAGAAGGAAGGGAGGAAGGTAAAACTATAATGACAGTGAGACCAACTGCAATTTCCATCAGGCAGGAGGAAAAGGCACTTGCAAAAATCAGCAAGGTGGAAGGAAAAATCAAAAGTCAGTTTGGTCACTATATCTCTGAGTGTAGGAAGAATTTGGCCAAAGAAAGTTGGCCAAAGATAATCAACAGCAAGCAAATTACACACATGAAACTGGAAATAGAGATGCTTGTGATAATATGCTATTGACGTGCAGTATTGAGAAGGAGAGCCCAAAAAATACAGTGTGTGCAGCAACCACATGATCGGGAACAAGGAGATGTTCTCACAACTAGATGAATCAATCCAGTCTTAAGTAAATATGGGTTCCTGTGATGGGAAAGGTAAAATCCTCATCTGCACTCGACATGGCGAAAGGAAGCCCCATCTGCACCCGGCATGGCAAAAGAAAATAGATTTGTGATGTATATTATGTGCCTGGGTTGAAACATAACCTGCTGAGCATTGGAAAGCTTGTGCAGAAGGGGCACACTCTTCAATTTAAAGACAGAGTCTCTACCATCATAGATAGACAACATGGTCAAATTGCAACTATGTCCATGACAAAAAAACAAAATGTTTTCGTTGCAATTTCAGAATAAATAATTGATTGATATCTCTAAGTGCAGTTGTGAAGGATGCTACTTGGCTGTGGCATCTCAGATTCGATCATCTGAGTTTTAGTGGCTTGAATTTGCTACAAAGGATTTTCTCCTCATTGAGTAGCCAAATCAGGTCTGTGAGGGTTGCTTAGTTGGCAAGTAGCACAGGGATGCATTCCCTGCAGGGCAGTCATGAAGGGCTTCACAGCCATTGAAACTGGTGCACTCAAATATTTGCGGTCCAATGCAGACCAGCACATTTGCCGACAATAAATACTTCTTGACCTTCATTGATGACTTCAGCCGAAATACATGGGTATATCCCATCAAGCAGAAGTCAAAAGCATTTGCAAAGTTCAAGGAGTTCAAGGCTCTGGTTGACAAACAGAGCGGATATTCTGTGAAGATTCTCCGGACATATGGAGGAGGAATACATCTCCAACGAATTCCACAACTTCTGTAAGTTACATGGAATTCGCAGGCAACTCTCTGCCAGATACACACCACAGCAGAACGGTGTAGCTGAGAGGAAGAATAGAAACATCATGGAGATGGCACAGAGCATGCTGAAGGCAAAAAGTTTGCCACATGAGTTCTGGGTAGAAGCTGTAACTTGTGCAGTTTATTTTCTGAACAGATGTCCCACAAACAGTGTGAAGGACAAGATTCCTTAGGAATCCTAGAGCAATCAGAAGCAGAGTGTGGCTCATTTGAGGGTTTTTGGGTGCATTGCATATGCACATCTTCCATAAGAGAAGAGTCAGAAGCTGGATAACAACGGGAAGAAGTGTATCTTCACAGGATACAATGAATAAGAAAAGACGTATAGGCTGTATAATCCTATGACGAAGAAGCTCGTCATCAGCCGATATGTGAAGTTCTTGCAGGATGAAGCCTGGAACTGGAAAACAAAGACTGGTTGGCCAAAGCCAACAGTTCTGTGGAATTGGAGGATAATAGTGTACAGCCACCTGTACCTTCAAGTAGCAGTAGTGGTACCAGCAGCGATACAGCCTCACTGTCCCGATCACCTCCACTTGCAAGTAGAATTCCAAACTTGAGGACACCTGCAAAGACGAGGAGCTTGCAAGACATATACGAGGTAACCCAAAATCAGAGAGATGAGGAATATTTTGATTTTGCTTTATTTTCTGAGAGTGATCTAGGTTCATTTGAAGAAGCAATTCAGAATCAAAAGTGGGTGAGGGCGATGGATGAGGAGATGGAAGCCATTGAGAAGAACGAGACATGGCAACTGGTTGATCTTCTAGTAGGGAAGAAGACCATTGGGGTCAAGTGGGTGTATAAAACGAAGTTTAATGCCCAAGGTGAAGTTGATCGGCATAAGGCTAGACTGGTGGCAAAAGGCTACAAGTAGAAGTCAGGGATTCTCTGACTATCATGAGGTGTATGCACCTATAGCCCGACTTGACACAGTCACGATGATCCTGGCATTGGCAACTCAGAAAGGCTGGAGTGTGTTCCAGATGGATGTCAAGTCTGCCTTTTTGAACGAAGTCTTAGAAGAAGAGGTCTACATAGACCAGCCACCTGGTTATGAATTGCAAGGGCAAGAAGGCAAGGTCTTGAAACTGAAAAAGGCTCTATATGGTTTGCTTCGCACCCTGGGCATGGTACAGCCGGATTGATGGCAATTTTCAGGAGAATGGGTTTGTTAAATGCCCATATGAGCACACCCTCTACCTGAAGTCAAATGTAGATGGTGAGATGATAATCCTCGGTCTGTATGTGGATGATTTGATTTACACTGGCAACAACAATGTACTGTTTGACCAATTCAGAACAGCTTTACGAGTTTGAAATGACAGACTTAGGGCTGATGAAGTATTTTTTCGGTATTGAAGATGACCAGCCTGTGGATGGCATTTTCATTTCTCAGGGCAATTATGCTAAGGATGTCCTAAAGTGGTTCAAGATGGAGGACAACAAACCTGCCATCACCCCGATTGCCACTGGCCTGAAGTTGAGCAAAACTGATAACAGCAGAAGTGTTGATCCAACTCTCTATAAAAGGTTAGTTGGAAGCCTGATGTACTTGATTGCAACTAGGCCAGATTTGATGTTTATCCTGAGTTTAATCAGGAGGTTTATGGAGTCACCCAAAGAGGGAAGCAAGGGCTGGCATCATAGATGATCGGAAGAGCACCTCTGGATATGCTTTCCATTTTGGATCCGGAGTTGTTTCTTGGTCCTCGAAGAAGCAGCCAATTGTTGCTTTATCTACAGCAGAGGCAGAGTATGTTGCTGCCACCTCAGCCGCATGTCAAGCAATTTGGCTGAGAAGAGTTTTGAGTGAACTGCACCATACGCCGGAAGCAAGGACAACCATATTCTGTGACAACAATTCCGCCTTCGCACTGTCGAAGGATCCAGTGTTTCATGGCCGGACGAAGCACATTGACATCCGATAATATTTCATTAGGGAGTTGGTGAAATTTGGCGAAGTTTAGTTGTTGTTTTGCAGGTCCAAGGAGCAAGTAGCTGATATTGAAAACCTTTGAAGGAGGACTTCGCTAGGCTATGGGAAATGTTGGGCCTCAAAGCTTTTATGAAATCTAGTTTAAAGGAGGGTGTTAGAAATATTAAACCAGATTTCATGCCCTCGAAGTTCGCTCCCGAGAATGGGCAGTAGGTGGTTCACTCCGAAATGATACGAACACTGTTGTTCGCTCATCAAATTTGTGAACCAGTGACCCGGCAGGGGAAACGGACCTCTGAAATCACGCATGCGGGTAGTTGGGTTTGCTCGGTGATTGGTCAGAAACCCTACTTCGGCATTTAAGTTTTGTCAGACGGTTGGTGAAATTTTCCCGCCCTTGTCCTCATCGTCAGCTATAAATACCAGAGCAATTGGCATTTTGCTGAGAGCGCGAGAGTAAGAGCAAGGAAGCAGAAGAGCAGCAGAAGAAGAGCGGAGGAGACGGAGCAGTAGCCTCCCGGAACTTCCCATTGTGTTTATCCTGCAATTGGGTTGCAGATATTTGTAATAGCTTCTGAAATCCGTTTCTCTTTCCATAAATAAAATCTTTGTTTTCTGCCTCATTCCTCCACTTCGCTTAGATTTGTTTGTTTTTCCAACTTCGGAGAATTATTCACTCGAAGACGAACTTCATGGAGGATTTGCCCAGAAGTGGCAAATCGGCGCCATCTCGTCCAATCCGAAGTTCGGGTTGTTGTTGTCCCAAAGTTGCATTTCGGCATCATTTCTTCGGGCTCTCACTGTCCCAAAGTAGCACTTCGGGCTTTTGCTGCCCCGAAATGGCAGATTGGCTGTTCGGAGGCCTCCTTGCTCGAAGTAGCCACATCGCTATGAAACGCAACGAAGCAGCAGTCTCCTGCTATTTTCACCGAAGCTTCCACATCACAGTTTATTTTAGCGAAGCTGCCGGGTAACTCTCTGGACGTGTGAATCTCCCATCACGTGATTAAACCTACGGAAGCTTCCACTTCAGCGCTTGGTGCACCGAAGCTTCCACTACTGCACTTGGTGCAGTGAAGCTCCAACTCATTGCCGAACCCCCATCACGTGATTAAACCTAGCGAAGCTTCCACTTCGGCGCTTGGTGCAGTGAAGCTCCAACTCATTGCCGAACCGCGCAAGTCATCTCCAAGTAGAACTGTGTGAAGCGTTTTAATTCTAAACAAGCACTACTGTATGAGCGAAGCGTTTTTATTTGACGCGATTTAATTCCTTCAATCAGTGCATTCTTTCACAACAATTCTGAACACACACTAGTGTATTAAGCAACTGTAAAAAAAATATATATATCTAATATATGTTTATATATATGTTTATCATATATTAAGGAACTATAGTCTACAAGTCTACTACTACAGGCATAGGGAATACACATCCTTTGTTATATTGTAATAACAATAATAAAATACTAGTTTGTACCTATGGTTGAAGAGTTTTCACCTACTACAGGCATAGGGAATACACATCCTTTGTTATATTATAATAACAATAATTATAGCAGCTATAAAATACATGACCAATTCATAGTGAACTTATGATCTCCAACTCTGTGCAGGGAAGTCTAGGTTTTATAACCTAAAATTTAAATAAAATGAATCTGGAAATATAGTTCCTATAGTGGAATTTCGTTCCACTATAATGCTTCTTTTATATTTCATTCATAAAATGAGATGTAGTAGACAGCGGACAAATGTTTAAGTGTTGCTTAGTTGGTGTTTGACATTTTGATTATATTGTATTTAAACTTCAATGCAAAATAAATAAATCAAGCTGACTAATGTTTAAGTGTTGCTTAGTTGGTGTTGACGTTTTGATTATTTTGTATTTAAACTTCAATGCAAAATAAATAAATCAAGATGGTGTGTTTGCATTGCATTTACCTGGCTCACACGAATTTGTTTACATAATTTTTTTTTAAATTTTTGTTTGAATTCTCCACTGACTACTTTTTGTTGGACATTGGCAAGTTGAGCCTAACTCTTTTTGTTATATTATGCAGGTTGTTATGCCAATATGCAGATGCTTATCCTTCTTTCACATTGGGTTCATCACACCATGGACGGTTATGAACGATGTTGGGGTGGGTATGGAGATACTTATCCTTTTACATTGGGTTCATCAAACTTTGGACGGTTATGAATGAATGATGTTGGGGTGGGTATGGGTGATCATTCAGAATGTTGTAGGTCTATATATCTCCATATAAAATTTGAGAATTGAGAGGTGAGCTTCATAAGAATGGTTTGGCCAGCACAATTGATCCGTCCCTACAGACACACATATACGCACACTACTTATCTATTTATCTTCCAGATTCCAGATTCAACTTTTGTCTATGTAACTTCCAGATTCAATCTACTTGTACGCACAATCTACTTATCTATTTATCTTCCAGATTCAATTTTTTTGACAATGCATAGGCTAAACTAAGCCTTAGCCAGTTAGTCTAGTTTGAAGTTCTGCAATCGTTCTGCTTGCTAACACAGTTATGTTTATGAATTTAGGTAATTTATCTACTTTGTCCTGAAAGCTGTATGGGGGGAATGCGAGCGAATGGAAAATTGGGCCCTCCTACTAAGTCTCACCCTAAAGCTAGACACCATGTAACGGGGTAAGATCGGCAGATCGTCTTGTCAGAATGCCTGACTGCCTAATATAAGATAGGGTATTGAAGCCCTCTTTCTCACAAAAGGAAATGACTTCTGTTTTGCGCAATTTTCACGAAGAAACTAAATAAAATAGAGATAGAGAGAGAGGAGAGGGCTTCGAAGGTTCATCAGGTGCCGGTTTCGAGTACAGAATTCGTCTGTCTATCGATAGTTGACTCGAAAAACACCATTTTGTTTATACTAAGAAAATGGTAATGCTTCTAGTCAGTAATATTAATAAATTCTCTTTATACTAAGAAAATGGTAATGCTTCCTAGTCACAGTCATATTAATAAATTTCCATCTTTTTATATTTCTAGTTCCTCTAGAGAAAAATTCTAGAGGAGAATTTATTTATAGAGACTGAATGGGCATGCATTTCAATAAACTCTCTTATTGGTAGAGTGGCAATGCTTCCTCCTCCATATAATGTTACGAATTTCGGTCGTTTTTCGTTCTTGTTCGGATGAGTACTTCGAATGTATTTTGTTTTTGTTTAAAGTATTCCTTCGTTTATTCCTTTATTAAAACAAATTGTTTTAAGTATTAAATTGGAACGAAATTCTAACATAGGAATATAAGGAGTGAAGAGGAATGTATTTTGTTTTTGTTTAAAGTATTCCTTCGTTTATTCCTTTTAATATTTTATTAGAACAATTTGTTTTTAATATTAAATTGGAACGAAATTTCAACATAGGAGTGAAGGAGAATGACTTTTTCACTATACTTTTTAAATTTTTCATTGGCAATTCAGAAATTATATCTTTCACATAGGATTTTCTTTTTGTTTAAAGTATTCCTTCGTTTATTCCTAATATTTTATTAAAACAATTTGTTTTTAGTATTAAATTGGAACGAAATTCCAACATAGAAATATAAGGAGTAAAGGAGAATGACATTTTCACTATACTTTTTGATTTTTCATTGGCAATTCAGAAATTATATCTTTCACATAGGATTTTGTCCTTCGTTTATTCCTTTTGATATTTTATTTGATATTTTATCAAAACAATTTGTTTTTAGTTTATCATAATCTATTATGATCTTTTGTAGACAGTCGACTACACCATTATGCATAGTTGTTTCGATTCTCATGTATTGATTCTTTAGATAAACATACAATTATATACTTAATTTGATTAACCAAATATCTTAATTTACATAATTTTTATATAATGAACTTCCTTTCCTCTTGAAGATGGTTTTCAACTAAGCTTCAACTATATACTTAATTTGATTGACTAAATATCTTAATCTGAATTTGCATAATTTCTATATAAAAACTTCCTTTTTGTCATTTCAACTATATACTTACATTTTTGTCATTTCAACTATATACTTACATTTATATAAATATACAACTATATACCTTTGATTAACTAAATATCTATATTTGATTTCTATATAAATTTCCTAACTTCCTTTCCTCATGAAAGATGGTTTTCTATATACTGATTTGACTAAATAAATATTACAATATATAGGGGAGAATAATTGAATTGCATCATTGCAGCACTGAAGACAACATTGTAGATTTGTTTACCAAGGGAGTTGTCAAAGCTCAATTTTTGAAGCCGAGGAACTTGTTTGTCAGTTCCCTCAACTTCAGGGGAGTATGTTGGAGTTTGATTGATTTCTATTATTAGTGTAATTTTCTATTTTCGTGGGGCAATATTCTCTATCGTGGGGCAAATTCTCTATCGTGGGGCAATATTCCCTATGAATATCTCTAGTTGTAGGTAATATTTAGGTGGTTTGGTGTGATGTTGAGAAAATTTGATTCTCATATATTTGTTTTCTTTACCCACTTGGAAGATTCGTCAGTTACATTCCCATTGTAATGGATTATCATGAATTAATCAATTCAAACTAATTTTGGCTCACATGTGGTATCAGAGCTAGTCAGATTTATTGCGTTTGATTTTGTGGGTGTATTGTAAGAATTTACTAAGTTTTTGTAAGCACATCCCGCACAAGGGAGTGTTTAAATCTGTTGCAGGTTGATTATCATCAGGACGTAGTTGCATCCCATAATGGAGGCGAGTAGGGCGTGAGAGCAGCACAATACATTTGCATGCCCATGTTGAGTAACGACGGAGCACTGCCTTGAGAAAATTTGCACCAATTTTTTTTGTTTGAATGCTTTGATTGGTTGAGGTGAACGCAAAAACGTGTTTTGAACCGGCAGAAGATGTGCTGTTAGAATATAAAAACATGGATGCTACCTTTAAAAAGGAGAAGTGGTCAAAAGAAAAAAAAATGGTGTGTTTAATTTTTTTTTCTGTTGTTTAGAGCCCTGCGTGCTGTGTGAGGAAACAATACATGCGTGCTGTGTGAGGAAACAATACATGATCTGTAAAGAGAGTTGTTTTAACGTTGTTGAAAAATGTGGAAGACCATGTAAAAACTTTGTCATGCTATGAAGAGAATATGTGGATATTTTTATACTGCGAGAAGGTGAATGATGTGTTGTGCCCATGTGAAGTTGTTGTAGGAGGACGATGTCAAATGTGGAGGAAGTTGTGAGGAAAGTCACGTTTGACGCGAGAGTGAATGCGACAAAAATTGTGCAGCGGACATGACCTGCGTGTTTCATCTGAGAAGACACATTTATCGCATGAGATCATCGTGTGATAATGCTCTGAATAGATTTTGTTGCTGTGAAGAGAAACTCGTAAGTTGCATGTGAAGCAACTATCGTAGGGAATATACACAGTAGATATTAGAAGATTCGTAACAGAGGAAGAGGTGCGAGGCCCAAAAGATCCATAACGGATGAAAAGTGCTCATCCAGTGTGGACTGTTAGATGTGGCTGCTAGAGACGTTGAGTTCCAGGAGACTGCGCATCTTAAAAAAAACATTGAGATATGTGGAGATACAAAGGGTCAATTCTATGGAAATACAAACGGTCCTTTGCAAGCTGTGACGTCAACTGGAGCAGACAGGAAAATAGTTCACATTTACAAAAGATAGGTATGTGAAGATTGATGAGTGGTGGATTGCAAAATGGCCACCATGTATGAAGACTTGGAGGTACCCAAATTTAATGGAGAAGAGTTTAATTTTTGGACAATTAAAATGAAGACCTTGCTATTAGCAAAGGGGCTTTGGGACATTGTAGTTGTTGGTTATGAAGAACCTGTTGATTGGAGCATGCTTGGAGAAGAGAAGAAATTGAAGAAAGGAAAGCAATATGAAAATTGCTTGGCTCTCATGGATTTGAGGAGAGGCATGAAATAGAAAGCTTTACCTCCCATTGCAAAATGTAGAACAACCCAAATGGCTTGGAGAGCATTGCAAGATGCTTATGGAGGAGATATGTGTAGCAATCTCCAAAGCAAGGAGGAGCCTTGCTTCTTTGAAGAAGTTTTTGAAGAGTCTTGTGAAGACTCATATGAAGATATGTCTTTTGAAGAAGACATACATTGTTATGAAGGTGAATTCTTCCTTGAAGAGGAAGACATGTATGTAGAAAACCAGCAAGATGAAGAATGCCTCATGGAGAAGGCATATGTTGATGAATTTTGTGATGAGAAGAAAAGAAGAGGTGTGTATTCCTCAAGAGTAAGAGGAGGAGGAAGAGGATTTGCAGCTGATAGAAGGAAAAGCAATGAAGAGTGTATCATGGAAAAGGCACAAGATGTTGAAGATTTTGTTTGGGAAGCACTTGAAGAGTGCATTGCTGATCTTGAAGTTCCTCTACAAGAGGAAAATAAAAGTGTTGAAGTTCATCCAAAGGGGGAGAAAAATGATGAAATAGAAAATGGAGAAGCAACCAAGATTGGTGAACTTGAAGTTATCATGACTTTGGAGGCATCATCAATGAAGAAGGATGGAGATCACTCACATGGAGTGACTATAGTGAAGGATGATGGTTATCTTGAAGAGACAACATTGTGTGAAGAATCATCATTGCAATAGTATGACATCTTGGTAAAAACAAAGGGAGGCTTTTGGATATCTACTCAACAAATCATTGGAGGTGATACTTTTTTGTTATTTGATTCATTTTTTATTGATTTCTTTGATAGATGTTTTGTGGATATTTTTGGAGTTGTTTTTTTGAAAATGAAAGATGGAGAATGTCTTATCAAGACATCATATGAAAACTTGCATTGTTTGCAAGAGGCACATCTCTTATGGAGAGCACAATTAGAAAGTTTTGAGACTTGCCTTATGAAAATTTCTTTGAAGAAAAAGTTTGGGAGCTTGAGTCACTTGGATTCAAATGAAGGCAAAGAAAATGATATGTTCAAAATTCCTTGGAAGGAGGAATATAATAAAGACATTGTGAAGTGTGATTTTTTGAGTGATGATATGTGTGAGGTTGCACATGTAATAGGTCATTTCATGACCATGTTTGTTTTGATTTTTTGTGTGGAAATTTGTGAGAGAGTAGTTTGGTATAATCATCAATATGAGATGATTAACACATACTCATGCGGAGTATGGTATTGTAATGATGTAAAATATGATGATTTGCAAGAATGGTTTAAAGACCATAGTGAAGATTTGAGAAAGTGGTTGAAGATCAAAATTGAAGGAGCTTTTGATGAAGGGGGAGCTGATCATCAAAAGGCACCCAATTTTATTTTGTTGAAGAAAGCAAACTTAATGGATAGCCCGCAAGAAAAGTGGAAGCGTTGTGGGTGCCAAAAAAACCTTTTTGAGTTCTTGAATTTTCTACTTCAAAACTAGAAGAAGCATAACCAAATATTAGTTCATCAGTTTGTGAAGCTTCAAAACTCATGGAATGAGTCCTTTCAGCATCAAGGGGGATAATGATTGAATTGCATCATTGCAACACTGAAGACAACATTGCAAATTTGTTCACCAAGGGAGTTGTCAAAGCTCAAATTTTGAATTTGAGGAACTTCCTTGTCAGTCCCCTCAACTTCAAGGGGGAGTATGTTGGAGTTTGATTGATTTCTATTATTAGTGTGTTTTTCTATTTTCATGAGGCAATATTCTCTATGAATATCTCCAATTGTAATAGGTAATATTTAGGTGGTTTGGTGTGATGTTGAGAACATTTGATTCTCATTCATTTGTTTTCTTTACCCACTTGGGAGATTCGTTCTGTCTTTTACTAACTTGGGAGATTTGTCAGTTACATTCCCAAGCTATATATTGTAATGGATTATCATGAATTAATCAGTTCAGACTAATTTTGGCTCACAAATTTGACTAAATAAATATCTTAATTTGCGTAAAATATATTTTATCTTTGATTTATATATAATGAACTTCCTTTCCTTTTATATCGTTTCTTGCTAGAAAAACGATCTTGAAGAAGAAGATAGTTGCCCGAAAAACGTCTCATTAAAGATCTTGGAGAATAAGATAGTGAGATCTTGGAGAATAAGATAGTAAAGATGGTTAAAATATTATTGATATTTAATAAGATAGTAAAGATGGTTTCCTTTGCTCGAAAAACACTCATCTCAAATTTTGGATAAAAAGATAAAAGTTTTTGAATTAGTAAAGATGGTTTCCTTTGCTCAAAAAACACACATCTCAGATTTTTTTGGATAATAAGATACAATTTTTTGAATAAGATAAAAGTTTTTTGGCAAAATTGTCCTTTATAGAAATTAACCAAGGGATTTTTTTATCTAACTGGTTTTAGAAGCTATGTTTTTGGATTAGCTATATACTTACATTGTTTTAGAAGCTAAGTTTTTAGATTAGCTATATACTTACATTTATATTGATTTGATTGACTAAATACCCTAATTTGCCTAAAATATATTTGATTTTTATATAATAAACTTCTTTTTCTCTATAGGAAGATCTTATAGTTCTTCCTGTGTTAATAAAACACTCTTCCGAAAATTTATAAATATTAATCTCCTTTATGAAAATTTTATAAGCTATTAGATTAGACTTTAGTGTCGGTTTAGAAGCTATTATATTAGACTTTAGTGGGCCTAGTGGAAGTTTAGTGGGGATTAGAGTCTACAGAAGACTATGCATAGATGGTTTCCTTTGTCCCTTTAGAAGATCCTTCATATATATGTATATATATATTGGAACCAATACTTATATTTAATAAAAGTCAAAACCAAGAGAGGTTACAATAAATAGGGAGTTGTGCGTCTCAATTATCAACACCGTAAATATGAGACCAAAAACAAAATCAACCTCTAAAACGGTGAATAAAAAATATAATTAGGCAAAGAGAGCTTCTCTTGAGGAGATTGAACCTTGACGATTTAAGGTTGGATAACATTGTCCCTTTAACCTGCTATGTCGAGGCCTTAAAGAAACATAGGGACCTTAAGTTAGAGGGAGGTTAGGTGAAACCCTACTAATAGTGCATGGAGCCTCGCACCAGTACTTGAAAAGATTTATCAAATGCACCGCTCATGAGTCAAATCCTGCGAATAGATATGAATAATAATAGTAGTAAACATCATAATATTTTCATGCATAAAGAGTTGACTAGAAATTGAATCTCCAAAATAGATAGTAACATTCCTAGCTTTCATAATAGCACAAAAGAAATTTCACAGAGCAATAATATAAGTAGGCCAAAAATTATAATCTTCAAAAAAAGATCATTTTCCATTTGAAGAATTCAAGATGAAAGGGCTGAATAATGAGTGAATTTAAGACCAAGCAGATTGGGCATGAGGTCAAAATCAAAATAGATGCTTAAAAGTCTCAAAATGACCACAAGTCAAACACTTAGGATTAGGAATACCAATCCTACTAAGTCTCTCTCCCATAGGAAGTCCTTGATAAATAAGAGACCAAAGAAAAAAAAAGGTAATCTTGGGTTCAAGGTTAGATTGCCATATATGGTTCATACGAGCAATCCAAGTATAAGAGGTAGAGTGAGTCTGCCATCTCTCATTAAGCTTCTCACAACCAAGGTAATCAAGACTAAGAAGTTGATAAAGCAAGGAAGAGGAGTAGTTATTGAAAGGAGTATCCACATTCCAATGCCAATCCCTCCACCAAGCACTCATGGGTTGAAGGCCGAGCTTACAAAACATGACATCAGGCATGAGATTTTGAATCTTAAGAATACAAGGAATATCTAAATTTTGGATATTAAATTTTAGATAGAAGGAATATCTTAAAGTCTCGAGAATGCACTAAATATTTAATAAAGAAGATGCCCTTGCGAAACAACCTCAAAGCTTTAATCCCTTGTATATCAGCAAGAATAATCGAAGAGTTAGATAAAATAGGAGACCACCAGATATTCTGATAATTGAATGAAAGACCATTACAAAAACCATCATCAATTTAGCGAAGATGAGGTTTCACCACCTCAAAAGCCCACAAAATACTTTTTTTTTTTTAAGTGAAAAACCCCTTGCGAGGCTGCCTTGGTCTAAGAGACCATGAACAGGGGGTTCTACACCGTCAAATTCACCCGGGAGTCGCACCCAACCCTACCCGTACCAACATTATCAATTGGATTTTGGATACCCAATTCAACTTTTTGGTAGGGTGGAGATTTGAACCTGGGACCTCCCTTGGAGGATTGCCCTCTCCTCTCCAACTCACCTACAACACCTGGGTAAAAACTAATTTATAGTGGAAAACACCCCTTTCGAGGTGCAACTTTCAACAAGTTGGGCATAGGAGGAATGGAGCCTTGTCGGCCTCTACCAAAGACATAGGACATTCATAACTATACCATATATCTGTAGGATGGAGACAAGGGAAATGGAACCTGGGTCAGCCTCTACCAGCACCCAGGGCATTTACCACTGCACCACAACAAGTAGATAAAAAAAATGATTTATAGTGGAAAACACCCCTTTTGAGGTGCCACTTTCAACAGGTTGGGCATAGGAGGAATGGAGCCTTGTCGGCCTCTATCAGCACATAGGACATTCCTAACTATACCATATATCTATAGGATGGAGACAAGGGGAATGGAACCTGGGTTGGCCTCTACCAGCACCCAGGGTATTTACCATTGTCCCACAAAATACTTTTAACAACAAAGGAACCTTGGATATTAACTGGAGCAGAAGTAATTATGAGAGTATGGAGGCCAATATTAGCCTAAGATTTGTGCCCATAAAGGAGCCCTAAAGAAATATAATTGCAAATAAAAACCTTTCAGGCTTTAGGGCCTTCAATAGCTTTAACCACCCACTTAGCACACAAAGAAATGATTTGCATGTAGATGTCAATGATGCTCATCCTACCCTTGTCAATAGGCATGCAATAGATATACCAAGCAAATCGATCATGCGAATTCTTTCCCTTGGTCCAAATAAAATCCCTAAAGAGTGGTCAACTTATTATAAGAATTTGTAGAAGGGGTCTGACAAGAGGCGTAATGAACATGGGTGGCAGCAAGAATCTTAGTGCAAATTTGAATCTTGCCATCAAGAGAAAGGGGATGTGAAGCCCAACATGAAATATTATTCTCAATTTTGTAAATAACATACTGCCATAGTTTAGAGGATGAGCTATCAAAAGCCAATGTCATGAAAAATGTCTAAGCCTAAAAGGCACTTAAGAAGAAGCAGGGCAGAAACAAAGAGACTTATACCATTGGATGTTAAATCCTAAGGCCTTACAAAAAGTGTCCAAACAAACAAAAGTAGTTGAAACTGAAACGTCATCCTCATTGATAGTGAGAAAAGAATCATCTACAAAGTTTCTATCAATAATTTAGGTAGACATGTTAGGCAAAAGAATGTATTTGATTAACCTCTTATATGCTTGATTGACAAGAAGATAACCAGAATCTTTAGCAGTAAGGATGTAAAGCAAGGAGGCCAAAGTACAACCCTGATGAATAGAAAAAAAAAACCAAAATCCTCTAATCTATGTCCATTAATAGTAAGCAAGCCGAAGCATCAACAAACAACATACTGAAAACCCTAAAAATTGGCTAAATTTGATAGCTTGGAGCATGGCAAGAATGAAAGGCCACTCAATACGATCATAAGATTTCTCAAAGTCTAGTTTAAGGAAAAGGGGTTTTTTTCTAGAGAGACGAGCCCATTTTAAACCTTCCCAGACAACAATAAGATTATTCAAGATGTAACACCCTTTAATGAAACCCATATACTCTGGTCTAGTAATCACAGGGAGAATGTTACAAATACAGAGAGCTAAATATTTAACCAAAATTATGTAAGAGATATTATGCAGAGTAATATGTCTCCAACTGGTGATAATATTAGGATTGCTTGCTTTAGGAATAAATTTAATGTTTCCACGATTGATAATATTACCTAAATAATTGTTGGCTAACGCTTCATTGTAGACATTGAGCAGATCAGACCCAATAAACTTCCAAGTGGATTTATAAAATTTGCAGGGAAAGCCATAAAGACTAGGGGACTTCTCATCCGACATAGTTATACGAGCATTATGAAGCTTAACAAGTGAAAGAGGAGCCCCACAAAGAAGTCTATCATAAACAGACAACTTAGAAATAACAACATCAAGACACTGTTCAAGTGCCATTTGACGTTATAGAGAATCGTGTTATGCTTGAAAGACAATATTATAATGATCCATAAATTCCAATGCAATATCAAGAAGAGAATTCAGCCTATCATGAGATACTGATTTGGATCCTAGCCTGATTGGAATGAAGATATTTGAAAAAGGCTTTGGATGAACGATCACCAACCCTCAACTAATGTAAATGAGCCTAAATTTGAGCCCCCTTGGCTTCATGTTGTTCATGGATTATAAGTTGGTGGTGAAGACCAGTAACCTTGGATTGCTATTGCTTGTCATATGGATAATTTTCAAGCAATAATAAATTTCATTGATACTTATTTATAATATCCAAATGTGCACGATCTTTAACATGTGCCACTTGTTTGCCAAAGTGCCACATGAAAGAGGTAGTATAGAAAATCACCTCATTCTACCAAGAAATCCAACTAAAAGAGTGAGGAGGTTGAGGTAATAAATTCTAGATTCTCTCAATCGTGGCAATCGTGCTAGAGTGTTGCAATAAAGAAATTTTTAAATAAAATTTATTGCACTTAAAATTAAATTGGTGACCACTCCACTCAATTTGAAAAAAAAAATCAGGAAATGATATGATAATAGGAATTAATCCCAGCCCATCACAATATTTTTATTCATGGAGGAGAATAATAAAAATGTTGCTCTGACATCATAACTCGATCAAGGTGCTTACAAAATCTGTCATTACACCACAAAAATTGGACCACATGAACCTGGGTGGAGGTGTGCAATTGCATTGGCAAAAGAAGGGATAAAAAATACCCCATCCATGTTTAAGAAAAAAGGATCAAAATACCCCATCTGTGTTTAAGAAAAAATGATCAAAAGACCCCATTTGTGTTTAATAAAAAAACTAGGCATCACACTCTTCAACACACCAGCCCATCAGGAGGCAACCAAATTTGTCTTTAGCATGCTAAACCATATTAAAATAGCCAATCAAATATGTCATCAGTAAGTGACCAGCTAGGTAGCACCAAAGGGTAGAGAGACTAGGCCCATTAGTAGGTGCAAAAATATTGGCAATACCCAGGGTTTTCCCATTAATATTCAACAAAATTCAGACCACATGATGAGAAGGATCCTCGCCAGACCCATGCAGATAATCCTCAAGTTTGGAGGAGATAGAAATAGGAGCACCACCCCGACCATCTTCATGGTAAGTAGTGAAATGCATAAAAGAAATTGTAATACAACGAATAGAAACATCTAACAAAAAACTAGAGATCTTAACTTCTTATAAACAAATAACATCAACATGGCCAATACTTAGCAAAGCGGATTGAACAAAAAAAATTCTTGAGGACTCTATAAGTCCCTCAACATTACATGAAAGGAAATTCATGGAGAAGGAATATCCATGGAGACATGTCCCATAGGGTTGCCGCTACTATCAGCTAGCACTGAAGAACTAATAAATTTAGAGGTCTGAGAATTTTGAAATAATTTATCAACAATCGAGGGACTACCCACATTTTCGGCCAACACTGAAAACCTATTAAATTAAGAGGTTTGATAACATTGAAATAAGTCACCAATGGTCGAAGGAAGATGCTTAGACTCCTAGCTTCCCCTCAATGATAGTGAGCAATCCTGAGATGGAATACACGAATGCTTGTAGGGTGGAGGTTCTAGTAGTTTATACCCTTCTTCTAAGGTTAATTTAAGCTCAGGAAGTTTCTCAATAGGAAGAGCCTGAGAAGCAAAAATAGGATAAATGGAAACAACATAAAGTTGAGATGGCAGCTTCACAACCTTATCTCTCTAAGAAAGTGTAGACTTAGGGTTGGTCGCCCTGATCCAATCACCCTCAACAAAGGATTTGGGAGGTGCAGGCACGATATGAGGAGCAAGGTCAACCATCAAAGGTTTTCAAGCAACCAACGAACAATCCTTATTACGATGCATGGTGGATTGGCACTGAAAATAAGTATTAGGTAAATTAAAGTAAATTTATTTTTGCATAAAATCCTTTTTACCAACTTCAATGTCCACAAATATTTTGAGATCCTGTGTGAGGTCAACCTCAACATAGACTCTTTTATTAGGTCATGTTAAGAAGAAGCACTCTTCTTCATGACAGATCACCCGACCAATGGGTTTAACAATATCATCAATAAATGGTCATAAGGGAAGTGGAAGACCATGGAGTTCAAGCCAAACTGATACTTTCAAGACAACTTGCTCCAAAATTTGGAAAGAAGTCAAAGGAGAAAGGACCATCAAATTATTGTGAAGAAACTAACAACTAGATTTAGCAACCACAATTTACACTTGCAAGGGTTTTTTAAAGAAAAGCAAAAAAAACTTTAGTAATATCACGAATGGCCACAACCACAATGCCATAAGCTTCCCAATGAAGTTTCAAACAACAAAATAAGCTAGAATAAAATTATTCTCATACCATTTTACAACTAGAGAAATATCATCAAGAGACAACACAACATTTGGAAAAGAATCATTACCTTGTCCATCACTTTCAAAACAAACATTTGAGTTCCCTTCAACACCATGAGTTCCACTATCTATAACAATTGTTACATATATGGATGGTGAAGCCATAAAAAAGGAGAGCAACCACCTAATTAGTGGCAATATTAGTATTCAACACCAAAGGAGTCTAATTTACAAATGGTGGCAGACCTTAAATATATTTTTATTGCTACATAGCAGACTATTTTGTATTTGTACATAGGATACTGCATTCGTTCTATGAAGAAAAAGATTATGTTTAACAAGAGGACTTATATAATGAAATCAAGGTTTTTCTAATCTAAATCTTAATTAGTTTTTAATTGGTCATGTAGATACTTCACTTTACACTTTGTTTTAGGGTGACATATATAGCTTCTCCACATTGTAGGGTGACATATCAATTTTTTTAATTAGATATTTTTTTTTGAAGTAGATAAACTATTTGTCCAAAATCTCAATTTTGTAGGGTGACATATCAATTTTTTTTTAAGTATATAAACTAATTATCATAGCTCCTTCATTTTGTAGTGTGATGTAGCTCCTCCACTTTGTAGTGATGTAGCTCCTCCATTTTGTAGTATGACATCATTTTTTTTGAAGTAAATAAACTAATTGTCATATACATTGGTGATTAATTTATCTCCTCCATTTTACATTTTATAGTGTGATGTTTTGTAGTGATGTAGCTCCTTCATTTTGTAGTGTGACATCAATGTTTTTTTTAAGTAAATAAAGTAATTGTCATATGCATTGGTGATTAACTTAACTCCTTAATTTTACATTTTATAGTGTGATGTAGCTCCTCTATTTGAAATTTTTTAAAATAGAAAAACAAAATAACTTTAAAATTGTATCCCATGGTACCTAGAGAAGACCGCCCATCGCTGCATAGAGTTTATCCATATTTTATCCTAATTGCAAACAACTTTTAGAATTGGATTTCCTCATCAAAGGAATACCAAGAAAAGCCTAAGTACTACTACTCATCTCAATGCAAACACAGGCATTCAACAATATTTCTAGTTGTGTGGCATATTTAAAGGCTTCTAAAATTCTAACTACCTATCTACCTAGATATAAATCTTTACATGATCTCTACATCTCATTAATAAAGAGTGGCATTCTTCCTTGTGTACTTTATTAGGCATTCATATATCTTCCTAGTTATGTAGGTGGCATCTTCAAAAGCTCCTAAACTTATTATCACCTATCTACCTAGATATAAATCTCTACATGATTTCTACTTGTCATTAATAAAGAGTGGTGTTATTCCATATGTTTTTTATTAATAAATAATGATATTTGAAATATCAATTCTAAAAATGCACTGCCTCTTAATAAATAATGGCATTCTTACCTGTGTACTTTATCAATAAAGAATGGCATTTGAAATATCAATTCTCAAAATGCACCTCCTCTTCTATTATCATCATATAAGCTAAGATGATTGAAACAAGAAATTATTATTTAATCAAGTTAAAAAATATATTACTAAACATAATAAATCTAGTTAAAAAATATATTACTAAACATAATAAATCTAATTAAAAATATATTACTAAACAACATAATATTTAATATTTTTTTATATATATTATATTGTAATAATCTTTAATTGGTTATTTAAATGTTCTCCTAATGCCCGTATAACCGCGGTACCCAAAAAATCTTCAACCCGAGTATTATATTAAATGCTATCGAGGAACGCCCATCCCCAAGCATAGAGTTCACCATCCATATTTTGTTTGAAAAATCTACTAGCTATCTACCTAGATATAAATCTCTACATGTCATCTTATATGAAAGATCCACTAATAAAGAGTGACAATTGGAATATCAATTCTTAGAATGTCCCTCCAATTCTATTATCTTCCTATAAGAAAAGTGTCATTGTAATAACATAATTAAAATTGGAAACGATCCTTTAAGAACAAAAATGGTGAGAATTTATAAATATGAGTGAAATTTTTTATTTTTTTATTAGTTGGACGAAAGAAGTTTTGAAAGGATCTCCAAACATTATAACAAAAAGAAGCTAATCTCTAGCCACTAGGAGACTGAGGACACTTCAAACATTAAATCCAACCAGCCCTTGGACACAACTACCTACACCCATACCAACATATACTAGCCGAACAAACCCATACACATAAGCCAAATAGAGATAAAAGTTGGGCACATAGGCCCACATGGATAAACAAAGATAAAAAATAAACATTCAACAAGTAAAATCTAATGGGGAGGGTTCCAGCCACCCACCCTAAGTATTTTGACTCAAGTTTGACCTTTTCTTGAATTCATTATCCAACGATCTAAGGCCATATGGGAAATTACCTGTCCAAATGTGAAGATATTGTCGCGTAAGACATTGATTAGCCTGAAAGTCCACAAATTTGTTACCTTCCTTGAACCAGTGCTTGAATTGGACTTCTTATAAATTTTGAATCATTCTACTGGATTCAATTATAAAATTTGCAACAATACAGGAGGGGTTTTGGTTGCCATTAATCATGTTGATAACATTGAGTGAATCTCCTATGATTAGTTTCCTACAATTCATTCAGTTTAGTTTGGAAACACCCTAAAATAATTCCCAAGATTCAACAAAATGGTTGGTTTGGTAACCCAATTTTTTAACAAATGCAAGAAGGATTTTGCCCTTCGAGTTTCTAAACAAATCCCTTGCACCTGTCGAAAGCTCCATAAAAGTTGAATTTTAGCCAACTCGATGGAGAGGGTTTCGAAATCATGCTAGCCTTGTCCTGACTCACCCTGCTCATTGTATTTTAAGGTTGAGTTAAAAAACCCAATGATATCTCAAAACCGATCTCCCCTTCACAAGTTATCGAATCCAGTTTTAAATATTTCACATTTTTCACTGTATCTACAATGGCCCTCGAGGAGACTGATGACTTAGGATGGAAAATATTTTTAAAGGTGCGGATATTCCTTTCTTTCCACACCTACCACCAAATATGGGTAACCTAGATTTCCAAAACTAGCATAGGTGGGGAAGGGAGAAAGGGGAGACCCATTGAACAACTAGGTCCTCCAGTGAGTTTGGAAGAACCCAAGCAACATCCAGCTCCGAAAATAATTGATAAAAGACTTCAAGGGTATAGGTACAATGGTAAAATAAGTGGAAAGGCAATTCAAAAGCCCTGCTGCACAGGAAGCATCTATTAGGGAAAATCACTCCCCATTTTTGAAGATTATCAAGAGTAAGGCACTTTCCCTGAATTTACAACCAGAAGAGCACATTGACATTAGGTGTCAGGAATTTAATCTAGACTTGATTCATCGAGAACCAAGGATTCAAATCATAGTCCAAGCAACCATAAGCAGACTTAACTAAAAATTGACCATCTTTCTTAGGACTCCAAACTAGCCTATCGTGAAGACCAGTACCACCGGGGTTAAGAACCATTTTATGGAGTTTTTTTAATTTATAAAAGCAAGTATCTACTCTTAAGAAATATTTAGGAATTAAAAGGACTTCCATTGAAGATGACCATTGAATAATTCTAAAATATCAAAAAAATTGGGACCAAAGAACCTATTTGTGATTGGATTAAAACAGGCAAAGGTCAGGAAATATTCAAGAGGGTATGGCAAGGCCCAATAATATCCCTCAAAATCAATGGAATAACCATCCCCCACCACCCAATGAAGGCCTTTACACATATCCGCTCAACTACAAACTATGTTGGACCAAAAAGCAGACCCCATCGGGAGAGCTTGGGATGTAAGTCAGAGAGATCTTGTAAAATCTATATCTTACATTTCTTATCTTCTTGTATTTGAGGCTTCAATTCTAAATTATCTCTTTTCAATTCAACAAGTTCCTTAAGAGTGGCTTCCTCCTTTTATTTTTTTTAATCTTCCTCTTCTTTCTTTATTTGATCTTCTATAGGAGCATTTTCTTCTAATACTGAAAGTAGATGTTTTTCTTCATACCTATTTTTATTGTCCCTATTATCCTTTCTTTAACCAACCTCTATGATTTTATTTTCAAAAATATCATCTTCATATTCACCGCTACTAAACCCATTGCAATAACCTGCATCATGGCCGAGTTGACCACAAACAAAACATTCTTCACCTTATTTTGGACAATAAGTTGCATGGTGACATGTATTCCTACATATGGTACAAAACTTTATCAATTTGATCTTTTCTCCACTGCTTGATTCATCGCTTGAATCTATTTCCATCCTTCCTCCCAAAACAACAATATCAAATTCATCTTCTTTTTCTTTCATGACCATGTGTGTTCTTTGATTCTTGTGTCTCATGGTTCTAATTTTGCCTTTATTTGCCATTTGTGTTCTTGTAATATCTTCCTTCAAGTTGTTAAACCTTTTCCAAAGGAACCAGCTCTGATACCAATTGAAGAACACAAGCTTATACTGAGAGGGGGGTGAACAGTATAAGACCACTTTTTACTTTTCTTTCCCAAAAAATATTATCCAATATAATAAAATATCAACAATAATAACAAAAGCAATGCATAAATCATCACACATAATAGAGATACCAATTTTACATGGTTCACCCAATGTGGGCTACTCCATAGAGAAAATCTTTCACTAAAATTTTCTCAATCAATATCTTGGGAATCCTTTCCCTATTACGATGTTTATGGACCTCTATCCAATGGAGATACCAATCCCTTAAATCAAGTTCATGGATCTCTTATCCATAGGAGAAATCCTTCTTCTCTACTCTGGTTGGTGATCATCTAGAAGACTATTGCCTCCACTGCACTGGCTTATGGATCTCTCTCCATTGAAGACTCTTGTCACCACTCAGAAGACCTATCCTCACTACCCTAGCTTATGGATATCTATCCACTAGATACCACTATCATATTTGTGTTTTCACCTACAAAGCTCTGTCTCAAATATACACTAAACACAATTCTTCAATCTAGCACAAATCTACTCAACAAGTCCACTCAAAAATTGTTTAAATTTGCTCAACAAGTCCACTCAAAACTTGCTCAAATATACTCAACAAGTCCACACAGAACTTGTTCAAATATGCTATACAAGTCCACACAGAACTTGCTCAAATCTGCTTAACAAGTCCACACAGAACTTGCTTAAATCTGCTCAACAATTCCACACAGAACTTGCTCAAATCTCATAGAAACATAAATAGAATTGTTAAATACTCAATATGTCCTACACTCAAAGCTCAATCTCTTTATCAACTCAAAATATAATATAGAATAGTTGGTTTTAATGAACTTAAACAATCACTTCACACAATCACTTGACTAGGCTCAATCAACTGTACTCAACCAATCACTTGATAAAACACCCCTTTCTCATTAAACCCTAGTACAAGCACATATCAACCAACTCAAAATATTTCCAACAATGCTCAACAACAAATCTCACATAACAATGATACTCATGTTCTCTTCAAACCCTAGTTCAAGTTTTTTGCACAACAACTCACTTCAACAACAATGCTTATAAATAATCTTCACATAACAATGATACTCATGTTCTTTTCAAACACTAGTTCAAGTTATTTGCACAAAAACTTACTTCAACAACAATGCTTATAAACAATCTTCACATAACAATGACACTCATGTTATTTTCAAAACCCTAACTCAAGTTCTTCACATAACCAATGGCTTCAACAACAATGCTTATCAAACAAGGTTTTAATCACAACTCATTATTCCAAAAAACCTTGATGCATTAACTCAAACAATCTCAAAAGGAAACCCTAATCAAGTCCTTTTCACTCCAAGCTTATTTTTAGAAAAGCAACCAATCAACTCAACTATAGAAAAATGTGCTCATACCTTTTTATTTATGGTGAAGGGATCTTGTAAATATTCCACAACCACAATCACTACTATGCCAAACTTAAAGAAGTTAGAAGATAAATCTTTCTCACAATATAATGCAAAAACTCAATTACACCTTATCACTCCACCTTTCAAAAACAACCAACAACATACATAAAATATTTATCCAATAACACCTTATAAACTACCAACTACAATAATTTCAACTTCCACCAAAATAACTCAAAACATCTTTAATCAATTTTAATGGCAAAAAGAACTTTGGCAAGAATCAAATCCTCTTTCCTTAAAATAACATAAATCACTTCTCAATAAAATACTCTTTCAAAAACATTTTAACTCCAAATGGCACAAAATAATTTCCAATAAAATAATTCTTCACAAACCCTTATAACTCCTAACAACACAAACAAATAATTCTCCACAAACCCTTATAACTCCTAACAATACCTTAGCAAAAAATTTGGGCAATATAAAAATTTAATCAAAAATTACCTTTGCCACTTAGTGGGATTTGAACCCACAATATCTGCCCCTAGGAGTGCTCTAGTCGTGGACATAGCCACCGTGTGTGCTAGATGCATGCTTAACACTCCACGAGCACCTCATGCTCCTTCTACCACACCTGACGCTCAAAACCGAACATGATAAATACTTTTCCTTGGTGCTCAAGTCAACCATACCAATCGTCCACACGAATTGATCATGTACTCCTAAACTCTGAACGCCTTTGTAAAATGTGCTCTGCCAATGGACCACTGTGTCCTTTGTGATTTAACCAAAAATGTCTTTCCCTTTTGTCTTTTACCTAGTGCTAAAGACAAGCGAATCCTTGTCTTCTTCCTCAATACACGATTTCACAAAAAATGTTTCAAACTTGTTGCATACATTAATAATGTCAAGGGGTGAGTTTTGAATGCCTCTTTGGTATTAATTTATACATGAACTCCCTTTGTTGTTTAGACGTAGGTGCTCCCACTTGTTTGATGATGTCGACACTTTCCAACCTTTATAATTTATAAATTATATAAATTCTAAGGAATTTAAATTTTATAAATTATATTTTTTAACTTTAGCTTTAAGGATATTAAAGCCTTCCTTGGGTTTAAACTTAAACCTTTAAATTTGTAAATAATTCTCCCACCGTGGGTCTTTTTAATATCTTAACTACCATCTCAATGTGTGAGGAGAATTTTATATCCTCATAATGAATTTAATAAAACCATTTAATCTTCCACCATGAGTTTGCCATAAACCTTCATAAAACAATATTTTGCCAACTTATTCTTCAACTCTTTGCATTGTTCCTAGTGCTATTTATGGTGTGCTCCATGACATTAATGATGAATTTTATTCTTGACATCAATGACAACTAAATAAGCTAAAAATGTCCAATAGAAAAAACTTCTTTTCATGCTTGCTTTGTCCATACCTATTTTTTCTTTTCATACTTGGATTTTTCTGCTTCATTTTTCTTATGATCTTGTTTCTCTTTACTACTACTACTTCTAGCTTCTGGACAATTAGATGCATAGTGACCATATTTACCACAATTAAAACACTTCAATTTTTTCATACCTTTGTGCTTTCTTGAGTCCTTGTTCCTTTTGTTGTAGTTAGCTTCCTCATCACTGGTTGACTCATCACTTGAATTTGGTTTCTTATCTTTCTTTGCTACATTGAAGGCTATCTATTTATTGGGGTTAGGATCCTTTACTATTATTATTTCATAAGTTGTTAGAGTTCCATGTAACTCATCCGTATTCAAATTTTTAATATCTCTTGTTTCTTCTATGGTTGAAACCTTTCCATCATACCTCATAGGAAGTGACCTTAAAACCTTTTGAGCAACATTGAATTCTTCTATTTTAAATCCAAGTCCTCGCATAGTTTAACAACCTCATCCACATGAAGTAAGTATGCAACAATGTCTTCCTCATATTTCATCTTCAAATCTTCAAATGTTTTCTTGTGATTTTGCAATTTTACCATCTTGACATTTTTATCACCCTCATATATTTGCTTCAATTTTTCCCATATCTCTTTTGCTGATTTGCAATGCATAACTTTTATAAATTTTGCTTCACGTAATATACTCAATATTACATTCATTGTCTTTGCATTATTCACATGTAGGAGCTTACCATATTTATCTTTGGGAGGATTAGTTGTAGATGTGAACCCATTCTCAACTACTTGCAATGTCTCATGTACTTGAGACATTAGGTAAGTCCTCATTCTTACGCTCCAAAAAGCATAATTGTTCTCATCAAAAAATGGTGCCTTATTTGTTGAAGATCCACTCTGATATGCCATCTGTGTTTCTTTACAATTTTCCTTCAAGTTGTTAGACTCTTTCGAAGGAACCCACTCTGATACCAATTGAAGAACACAGGATTATACTGATAGGGGGGTGAAAAGTATAAGACCAACTTTTACTTTTCTTTCCCAAAAAATATTATCAATGGCAATATCAATAGCAGTAATAAAAGCAATGTACAAATCATCACACAAGAGACACAAATTTAATGTGGTTCACCCAATGTGGGCTACTCCATGGAGAAAATCTTTCTACTAAATTTTCTCAACAAATCTTCTTGGTAATCAATTCTCTATTACAATGTTTATGAACATCTTTCCAAAGGAGACACAAATCCTCTATGCTTTGATTTGTGGATATCTCTCCACAGGAGAACTCTTTCCCATTTTCTTTGGTTCATGGAAATTGATCCAAGAGAAATCTATATCCTCAAATGGTTCGTGGATATCTCTCCACATAAGAAATCTATCTTCCCATATAGTTCATGGATCACTCTCCATATGAGAACTCTTTCCCCTTGCTCTAGTTCGTGGATCTCTTTCCATAGGATAACTCTATCCCCTTGCTCTAGTTTATGGATCTCTATCCATAGGAGAACTTTATACCCTTGCTCTGGTTGGTGATCTTCTAGAGGACTTCTACTCCCACTGCTCTAGCTTGTGGATATCTCTTCATAGGAGACCTCTGTTCCCACTACCCTGGCTAATGGATCTCTATCCACTTGAGATTATTATCCTCTACTCTGTCACCTCCAAAGCCTACTCTCAAATTTATCTCAAATATGCACCAAACTCTATCCCAATTCTAGCACAAATTTGCTCTAACTCTACTCACAAATATGCACCAAACTCTATCTCAAATCTGCACCAAACTCTGTCTCAAATCTACCTCAAGACTTAACACAAAAATTGAATAGATCAACATTCAAACTTGCTCTCAATGCTATTTCAAGTCTTCATAAGACTTTCTCAAATTTACCTTCAAGTCTTCTCAAATACTTGCTCAAATATGCATTCAAAACCTCTTAAGAGCTTGCTCAAATTTATCTTCAATCCTTCACAAAGACTTGTTCAATTATGTCCTCAAGCCTTCCCAAAGACTTTCTCAAATCAGCCTTCACAAAGACTTGCTCAATTCTGCTCTCAAGCTGTTTACAAAAACCTGCTCAAATAATTCCAAATATTGCATACAAAACACAACTCAAATTCTTTTAGAAAAGAACTCTTCTCACAAACAAATTCTACTTGCCAATTTTCTCTCAAATATCAATCACACCATTGCTTAATTTACTTCCACAAGTTCATCTCAATCACCTTCTCAAATGATATCAGTATCTCTCAAATCAATGTTCAGAAGATTTCACAAAGATGCCTAACTTGTTTTCAATCCTAGCACAAGTAGTTCATACTCTTTATCTCAAAATATCTCAACATTTTTTTAGCAATAGAAGCATAGATTATTCTCAAAATCTATCCCAAATGTTTCCAAAACATTCAATAATGAAGCACAAAACTCACTCAAATATTTCCAACAATTCTTATCAAACAATCCTTTTCACTCCACCTTATGTTTCACAACATTCATTCCAACAAACACTTCAAACAAAGGATGATGTGCCCATACCTCTTAATTTCTCTTTTGAAGATATGTCTTCAAAACCTGTCTCACAAATAACCAATCCTTCTTGTGCCACTTCAAGGGTTAGATAGCAATAGTCTATTTCAAAACCTCCACATGAATATTCCACCTCAATAGATATTTCACCATACAAAGATTCAATAAAATGCCAAACCATTTTTACACCTTATTACTCCTAACTTTGCAAGTAAAATTTCATAAAAAAAAATCACCAATTACATAAGCATAATATTTAATTTACACCTTATATCTCCTACTCATCATTAATGCATTTACAAAATATAAATAAATCACGACTTTAAATTTTACCCAAATGCACTCGCAAACAAACCACTTTTATTTTTACTCAATAAAAAGAAGTTATTTCATAAACCCTTTTATTGCAAAAATAAAATAAATACAAAACTCCTTATATCTCCCTAGCTAGCACATAACTTAGCAACTTTGAACCTTAGGCATAAATTAATTTTTATTAAAAATTAATTCCTTTACTACTGCTTGTCGTTGGGAATCGAACCTGCACTGCCTACTGGCCTTGCATCCTAGCTGCAGCTAGGCCACCACGTGGGATAGCCTCCCATACATAACCAAAGGAGCACGTGCTCCTTAATATTCTCCATCGTCAATGCTAACAAGAAAATTGACCATGCAAAATAAAAGGGCCTCCGCACGAATCGAATGCTGCACCTTCTACCATCCACATGTTGCGCGAGTCAAGCTTGCCATCTTGGCTACCACCTCACTGCACGTGGGGACAAGCCCATTCTAACCTTTGACCAACGTGATTGCTCCAAAAAGTGTGAAGACTATTATCTTCTTCCTCCATCGTGTTGAATGAAAATCGAGCAAGGCAATTAATTCACGTATTATTAAATCGAACACCTCTCCTCAGCTTAGGCTAATATTTAGCCTATAAATACACATGCCATTTTACCTTTGACGTGGGCTCACTTGCAATTTGAATTTGGTGCTTTGAATTTAATTATTATTTTTATTAATATTTAACCTTAGGGTTAAATATTAATTAATTAAATAATATACTTAGCTTCTTGATAAACTCTTTTGCCAATGCATTATTCAATCTCTTCTTTGAAAATCCTTGATGGCCAAGATATTATAATATTACAATATTATAATATCATCCTTTTTCACTTGCTCTCTTGCACATAGTCTTAAACTTGGGCATTCAAGTCTCCTTCAAACCTCTTATCCATTAACTTAGTACCCATGGTACCAAGTGCTTTGGAGAGAACCTTGCCTTGCTTTCATAGCACATTAACCTTTGATATTAATTCCATCAACCTAGGTCATCAAACCTCTTGACATCAATGACATCAACCTAGGACATCAAACCTCTTGACGTCGATGACAACAAAACATCCTCAAATTTTCAACAATTTTGTTATTGATGTTGATATTGTAATTGAATCCTAGATTTGCACTTATTCATCATGTTTTTTCTTTCCTACCTTCACCATCATGTCGGGTCCCCCTCTATTTCACCTTAAAAATATACCTATGTCAATCCTAGTCAAGGATCATCCAAAGGCAAGAAAACATATGACTAGGATAATAGGAACAAAAGAAATATACATAAATTAGTCTTTTGTACAAATTTTAAGGTATCATAAAATTCTTGGCCCACCACTATTAAGATCCCCCTTCAAATAAAAATCCATTAAAAAATAAAGAAATCGATAAAAGAGTTGCAGCAACAGACGAAATAGTCTTGAATAATAAGCGTTCGGACAAGAATTTTGATAGTTGGCCTTAACTGAATTTTTTGTAACAAACTCAGGAAGCTGAAGCAAAAGAGGATTGTGGAGAGCACACGTGGCCATAATAGGACCAAGTATTTGTAATAAACCTCGTATATATTGGTTAAAAAGAGCAGAAACAAACAAGCTTCATCATCAAGAAATCATGTAGCAAGCTTATGTGAGGTATTTTGAGTGTTTATGTGAGGGTTGTCATATATCCTTTGTTTTTTCTTTGATTTGGCCATTTTATTAAGTTCATACCACCTTTGTGTAGGTATTTTCGAAAGTCGAATAGTCTATATGAGATTATTTCTAGGAGCTATTCTAGGGATCCATAGTCTATATGTCACTATAATTAGGACAGTATATTAGTCCCCTATTACGTCATTTAAACGGGGTGATTCATGTATTGTATTCATTAAAAAGACCTGAGTTCTCTACCAGGCTTTGTCATTGTAAACATTTTATTTTGAAAATAATACAAAATATCTAGTTTCTACTTTCTAGTAATTTTTGTGCAATGTGTGTATGTTTTCTTGCTTGCATATTACATTATTTGAATCTGTAGGTAATGATTCTTCATTGATTTAAAAACCAATGTTAGTTGATATATTCAAGTGAATGTGGATTTATCAGTCTTTCTTTCCTTTTTTATTCTTTTTCATGTGGATGATTAAACTTGCTATGATAACCCAAATGGACAAGGCACCGGTCTACTTTTACTGCTAAAATGCTTTCATTGTATGCTTGGCCGACATGATTCTTATACAGTTTGTATTGATCTTGTTGGGCTATTTGTTGAATGAATATTATTGTAAGCTCCTATTAGGGTGTCCAGACCTAGCCTGTTTAGCTTCTAAGCTATCCTAGGACAAATTGGTGAGTCTACCAGAGCCCACATATTTGTTTGTTGGCATTAAGAAATTTGGATAGCGGTTCTTAAGGATATTCAAAATTTTCCACAACAAGACACCATTCATCATTCATTCATATGTTTTGAGACATAAGATTACCACCATTTTTTAATATAGGGAACTAAATCATATTATTAAAATGTTATTAAATTTAGAATATTTTGTATGTATTTGAAGTTATTTTTTAATATTCTTTAAATGAAATAAAATAAATTGATAAATTTCAAGCATCAAAGTTGAACAATTTTATAAAAATATTCCAATTTATATCTATGTAATTTTCTTTTTCATAATTATTATAATCAAATCTTGCTCTTGTATAAAACCAAGAATATATACATATTTTCATTTAAATTTAGAGCTCAAACCACCAATTTTTGTTATGCTCGTAAAGACTTTATAGTTGGATTCAAACATGCTCAATGCATATACATTGATAAAATAGTAAAACTACTAAGGTATATTAAAAATTGATTTAAATTATTTTATTATTTATTATATAGCGGTTTAGCACAAAGCTAAATTTTAAAAATGTGGGATTTTTTAAGAAGTTGTACACCAAAAGAGTAAGTATTTCACCTTAGATTTGTTTTTTTTTTTTTTTTTATTCAATCTTTTCTAGATGTTATTTTTTCCAATGTATTTTGTTTCATGTTATCATTAGTTCTTGTTTATCATTTAGTACTTTAGCCCCATGATACAAAATGCTACTGCTAAAACACAATAGAATAATTTCAATCTTAGATCAAATTAGTACACTATGTATGAATTGTTGGAACAAGTGTTATGAAACAATTATCAAAACCATTGTTGGAATTTGTATCAACATATAAGTTATCTTAGTTTGTTGAGAGACTATCAATTTGATCTGGTATTTGTACTAATTACACACATGTTTTGAAGGCTTCAACTTAAGTTATCCTCGTGGTTATATGTGAGTCTATATTCAAAAAAAATCATGGCATATTCTTAAGATGCAATTATGTTTCACTTTAATACATTCTTGTATAAATGGAAAAGAACTATCGATTGGTTTTCAAGAACAAAACTTTAATGCATCGCGATTCATGTTCAAATTGTATATGTGAGTGTCTTTAAAAAAAATCAAACCATTGTGGGGTATATATGTGAGCGTGTCTTAAAAATTCAAACCACTTCAGGGTATATGTGATGGTCTTAAAAAACAACATCAAATGGTATTAGCTTGGATGGAAAAGTTCAAGCCACTATGGGATATATGTGAGTGTCTATTAGAAAATAAACATCAAATGGTATTAGTTTGGATGGGAAAGTTCCAAAGTTCAAACTGTGATGTAGTAATAGTTTGGATGGGAAAGTTCCAAAGTTCAAATCGTAACTTGGTATATATGACCTATGAGTGTTCAAGTAGACATGCATTGAGATATTTGTTTTTGCATAAGATTAATATGATTAATATGTCATGCCATGTGTGTAACATGAATATACGTGGTGAGGAGCAAGATTGGTGAATATATGTGGTGAATATTAGGATTGGATTCATGTTCTGATGTTCAAGCATAAGGCCACATTAAAATATTTTTGATGTTCAAGACTAAGACCACATTAAAATTGAAGTAGGAGATGTCGGGGTATATAAGGGAGAGCAAAAATTTGTGTCTTATTGTAAAACTTGGCAAAGACATGACATATGAAAAGAACTTAACACATCAATTGGTCTATGCTTTCCTTTTTATTTGTATATTTTAGCATGCAAATAGTAATCTACTATTTGGAGAAGCAGTCATCTAAAATCAAAGGAAATCAACTCAAAATCATGGTAACCTTATATTTGAGACTACTCTTATTAAAAATGGAACCTTATTTAGTTTTATTCTTAAAATATGTTAATGGTTATCTACAAGCAAAGGAACTCAAAATCATGGTAGCCTTGTCTCTGAGACTAATCTTATTAAAAATGAAATCTTCTTCAGTTTTATTCTCAAAATCCGTTAATGGTTGAACAAAAATGTAACTCCTCTAAAGGGTAGGATATTTTAGCCTCATTCTAAGAGTATTTTAGTGGTGGACCCAATAGAAAATCAAGCATATTTCATGCATCTAACATTCCTACTCGACGAAAGAAAAAGTGTCACGATTTCGCAACATGTAGAGCAAGAAATAAAAAGTGTCGCAATATCATGACATGTTGAGCAAGAAAGAAAAAGTGTCGCGATATTGCGACATGTTGATCAAGAAGGAAAAAGTGTCGCGATTTGGTGACATGTTGAGCAAGAAGGAAAAAGTGTCGCGATATCGCGACATGTCGCATTCTCACGACCAAAAGAGAAGAGAAAGAGCAAAAAGGAAAAAGTGTCACGATATCGCGACATGTCGCATTTTAGTGACCAAAAGAGAAGAGAAAGAGTAAGAAGAAAAAGTGTCGCGATATCGTGACATGTAGAGCAAGAAAGAAAAAGTGTCGCGATATTGCGACATGTTGAGCAAGAAAGAAAAAGTGTCGCGATATCGCGACATGTTGAGCAAGAAGGAAAAAGTGTCGTGATTTGGCGACATGTTGAGTAAGAAGGAAAAAGTGTCACGATATCGCAACATGTCGCATTCTCGCGACCAAAAGAGAAGAGAAAGAGCAAAAAGGAAAAAGTATCGCAATATCGCAACATGTCGCATTTTCGCAACCAAAAGAGAAGAGAAAGAGTAAGAAGGAAAGTGTCACGATATCGCGACATGTCGCATTTTCGTGACCAAAAGAGAAGAGAAATAGTAGGAAGGAAAAAGTTCCACGATATCGCGACATGTCGCATTTTCGTGACCAAATAAGAAGAGAAAGAGTAAGGAGGCGAAAGTGTCGCGATATCGCGACATGTTGGATTTTTGCGAGAAAAAGCCAAGAAAAGGAGCAAGGAGGCGAAAATACCATGATATCGCGATATGTTGCTTTTTTGTGTCTAAAAGCAACAAAAGAGGAAAAATATGCAGAAGTGTCATGATTTTGCGACATGTCACAGTTTCGACATGTCGCAGTTTCGTGACGATCCAGAGCAAATGAAGGAAAAGACTCAAGGACGACGTGATTTCATGACTTGTTGTTTCTTCGCGGCTAGAAGCAGCAAGAGAACAAAATGGGAAATGAATGTCGTGATTTCGTGACATGTCTCAGTTTCACGATAGGCATTGGCAAAGGAGCAGAACGCAGGCAGAATGTCATGATTTCGTGACAGGTCTCAGTGTTGCGACATGTCGTATTTTCACGACTATCTAGAGCAAATGAAGGAAAAGACTTAAGGACATCGTGATTTCGCGACATGTCACACTTTCACGGATGGAATCAGCAAGAGTGCAAAATGGGAGACGAATGTCATGATTTCGCGACATGTCTCATTGTCGCGACATGTCGCATTTTTGCGACATGCAACGGCAAAGGAGTAGAACAAACATAGAATGTCGCGATTTCGCAACATGTCTCTTTTTCGCGACAGGTCATATTTTCGCGACTGTCCAAAGTAAATGAGGGAAACAACTTAAGGACGTCACGATTTTGTGACATGTCGCATTTTCATGGCTGGAAATAGAAAGAGTGCAAAATGGGAGACGAAGGTCGCGATTTCACGACATGCCTCATTTTTGTGACATGTCGCATTTTCGCGACTTATAGCGGCAAAGGAGCAGAACGAAGGCAGAATGTCGCGATTTCGTGACATGTCTCATTTTCGTGATATGTCATCATTTTGCGACTCTCTAGAGCTAATGAAGGAGAAGACTTAAGGATGTCGTGATTTCGCGACAGGTCACATTTTCACGGCTTGGGCAACAAGAAAGCAATGTGGTGGGCCACTGCCTGTGTTCTAAGGTGTTTGTAAATATGTGTAAGGGGTTGTGATATTTTTTGGAAGGGTGGCCTCAGAAGGGTTCTAGTAGCGAAGGACAGATTGTCCCTATTGAGGTTTTGATCCATAATAGCATAGTGCTAATTTTTGTAAAAGGTTTTGGGTCAACCTGGAAAACCTGGATGTAATGAAATTGTACCTTAATTACCAAAAAAAAAATATTCCTACTTGAATAGGAACATCATCACTATGATTTTGAGTCATTAAAGTGAAATTTTCTTCTCCACTTATATTACTCTTAGAAATATTTCTATGGATATTTTCAATGGTTGAGGATGGTACTTCTAAATATTTTTTTCTATAATAAATATCTTTCTACTCATTTTTATAGAACACAATTGTGGATTTTTTATATGACCTTTTGAATATTTTGTGCTATAAGAAATATCATTCCACTCATTATTACAAAACATAGATGTGGATTTTTTATATGGCTTTTTTGGCTCTTGCAACTCTGTATTTATGTCTGTGATTGCATCATTATATTTTTTTTTCTCTTCTACATGAACATGCTATTTATCTATGTTAATAAAATCATCTATAGTCAAATTGATCCTATTTTCAACTGCAACACCATCAGATTGGTATTCCAAAACCTCCTCAAAATCGGATATAGATTCATCAAAAACCAACTATTTTTTCCTTCTACCTTTGGACCCAACTATTCTAGACCCAATTTTTTTTCTTGTATTGGGCATTTTCTTCCCTCATCTCTAGCACTTAAATTATCCTCAACATCCATTTCTACCCTTGTATTCTTGGGCTTTCCTAATTTTAGAACCTCCATCTTTCTTGGGTTTTGCTGCAACTTTTTTGGTTACCCTTTTGATCTCTCCCTGAATTCTCCATTAGATATTCTAACTTTTTTTTATCAAAAGTTTCAGATCTCTGAGACTTGTTAGGTATGATTGAATCTTTTTTTTTACTATTTTTGGCCCTTGTTACTCCAAGCATTCATTGTGGTAATTTTCTCTTCTTTGTATTGGTTGTAGATGATGGAAATGTTATACATGTAACACACAAGGTAGATTCATTTCCATAGAGAGGCTCCATGAGATCGATTAAGGTTAATATTAGAGGATATACTTGTTGAATAATGGTAAAAGAGGTTGAACAAGGCCAAGTACCTTGATCAAGTGCGCAAACCATGATTTATTTATTTATTTTTAATAACTTTTGCATTATAAGTAAATAAGAAAGCTACATCGTCTGTCTTGCTATGCAAATAGGGCTTTTATGTAAAATTTTATAAAAGGGCAACAACTATGTCCTAAGTCCATCTTATAAATATAAGGATGGAGAAATATGACTTTCTTCTAAGTCATACTAGAGTTATAAGCTTGAATATGTAGTATATGGTATAGATCTTCCCTAGTTTTTTCATCAACCATCATGGAGGATCTTCATAAAAAGTCAAATCTCCCAACTCATCATAGCATCTATAATTTTATTTTCTTTTTATTTTTGAGGAAAATGAAGAAAATCTATTATTCTGAATCCAAACTGAAGTTAACGTATCTTGTTAATCACCCTCTATAAAATCAAATCCTAAGAGAAGGTCTAAACATCTTCAATTGATTAATGTTTAGTTGTGAATTTGATTAAATCTTAAGAGGTGTAAACATATTCAATTGCTCAATGGTTAGTTGTGAATTTGATTTTACTTCTACTATAGACCAACTTCTTAAAGGCCATGAAGGATAACACATGTTTCCTCTAGATTATTAGAGAGGATGCAAAAGATCTTTTCTAGAAGGAAAAACGTGAGTACCAATTCGATCTTCCTATGCATCCTATACTTACAGTTCTTGCTAGATTACATTTTTATGTGTCATCATTATTGATTTTCTCCATACCTCGGGTAGGGACTTGCCATGGTCCATCCCTTTAAATATTAGGCCAAGGGCTTTGTGGATGCCTATATCTTTATTCATCCACAAGGAGTTGATATGTAATGTCACTTCAATGTATGTAGTGTCATTTTTTGATATTGGCTACATTTTTTTATCAAATATATTGAACATAGTGGTGAATTGATTTAAAGATTGTTTTTTTCCATAAATTTTAGATTATTAGATATATACTAACAAAGGCCATCTATTTCATTAAATTATCCAACCCATTCACTCTAGGCCAAGTCCTCCATACCTCCTTAATGGACGTGAATTATTACCAACTATTTTCAAAATATTGAATGGTGGGGGTAGAAGAAAAAAAGGTTGTCCCAGACCTCATTTTTTGAATAGTATAGAGAATGGATTATCCAAACCATTAACTCTAATTCCAAATCCTCCATCCCTCTTTGTGTGAGGTAAATTGTTGCCATCCATTTACACATTATTAAATGGTGGGGGCAGAAGAAAAAAATATGGTCTCAGGTCTCATTTTTTAACAGGATATTAAATGGATCAGGAAAGCCTTATTTCATTAGGTGAATTTATAAAATTTTAGATCTAAAAAGGTTTCTAACTATTTCCATATTTGAATGAAAGGTGGTCTTGGATCTCATTTTTTGAATAACATGACTCACATCTGAATGGACTAGGAAATATCTCTTTCATCAATTGGTATTTTGTAAGAACTTTATTATGGAGTAGAGTCTTACTTTAGGCCAAGTCAAAAGTTGTCAAATATGGTTAAAGAATTTTTTGAGTAGGTGTAGGTAAAAAATCTTACTTTAGGCCAATTCAAAAGTCTTCAAGTCTAGTTGAAGACATCACTATGTGGATTCTCTTTATGACGAGTGAGAGATGAAAATTCTAGAGCTGCAATATACACACCATTAGAATGTGAGTCCCATCCCAACTTGCCTTTGTATTTTATCCAGAATCCTCTAAGAATCTAATGAATAGCCTACAATTATTATAAAGGCATGCATTACTTGCATATATGTTCCTTGATTAAACATCTTTGTTTTTTTTTGCATAGTTCAACCTGGACTTTGTTTACATTTGTTTTTCCAAGTTTTCAAGTCTTTATGGCACATATAGAACATGTCTTGAAATATTTATGAATACATTTTTATTCCCAAGTAGATTAGTTTACAATCTTGAGCAAAGCAAAGCTAGAATTAACTATTGATATGTAAATAAAGAAGGGGTTTCATCTCCTTGTATAGCAGCTTAGACATTGCTTACATTTTTTTTCCCAATTCTTCAAGTCTTTATGGAACATATAGAACATGTCTTGAAGTCTTTATTAATCGATTTGTATTCCCTAGAAGACTAGTTTACTACATATATAGGCCCTTTTCTACAAAAGCTTGAGCAAAGAAAAGCTAGAACTAACTATTGACATGTAAATAAAGAAAGGGTTTCATATCCTTGTAGAGCAAGGAAGGAAACACTAATATTTCTTGTTAGTTTCATTTCTTATACATAATTTTTTGATACTCAATTGATAAGTGCATTCTTGCACAACAATTCTGAACAAGCACTAGTATATTAAGCAATTATAAATTCATTTTACAATATCAAAATATATTTAAAATATATATATAGTATATCTAATATATGTGTATTTAAGTTTATATCTAATTTGGGTTTAATTTTTTTATATTTAATATATGTTTAGCATATATTAAGGAACCATAATGGACAAGTCTACCCTATAGGCTTGGAATTTTAAAGTTTTATCATTAGACCAACTTAAGTATCAAAACAATAGTAGTGGGAAGAGTTTTCACCTCCTAAAAGCATAGGAAATATACATCCTTTGTTATATTATAATAACAATAATAATAGTAGCTATAAGATACATGACCGATTCACATTGAACTTATGATGTCCAACTCTTTACAGGAATTCTAGGTTTTATAACCTAGAATTCAAATAATATTTATTTGGAAATGGTAATATAGTTCCTATGGTGGAATTTCGTTCTACTATGATGATTATTTTATATTTGATTCATAAAATGAGATTTAGTAGACATTGGACTAATTTTGTAAGTGTTGCTTATTTGGTGTTCATGTTTTGATTAATTTATATTTGAACATCAATGTAAAATAAATAAATCAATATGACGTGTTTGCATTGCATTTATTTGGCTCACACGAATTTGTTTTCTTTACAAATTTTTAATGCTTTGTTTTAATTCTTCACTGAGTACTTTCCTTGAACGAATAGTTTGTTTGGACATTGGCAAGTTGAGCCTAACTCTTTTTGTTATATTATGCAGGTTGTTATGCCATATGTAAATACTTATATTATTCAGGTTGTTATACTAGATGAAGATACTTATCCTTATTTTACATTGGGTTCACACCTTGACGATTATGAATGATGTTGGGGTGAGTATAGATGATCATCTAGTATGTTCTAGGTCTATATATGTTCATTCATCTATTATGTTGTTTTTTCATATGTAGATACTTATATTATGTAGGTTGTTATACTAGATGCAGATATTTATCTTTATTTTACATTGGATTCACACCTTGATGGTTATGAATGATGTTGAGGTGGGTATATATGATCATCTGGTATGTTGTAGGTTTATATATGTTCATCCATATATTATATATATTTAATGAAATCTTATATTTAAGAGGTGATTTTCATAAGAATAGTTTGGCCAACACAATTGATCCATCTTGATAGACACATACACACAATCTACCTATCTATTTATCTTCCAGATTTAACTTTTTGACAATGCATATGCTAAACTAAGCCTTAGCCAATTACTTTATGTTGAAAAATTTCTGCAATATTTATGATAATAAAATGGCACTGCTTGCTAACACAGTTATGTTTATGAATTTAGGTCATTTATATACTTTGTCTTGCTTGCTAACACAATTATGTCTATGAATTTAGGTCATTTATATACTTTGTACTAAAATATCTCTAGAGGGAATGGTAGTGAATGGACATTGCTAATAAGTCCCACCCTAAATTTAGAAACATGAAATCTATTTATATTAAGAAAATGGTAATTCTTCCTAGTCAGTCATATTAATAAATTTCCATTAATATGAAAATGGTAATTCTTCCTAGTCAGTCATATGAAAATGGTAATTCTTCCTAGTTCCTTAAGATTTTTTTTGTAGAGGAAAATTTATAGAGAATGAATGGGCATGCATTTCAACAAAATCTCTTATTGGTGGAGTGAAAATGTTCCTCCTTAATCATTTTTATGAATTTTGATCATTTTTGTTCTTGTCCAAATGAGTACTTTCTAGAGAATGTGAGTAAAGAAGGATGGCTTTTTCACTATACTTTTTAATTTTTCATTGGCAATTCAGAAATTATATCTTTCACATAGGATTTTGTTTTTGTTTAAAGTATTCCTTTTTGCCACTAAAGGAGTTTCTTAGGTCATTTATTCCTTGTGATATTTTATTAGATTTTTTTTTAGTTTATCGTAATATATTATTCAAAATAAAATAACCATTTTTTAATCTTTTGCAACCAGTTGACTACACTATTCTGCATAATTATTTTTATTCTCATGTATTGTCTGCTTGATAAACATAAAACTATATACTTACATTTATATTGATTTGATTGAATAAATTTCTACAATGGTATTTGCATCAAATATATTTGATTTCTATATAATGGACTTGCTTTCCTAACCTATTTACTATAGGAAGATTGTTTCCTTTGTCTAGAAAACACTCATCTCATTAAAGATATTTGAGAATAATATAAAATGTTTCTTAAAAAAATACCCTTTATAGTAACTAATCAATGGATTCCTTTATCTAACAAAAATTAGAAACCTTTAGATTAGAATTTTCTTTAAAATTTAGAAAATTTTAGATTAGAATTTGCTTTGAAGTTTAGTGGTGCCTATAGAAGACTATGCATATCCAATTCACAAATATCTATATAATGGAATTCCTTTCCTCTTCTCTTTATTGTAGGAATATGGTTTCCTTTGCCTAGAAAAAACTCATCTCATTAAAGATCTTTGAAAATAAGATAAAGGTTTTCCTACAAAAATACCCTTATAGAAATTAAAGGAATTCCTTTATCTAACATGTTTTGAATATTTTAGATAGAATTTGCTTTGAAATTTAATGGTGCCTAGAGAAGACCATGCATCCCTAATTCACTATCAAGATTCTTCTCTTGATAGAATTGTAGTAAAGAAGCACACTTTAAATATGCTCTTTTATTTTGTATGGTTGAGTTAATTATTGTCCTAGTCTATCCTTTTAAAAGGAAAGTGATTTTTTTTTTTTACCTTTTAAACCTATAAACCTACCATCTACTAAAATATTCTCTATACAATGGTGGTTGGTTTGCATTATTCGATTATTGATGTTGTTGTGTTATGGTACTCAATTTTTGTTGTTGTTGTGAGTGGTATACTATGCAACTTTTCTTCTTAATATTTATTATTAATTTAAATTTGATGAATTGAACATTTATTTAAAAGTTGAATACCAACCCTTTTTTACATTTTTACATTCTTCCCTATTTGAATAATATTGTGATTAACAAGAGGACTTATATAATGAAATCAAGTAGCCAAAACTAATGAAATAGTGGTGGCAATAAGGAAAACCAGAACATGGGACAACACAATTTTAGCTTCACTCTAGATTAAAGTTTATTAAAAGCAAATTGAAAAAATGGAGTAAATTTCATCAGTCAAATTTCTAGCAACATAGAGCAAAGTTATCAGTTTGAATGCAAGAATAGGAAAAAGGATTTGATTAGAATCTATCTTTGAAGAGATTCTCTACAAAGAAAATATTTTGATGCAAGAGGAAAAAGAGTTAGACAAGAAAGAGGAAGCCTACTAGATAATAGTAATAATAATTTCGTTGCAAGAGGGAGATAGGAACACCAAGTTCTTCCATCACTCAGCCATAACATGCAATCACCATAATTAGATTGATACCCTATCCACAGGGGACAAAAATAGGGAAACCACTACCCTAGGTATGCAAGAAACTACAAATAAATACTTTTCAACTTTATTTACTATAAAACCACACCTTTCCACTTAGCACCAAGAGGAAATTTTAGAAAGCATACCAGTGTTAATATCACAAAATCAAAATGAGGAGCTCTTAAGAGATATTAGAGAGGAGGAAGTTAAAGAAACAATTTTTGCTATGCAAATAGGGAAGGCCCCAGGTCCAGATGGATTTCTAGTAGAGTTCTATAGAGCCTATTGGGATATAATAGCAAAGGATTTAACCCAAGCAATAGAAGAAGTTAGAACTAGTGGAAGAATCCTTAAAGCCTTGAATCACACCTTTTTGGCTCTCATATCGAAAGGTGGAGATATGGAGATGTTGAAATATATTACATTATTTGGTACTTGCTAATGTAACACCATGGGTACATGTTTAGATTAGGAGTTTATCTTAGATTAGGATTTAAGTATTTGCTCAATGCAATGTAATAAATGCACAAGTACTATTAGAATGTGCAATTATGTAAATGTTCATGTAGTCCACATGTACATGAGTCCTAAGAATAGAATTATGAAGTATCATATGAATATAGAAGGCCAAGAGTCATATCACACTATATATAGGCCTTCCTAAATTAGTAGAAGAAAAGGATTTTGGAGTGCATAGGGTAGAATTTTAGATGTCACAATGTAGAGAACTTTTTGCAATATGGAGTGTTAGAGACCTCCATTGCATAACATTGTATATTTTTGTGAGCTTTCATTAATGGCTATTGCATGAGTATTTTATGAAGTTTCTTATCATATTTACATGCTTATTAGTTAGCCATTATCATAGTTATAACATTACTTGCTTATTTCATTACTTATGGTTGTATTTCATTTAATTTTATAGATTCAAAAGCTAACAGTGGTATTAGAGCACTAGGTAGATTGATAGTAAATAGAGAGGGCCACAAAAGATATTGAGAGGAGATAGCAATTATCATTCTCAAAATTTCTAAAATTTCTATTTTGCTAGTCTTTCCATAGAGTTGCAAAAAAACTCATGAAGACTAGAACTCAAAATTGATTACACTAGAATGACAAATCAACTAGTGAAGATTCTTTATCTCTAGATTTAGATATTTTTCCATTACTATTTTTTTTATAATAAATTATTTTAGAAAATTTTATTCAAAGAAATTTGGGAAGCTTCCTACAAGAGCTAGGAAGAATATATTCTTTGAAACCAATCCAGGACCTGAAGTAACAAGTTGGAGATTGAATATTTGGAGATCTAATAAAAAGGTCCCATTGCAAGATTTATAGATTAAAGACTCCAAGTTGGGGATTAAGAAGAGATATAGAGGCAAAAGAAGCCACATTGAACACTGCAAATCAAGTAGGAGGTCCTAGAAAGAAGACCCAATTGAAGGAATAAGAGACTCAAGGAAAATAGTCCTAGAGAAGATTAAAGATTGGAGATATCCATTGAAGATTGAATATTTCACTCCGAAGAATTTGAAAAGACCCATAGAAGGTATCATTGAAGAACTTCCATATTTGGAATATTGAAGATAGATAAGGACTCGCAAATTTCCTATTGTAGGTTTTAGAAGCAATAGATTCCAGAGATCCAAGAAAGAGATCTCATTGCAAAACTTCCATAGTTGAAGATTGAAGAGATCAAGGAAATATCTCATTGAAGTTTTGAGAAGATAATTTGTAGAATTTGAACGCCTTAGGAGAAGGACTCAAGCTACTTTTAAGGATAAATAAGGAGAAGGCTAGGAAAGCCTCATTGAAAGAGACTTAAAGAAGTACATTGGAGAAGATTTAAGGAGAAATCAAGGAGAAGAACCTGATAAAGGAGAATTTGGGACAATTATCACCATCCAAAAACAAGCCCAAAAGAAAGAAATATTTGGCAAGAAGTTTTCCAAATTCTAGAAAGGATTTCCAAAGACCTCAAGACATTCATATTCTTAATAAGAAGACCAACAAAGAGGTCAAGATTAAATCAGAGAAGAAAGGAGCTACAAATTGGAAAAATTTCCAAGAAAAATTTTAGAGATACTTGATCAACATAGAAGTTGATTTCTAAATAGCATTGGAATTTATAAATTAAATCCTATTTGAATAGCAAACCAAAGCATAAAATATAGAGATATGAGGATAGCATTTTAGAGGAGAACTTGATTGCATTATTATATAATAATTTTAGATTTAAAGACAACATTTAGGCAACATTAACTACTACAATTTTTTAAAGTTTTTAGAGTAGTAAGTCAAGAATGTTTGGACTGCAAAGGTGTTGCAAGTTTTAGAGGTTAAAGGTAGCACATTATATAGCATTATAGTAGCAAAAACTACATTTTTGGGTAGCAAGTTAGAGGAATTTCAAAGATACAAAATAGATTAGTTTTAGGGCAGCAAAGGATATCAATTAAAGCTGCAAATTGGTGAGTTAAAGAGCTATTTTTGGATAGCAAGGAAGAACAGCAAATTAATCCATCATAGGGCAGAAATTAGGTGATCCAAATCACCAAGAAATCCATCTACAAACCAAGGTTAAAAAGGTATGCAACTTAGGTGCAAAAGGTTCATTAATTGAACATCCATATTTGGTTTATTATTAAGTTTATTAAGCACCAAATTCAAGGTTAAAGTTGCAAGAGAAGGTTTCAAATTTAAAGTCTTCAAGGAAGTGCAGAAGATAGTTTTTTATAATGTTAAAACCTGCACAAAAGAAGAGGAGTTAGATATATTTCAAGTGAAAGAAAAATATCAACATCCTACTATCTAGTAAATAAAATAAGACAAATTTCTAAAGTATATATTATATATCCCATAGTGCAAAGTAGTGTCATTCAAAAGGTATACTATCAGCTTGATTAAAAATCTTGGAATCATCATTGAAAGTTAACCAAGCTAGGAGAAATAGTAGAAATTTTCCAAGGAGAAGAAGGCAACATTGAAACCCATTTAGTAAAAGGAAGGGTGCTAGTTTAAAGTATATGGGGTAAGCACTTAAATCAGTGCATATTAAGATTTCAAGAGCACCACATTAGAGCCATTAAATAGAGCTCTAAGGTTTAGTATCTCGAAGGTGAAAAGGATACATCTTGGACATCATCAAACCTACATCGTTTTAGTCAAGCAAATCATATATTGCTTGGAGAAGGAGTTATATAAAAAGAAAAAAATAAAGTTACTTTATACTCCTCAAGATACATATGCTTCTAAGGACTACTGAGCTAAGACAAGAAAACTCAAAAGCAAGACACCAAGAAGATGCATCAAGCATTGAAGAGCCTTTGGTGAAGGTAAGGTCAAGGCAAATATAAGTTTACCCCAATAAACACAATTAGAAGGAAATAAATTGCACTAGAGAGAGCATTTTGGGGCATTAATACATAGTCGTTATTCAGCCCACATAACAATGTTGAAGAAGGCAGTGATTTGCATCAAGGAAAGCATCACCATTTGGCCCATGTAACAACATTGAATATTATTACAAGTCATAAGGCTAATCAAACAATCTTGCACCACAAAATAAAGGAGAAGACACATCAAGTTTATAGGGACGAGCCTTCAAGCATGCACCATTCATGTAAGGAGATTTTACACTACCAACATCAAACCTACAAGCCACAACATATACATAGTTGGCACCTAAGAGGTGCATTGGAAAAATAAGAGTTTTTTGCATCCTCGTAATGTGGTCAATATGCTAGAAGAATCACCACCAAACTAGTTGAAACTTTTTCCATAGAAGAGAAGAAAATATTCTCAAGCATTACAGAATTACAAGAAGTGTAGTGAGCATTGAGTAGCTTTGAATGATAAGGTAGGAAGAATATTAGGGCACGTGAAGAGAAGGCCAAGTGTTTGAAGATAATTTTCCATGTGGAGAAGACACCACATGCCATTGGAGAGTGTGTAATTATTAATAGTGAAGAGGCTATGTTAATATTCTTGCACTCATATAATTTAACTATCTCAAGAAGCATTAGGCAAGGAGAGGATGAAATAACAGCTCAAACAATGTTGAAGAAAGGTGTTAAGACCTTAGTGTCACTTGACACAAGAATTGATAAGAGAAAGGCACTACAAGAGACATTACCAAGGAGTGGAAGACCCTTAGTTCCACTTGGCACCAGCTGCATTGCATATCTGTTACAACATAGACAGAGAAGCACATTCAAAGGGTTTTTATATAGCATGTGTGTTGTAAATAGACTAAGGACAATGAAGGAGAGCAAAGAGAGTGCATGAATATAATTGCGTAGAGTTGAGAGGACAAAAACAAAGTACCTTGGAGAAGTTAAACTATTAAGGATAGTCAAACACCAAGAGACTACATTAAATGAGCAATATACTATATTGATTGCAAGAAAATTGAAGTCTTGTTCGAGCGTAGCATACAAAATAATTGCACATAAATTTTGGTGCATTGAGAAGGTAAGAATTATTCTCATAAACCTTTACAAAGTACAAAGTATAAATAAGGCATATATTAATGTTAAAATCAATCAAGTTTTATAGGGTCATTTAAAATAGTAGGAGTAATAAGGTGATAAAGAATACCCAAGAAAGTATATTGAATTCCTTAAGAAAGGAGTAGAAAGGAGAAGTATTGAAATCATTATATTTGATTCATTTTGCATTATATATTTACAATTTATTAAACTAGGAGATGTAAGGGTTTTACAAATTGAATTGAAATTATAATTGCAAATATATAGTTTTTCTAAATTTCTAATTAGGGAGGTATAAGGAGTTCTACAACAAATTTAAATTATTGAAATTTAGAAACTACTTTATTCAAATATTGAAGGAAGCCAAATTCTAGAATTGCTTGAAAGTTGGAAGATTATTTTTATTAGTCTCATATACAAATTGAAGGGACATAGAGAATCCAACTTAAATATCTTAAATATATTGAGAGTCTTATCCATTGAAACTGCATCTTTAAGCTTTCTACAAGGGGAAATAAAACATTGATTTAAAGTGATAGGAGTTGAACATTATATTAAACTTGTCATATAAATACTAGAGAGACAAAAGGGATTCAAATCAAAGCAAAACCTAGAAAGCTAAGTCTACTATAAAAAACTATACTCAAAATAGTTGGGAGAGATAAGGTATTCTACAAACTCTAAAATTGAAAAAATAGTAAACATTCATAATAATCTAATAAATCGAACCCCTTTAATTTAATAAAACCACATAGGAAGTAATCACCACTAGAAGGAGCAATCACCACCAAAGGAATCTAATAATAAAACATTTTAAAAGAAAAAAAAAAAAATTAGTGAGGCTATCATGTCCATATGCTTCCTTATATATCAGTGTGCCCCTCAAGAGAAGATACTTTGTTGATGCTTATTCCTCTATCAAAAATTCACAATAACTATATAAAATGATTATAATAGGGAGGATATACAAATAAGATGAACAACCATGATGGAAATGGAAGACCTGAGGGTTTTCATACCTTTTTTGAGTGGTGATGGACAAGGAAGACCAAAGGCTTTTAATGTTATATCATGTTATTCTAACTGGACATGGAGAAGGAAGACATGAGGGTTTTCATGCTATATGAAGTATTGCAAGAAGGAAAATTATTTATTTTTTTTGCGAGCAACTTCTCTTCAAGGAAGAACCACAAGATTTTAAAGGAAACCACTAGGAAGAGCCAAGCAACAAATAAGATGCCATAATAGTAAATAGGGCCTAAAGAGGAAGGTGAGCACCAAATTTTAAGGCTATCTATCCATAATATTAAGGGTAAGGACACGATTTTTAATGAGGTAAAACATTTTAAGAGGAGCATTGCAAGTAGTATCAATGGATTTTATAGTGGGATTGCCTAAAATAAGATACAAGCATGGTACAGTTTTAGTAATTGTGGATAAATTAACCAAAGTCATACATTTTATACCAGGCAATGTGCAATATGACGTACCCATGATAACGAGTAGGTTTTCTATGGAAGTGGTAATAATACATGGGTTTTCAAAAGTTATAATCTCTAATAGAGATTCTTGATTTACTTCTAAATTTTAGCAAGTACTGCATCAAGCATTAGGGACCAAACTGAATATTAGTACTGCTTACCACCCTGAGATAGATGGACAAATTGAGAGGGTGAATCAAGTTCTTAAAGATATGTTGAAAATGTATTGCATGTATCAACACACAAAGTGGGAAGACTACTTATACTTAGTGGAATTTGCATATACCAACAATTACCATGCATCTCTAGGTATGGCAACTTTCAAATCCCTATATGGGAGGTGGTGCATAATTCCCTTATCTTAGGACAATATAGAATATCGGGTAGTGATCAAACCGAAAATGGTAAAAGAAATGGAAGAACAATAAAAAAGAATTCAACAAAAGCTGAAAGAGGTTGCATACCGCTATAGAAGCTATGTTGACCTCAAAATATAACCGAGGGAGTATTTTGTGGAAGATAGAATATTCTTAAGAGTGAAGCCAACTAAAAGTTCCATAAAATCTTCCAAGCTTGACTCCAGATATGTGGGTCCATTTGAGATTGTATAAGCCCTATAGCATACAGACTAACTCTACCACCAAGCTTATCCAAAATTCATAATGTCTTTCATGTGTCCCTCTTTAGAAAGTATATTTCTGATCCTACTCATGTTTTGGATGTTTCCAAATTGTAGATGATAAATCCATTAAATATTGAGGTTCGACCTATTCGTCTACTTGGTTTTAGAACCAAGAATATGAGGAAATGAAGCATAGAGCAATATCAGGTCCAATGGGACCACTACTCAGATAGAAATGCTACATGGGAAGACGTGGCAAATATGCATCGGTAGTTTCCTTATTTGTTTGAGTAGATAAATACTTTTTCATACTTTTTATAATTTCATGATATGTGTATATATACATTTGGATATGAAACTGGATGTTGATTAGAGTACAATATGTTTGTGGAGTTACTGAGTAGAGTAGCTTGTAAATGTTTTGGTATTGCTTAGTGAAATGTTTTGGAACATATGATGGAGTATGTTTAATTAATTTCATTATGACATAATCTATGATGAGATTATATGCCAATCATGAGAAAATGTAATGTGACTTTATGATGATAATTTTATTTGCAATACCTAGTGCTAAATGAGAACAATGAATTTGGTTGAATATTTTTTGTTAATGAAAAATATATGAATATACAAAAGATTTATTTTTCTTAACCTAGTTTAAAACATAGGGACTGTGTTTGTTTCTAGTGGGGGAGGATGTAATGACCCTCCTCACATGATTAATGGAAGAAAATAAAGAAATAGTAAACTTACCTTTTTCTTGTGAAACATGGTACTGCTGACAGGCTCTATGAGTGTATGATAGTTGCAAGATGCCAATGAAAGGGAGTTATTCATAAGAAAAAGGTAATTAAGGGAAGTGATAATTCGGCTCACGAGCACATAGAAACTCATGCTTTGCATATAATTTATGTGCACTACAAAATTGTATTCATGCATGAGTTATATTTGTTTGAATGTTGCTTGTTGATGTGGAATAAAAAATGCTTTTTGAGTGGCAATGATGATGGGAGCCACTTTCTTGTTTACACTTGTGTGAGTATTTAGAATTATATTTTTAGTTAAAAGAAACATTTATATATATGTGCTAAAGACTATAATATTAATATTATTGCTCTTTTTTTAAAAAAAATCCTTGTAATAAAGCATATGTTATTATTAATATGTTGCTTAAAATCTAAGAATAATAATTGAGCATAAAAGTTTGAATGTTGTTAAGACTTAATTTCATAAGGCATGTATGTGAAGACATACTCCTCATAGGTCACTTATAAGCTTAGGCAAGAATGTCATATTTTGTTGTAGTCATGATGGTAAGTTGTGCTTGTGAAGTGGTGAGGAGGAGTGTCTCGTTTGTATGGAAATGTGCATGGGTGATGATGGAACAAAATGCATTGAGTTCTCCGTATAGTGGGAAGACAAGAGGAGGAAAGTCGACCATGAGTTTGGGAGAAGTAAAAAAAAGAGAAAAAAATTATATTTTAATTATTATGAGAGTATGTAGGTCTGGAAAAAAAGAGAGAAGCATGGTGTTGTTGTGTGTGCTTTGGAATTAAAAAAGAAGAAAAATTGTGCTTGCTTGTCATATGCTAGAAGCTGGAATTGGTGTTTTTAGTATTAGATTCCACTTCTAGGTGTGTTTGTGAGGAACTCTCTAACTGTGTATGATATGATAAATGACTTGTTTCCTTTAAGATTAAATATTTTGCAGGTTACAGTGAAGAAAATGTTGTTAAGTATTTTGTTTTTTGGGTGAAAAGTTCTTTGAAAAATAAAAGATGTGTTTATTAAAGAATTACAATCATGTTGGCTATTGTGTAAAAAAAAAATAATGATGACAACATTTGTATGTTCAATCTACACAAAATTTTTTTAATCCTTTTTTAATTTCCCATATCTCATGCTTGCTTGAAATGATAACATTGATCATTGTTGTGTTAAATGGAACTATGCCATGTTTTTAAATGAGAACACTATGTGTTGAGCCATTGAGAAATTTAAAAACTAAACTTGGTTTTATTAGGCAGCTATAGTTCTAATATCAAGAAACCTTAACAAAGATAGAGATGTGATTACATGAATTCTGGGAATGTAAACCAAATCTGTGTGTATGAAAATGGTAAACACTCATAAATTGTATTGTATTAGTTGTATGAAATCTATGAGTTATATCTCGGACAAGGAGATTATAATATTTTGAATGGATTCTATTATAAAATAGAATGTGCATATGCATGGTAGAATGCATAGTCATTTACTCTTAGCCGTATCTGATCCCTGACGAAATCCTTATGACTTTTCTCTGAGCAGATCAAGGACCAATTGCCTGGATAGTTGCCACGCTGGGTAACTTGTGTGTGAGAGTCATTGTGCAAACAAATATAGTAGTGTCCAATTATTCATAGGTGAGCGACAATAGATAAAGAAGCATGTCATGAACAGATTTTAAAATCTAGAATTGCAGTTATGAGTAAACAATGCATGGTTGATTCTGAGTTTGAGAATAGCTTAAGATTCATGGCAAAGTATTCGAAGTGGTACGCAACAAAATTTTGGTTGTTATATAGATGTATACCTATAAATTATAATGAAATCCTTAGGTAAGGGAATGAAGGGAAAAACCTTATTGTAATCTACATCTCTCTAGTTGTGATGTGTAATTAGAACTGGCATTGAAAATATTGTCAGAGTTGTATATTGAAATTATATATTTAAGATATGAACTATGGAGTCATCCTTGCTAGTAGAAAGCTTGATATTGTGGCATTTGGTGTATTGTTCCAAATTGCTACTGATTGATAAACATCAAATGTAAACTCAACATCGTTTTTGAAAATTTTAAAAGAATTATAATGCTTTATTTGTGTTTTGTTAAAGCATATCTAATTGCCTCAATATATTTTTTTTTAAGCGAAAAACCCCTTGCGGATCCGCCTTGGTCTAAGAGACCATGAACAGGGGGTTCTACACCGTCAAAGTCACCCGGGGGTCGCACCTGACCCTGCTCGCACCAACATTATCAATTGGATTTTGGATACCCAATTCAACTTTTTAAAAACTAATTTATAGTGGAAAACACCCCTTTCAAGGTGCCACTTTCAACAGGTTGGGCATAGGAGGAATGGAGCCTTGTCGGCCTCTACCAGCACATAGGACATTCCTAACTATACCATATATCTGCAGGATGGAGACAAGGGAAATGGAACCTGGGTCGGCCTCTACCAGCACCCAAGAAATTTACCACTGCACCACATCAAGCAGATAAAACTAATTTATAGTGGAAAACACCCCTTTCGAGGTGCCACTTTCAACAAGTTGGGCATAGGAGGAATGGAGCCTTGTCGGCCTCTACCATCACATAGGATATTCCTAACTATACCATATATTTGTAGGATGGAGACAAGGAGAATGGAACCTGGGTCGGCCTCTACCAGCACCCAAGGCATTTACCACTGCACCACAACAAGCAGATTTGCCTCAATATCAATTTGTAAACAATGATTTAATAAAACTATGAGTGCAGTATTGAGTAGCTACCGTTCAATTCAATCTGGTTATTTTCCTTTAGTAAAAGCTATAAATAATAGCTCAAATGTGTAAAGTGTTTAAAAAGTATCATCATGATACAATTCCAATTTTGTCTCCTTTTAAAATGAGGAAAATTGAATTTTATAAACAAAACTTAATGCTTAGACTTGTAGATTGAAACCAAATTGGGTATTCTTGATAACGTATCCCCATTGAGTTCGATAGCAAAAAAGAAACTCTTATGTTTTAAGCATTATAGGAGATGAAATATGTTTTAATGCTACCAAGTCAATAGGTTCAAGTTCACTAAAAATAATTGAATAACAATCTTTAACTATTGAAAGAAGAACCCGTCAACCAACTTAAATTGAGGCAGACCAATTGTTATTATGAAGAATTCAATTCTTTGGCTATTGAAAATAGTAGCTCAAGTAGATTTAAAAATGAGTCAACCCAACCTTGTTATGTCAACAATATAACTATCTTAAGCTCCTAATCGTAGGGTTACTTATAAGGTTATAGTTTGGAAATTAATAAAGTAGAGTAAAAGTTTTCCTTTCCTCGAGAATGATGTTAGAGTTTAAATTTAGATACTCTTGTTTATTTTTTAGAATGTTTCTTAAAAAATGAAAACCCTTAAACTTGAGAAAAATATGTATGTTTCCTAAGGGAAGGGACAAAACTATCAGATTCAAATAAAGTCATCGCGAGGTTATGACTCAAAAAATAATAAAGCGCCCAATACTGTTGAGGTGCGGGTATGTACACAACAAAATTTAGGATAACTGTTGATTGACAGAATTGGTCATAAAATATGAGTCGATCAGATCTAGTATGAATGGGTGGTATGGGACACCTTTTCCAGGTTGTCACTCGAAGAGCACTGTGATAAATTCCATACTCATTAAACCTAGTTGGAATGGCCATGGGGTTCGATATAGGATGAATCACTGTGGGTTATAATGAGTGTGTGTGATGAATTCCAAGATCAGGGTATTGACATGACACTAACTGACTCTAGGAAAAGAGAATCTCCAGTTACTCACAAGGGGCATAAATATGCTAATCTCATCCATACTAGTTTTAGAACAAGTCAACCAGGTAGTCGAAGGTTCAGTATGATGAGGAAAGGGAAGAAAGTATCCACCCTCTAGGTGTTATGGGTCCTAGAGAGGACACCCCTTGTGGATCGATCCTCATGATAGAAAATGTGGATGTAAATGAGGGCAACCGAATTCATAGAATGGAAACTCAACGATATTTGGTCGATCTCGTCCACTTGGGTGGATGGCTGCAACAATATTGAACCCAAATATGGTATGTTATGCCTGTGCTATATTGTCTATGTAGAAAGTGTGAACACTTAATTCATTAAGTGGTTATTTAGTGGTTAGGCTAGGTTAATTTTGTTGTCGACAAATTCTTTTAATGTCGGTATGATTTTTTAATTGAATATCTCTTCTTCCCCTTATTCCTCCATTCTCTCCTATATTCCCTCTTCTACCTTATCATTCCACCTTCCTTCCCTCTTCTCCTTCAACCTCCCTTCTTTTTCTCTTCACCGACTTCCTCCCTTCCCTCTTCATATAAATTAGTGGTTATTTCCTATGTTCGGTTAATGGTTGTATTGGCTCTACGTAGAAATTAATAAAGAACTATTAGTTTCAACTTATTCTATAGTCACCTGATCCGATTTTTAGATTTGGTATCAGATCTTGGCCGGGCAAGCGTGCTAGGCACGAATCTCGAGGGCACATGGTGATCGAGCATGCTGGGCATGAATCCCGAGGGTGCACCGTGATTGAGCTAGGCGAGCGGATCGAGGAGGTGGCAAAGCATAGAGCTGGGCACGACAAAGTTGGGCATGGATTACAAGGCGATTGACTGCACGATTTTTGAGGTGACACATGGCAGGCGGAGCAGACAACTGATGCGGACATGCAGCTCGAGGAGCTGAGGTGGACGCTGAAATGGTGGTAGTTGACACATGGCGGGCGGTGGCAGAGTGCTGACTGGGCGAGCTAGGAGCTGACGTGGTAGATCGGATGTGGCAAAATTTTGTTTGTACATGTGGCAGAAGCAGTTTCGTTAGAGTAAGCACATGGCGGAAGCATATTCGTCATAATAGAGGATAGAGTTGGGGAGTGATTGCCCGAAGGCAATCGAAGTTTAATGCGCTCGCACGCAAATTAGAAGGCCATTTTGCCTTCTTCCCACTGAATGTGGGATAAATCCCCAATATTTTTTTTTTTAAATAGCCGCCCGTAGACGAAATAAGGAACCGGTCGTTCCTTTTACTACTCGTCGAAGTGGGTAGCGCTGTTGGTTGGGTTGTTTGGTTGTGGCACAGAGGTCCCGGGGTCGAATCCCGTCGGGGTTAGAAACAATACAATTTTTTTTTTTTTTTATATCACCGATCAAGGATTTATTAATCCTTGGAGCCATAGTCCTTCCACCGAAGCCGCGTGGTGCAGTAGCTAGAGCTTTTGGATTGGAAGCGGAGGTCCTTAGATCGAATCCTGTCGGGGGTTTCGCAAAAAAAAGGTTTCTTTTTTATTTAATTTTTATTATTTAGTTTTAGTTAAGGTTTTAAAAAATATTTAATAATTTTCATTTATATTTTTTTTATTATGTTTTTTTTTTTAAATGAATTTGTATTTAAAAAAAGGGGATAATTAAAATATATATAGGAAATTGTTAAAAAAATTTCTAAGGGCTTTATTAAAACAAATTTTGGAAAAAAAATTTAAAAAAAATTGTGAAAAGTGGAAAGTGAAAATTTGCATATTGTGAACCTGGAAAAGTGACGGGAAGTCTTTCGGAATGCCCGTTTAGCACCTCCAAAAAATTTTGGACTCCCCGTCGGTGGCACGCCAGGGGCGCTGCCCCTTGGAACCCCGTTCAAGGTTAAATATTTGTTTTGTAATAGCCTTAGCGGCTGTAAAAGGGTGAAAATTTTAACCTTAGAGACTCTAATGAAGTTGTTTTTTGCATTGATGAGTAGATGATCAGATCAACCAGATGCTATCATGCTCTTTGTTCTCTTTTACAAAGAGAGAATGCTGAATGGTTTGATGAAAAAGTTTGGAGATACGATTTGCATATAGTTTTCACCCAATTACAAAATGCAGTCATAGCCCACCAGAGTAAGCCTGATTCTGGATACGAGGCTGACTCAGAGGATAATATCTTTGAACAACGATTGGAGGAGTCCGATTCAGTTGAAGTCGTACCTAAGGAACAATCCAGTGACAGTTATACACCTGCAGTGCCTGAAATAGAATCGAGTGAGAGCTATACACCACGCTCTTCTGATCCATAACTAGTAGAAGAAGTAGAGGAAGAAGAACCAGTGGAGGTGAAACCTACAACTAAAGAATGAGTTGTTCTCAAAAGGCACCTTGAGCTAGCAACAACAGCAGAAGAAGTCATTATAATTAGTGACAACAAAGCAGACAATTTCACCTTTCCAGTTTTGGGAAATCCTCACGAAGAAGAACTCCAAATCAGTGAGCATTTTAAGAAAGCTAGATTTGATTTAAATCAGTGATCTATTTTGTACTACTTTGTACAACTTGTTTGAATTTGAAATAATTTTTGCTTTCTAAAATGGCTTCCAATACTAGTTTACCAATCCCTGAGTTCAATGGTGGTGATTACGAGTATTGGTCAATTAAAATGAAAACTCTTTTGATAGGAAAAGGTCTTTGGGATGTGATTGAAGAGGGATATATTGAACCTACTGCTGCTGAGTGGGCAGCTTTGAATGTTGCTGATAAGAGGGCTAAAAAGGAAGCTCAGAAGAATAATTCTTCTGCCCTTTATCACATCCAAGCTACCCTTGATAGAAGTATTTTCCCTAGAATAGCTTCTTTTATAATAGCTAAATATTATTGGAATGCTTTAAAAGAAAGTTATAGTGGTAGTGACCATATAAAACAAGTTAAACTACAAACCTTGAAAAGAGAGTTTGAAACTCTTAAAATGCAAGAGAATGAAAAGGTTGGTGATTACTACGTGCGAGTGAAAGTCGTAGTAGATAAGATGGTCACTTTAGGAGAAGATGTAAAGCTTGAAGTTATAGTGAAGAAAGTGTTTGAGGACACTTCTTCCTAAGTGGAATTCAGTTGCAATAATTATAGAGGAATCTAAAGAACTAACTTCTCTATCTTTTGAAACCCTCATTGGCTCACTTCTCTCACATGAGGAGAGATTACAGCCAACTCCTTCCATAAGTTACGGAGGAGATGATAAAGCCTTTTCTTCTCAAGAAGCCAGAGGTAGAGGCTGTGGTAGAGGCAAGTATAGAGGAAGAGGCAAAAATAATCAGAGAGGTGGAACTCCTAACAGAGGAGGAAATCAGAATAGAGGAGGATTCTCAAACATTAGTGAACAACAGAATAGAGGAGGACAGCAAAATAGAGGGAAACAATCAGGCAGAGGCAAAGGAGGAGATAAGTCAAAACAATCTTGCTACAATTGTGGCAAACTTGGCCATTATGCTTGTGACTGTTGGACAAAGACTTCACAAGGAACTAGTAGCTTCCAGAGCGGTCGGTTTGGAAATTTTGGAGAAGAGGAAGAGGCCACAAATCTCTTTCTCTCATATGGTCGGCGAGATCGAACATGAATGATACATGGATCTTGGACATTGGGTATTCAAACGATATGAGTGGCAAACAAGAGCTCTTTCCTACTCTAAACTCCTCCTACAAATCCAAGCATCAAATTGGGAGATGATAAATCATTAGCAGTTGAAGGCATTGGAGTTATGGCAATTCCAACTAAAGAAGGCTTCAAACAAGTAAGTGATATCTATTACACACCCCATATCCAACATAATATTTTAAGTGTTGTTCAAATGTTATAAAAGAACTACAAGTTACTTTTTGATGAGGGTAAATGCACTATTTTTTATAAAAATAACAATAATAGAATCATTACACAAGTGCCAATGAAAAAGAATAGATCGTTTCCTTTAAAGTTTGGCCAGCCAGGGGGAGATAAGTTAGCAAATGTTGCTATTTCCAATCCAAGTGTCCTATGGCACTTGAGATATGGCCATTTGAATTCTGCTAGTTTGAAAATGCTAACTTCCCAAGCAATGGTAACTGGACTTCCTAAAGTTCAGGATAGTAAAGAAGTCTGTGAAGGGTGTGCTCTTGGGAAGCATGCCAGATCAAAGTTTCCTCATGGAGAAGCATTACGGGCAAGCTATCCACTCCAGCTAGTGCATACCGACATCTGTGGTCCGATGCAGATAGAGTCTGGGTAACAACTCTTACTTCCTACTCTTCATTGATGATTATACTAGAATGTGCTGGATATATTTTTTGAAACATAAGGATGAAGCATTTGAATGCTTTTTTGATTTCAAAACAAGAGTTGGAGTAGATATTTTATAAAATGTCTTCGATCATATAGGGGAGGAGAATACTCCTCTATTGAGTTTGTAAATTTCTGTAAGCAACATGGAATTAAGAGGCAGTTCACTGTTGCCTACACTCCACAACAGAATGGTGTCATAGAGAGGAAGAATCGCACCATTGTGGAGATGGCAAGTTCTATGCTTTAGACGAAGCATTTGACTAATTCATATTGGGAAGATGCAGCTAGGACCAACATATATATCTTGAACAGAAGTCCTACTTCATGTTTGGAAGGGCAGACACCTTACCAAGCTTGGTATGGTAAAAAGCCAAATGTTAACCATTTAAAATTGTTTGGCTCGTTTGCCTATTCTCACATTCCTGATGAACTTAGAAAGAAGCTTGATCCAAAGATTCAGGCATGTATCTTTGTAGGATACTATGAGAATACAAAAGCTTATAGACTCTATAATCCCTAGACTAGAAATTTTATGATTTCTAGGGATGTGATTTTTGATGAAGGGGGAGAATGGGGTAAGCCCAAGATCTTCTGTGATGTTGAATCCACTGATATAATTTCTAACGAGTGCAACAACATACACCACAGAAAGGAAAGCAGTCTCCTCCCGCAAATCCAAGTTCATCTTCTGATTCAACTTCTTCACCAAGTCCTTCTCCGTAGCGATCAGTAAGTTCCTCACCAATGGACATTGATTCTCCATCTAGAGGTAAGAGAACTCTACAGTATCATCCATCATATCATATGTTGGATAAATTTTTTTCAAGAAGATACATTAGGAGTCAAGCTAGTGAAATGAATTATGTTCTACAAAGCTTAGAAAATATGCACCTATATGGTGATGATGACTCCCAACAGGAACCTAGGGGAGATCAAGTTAACTATGCTTTGTTAACTAGTGCACAACTTGAACCTTCTAGTTATGAGAAGGCATGTACTCAGAAAATTTGGCAAGATGCCATGAAAGAGGAGATAACCTCTATAAAAAACAATGACACTTGGGAGCTGGTAAAGCTTCCTAAAGGCAATAAATGTGTTGGATGCAAATGGGTCTACAAGACCAAGTTTAATGTTGATGGTAGCATTGAAAGGCACAAGGCGAGACTAGTTGCTAATGGATTCACTCAAAAATATGGAATTGATTATGAAGAGACTTTTGCCCCTGTAGCCAGAAAAGAGACTATTAGAACAATTCTTGCCTTAGCTGCACATAAGGGATGGAAAGTCCAACACATGGAGTTAAAAAGTGCATTTCTAAATGGTTACTTGACAGAAGAAGTGTATGTTGAGCAACCACAGGGATTTGAAGAGAAAGACTAGGAACATCTTGTTTACAAACTAAAGAAGGCACTTTATGGCCTCAAGCAGGCACCACGAGCTTGGTACTCACGCATTGATGGGTACTTAAAAGAATTTGGGTTCACTAGAAGCATAAATGAACCCACCCTTTACTACCTACAATAAGGCAATGACATCCTCATAGTTTGCTTGTATGTGGATGATGATCTCATATTCATGGGTAGTAATGAAAAAATGAATATGGAGTTCAAACACTCCCTGATGAAGCAGTTTGAGATGAAGGATCTTGGCTTAATGCACTACTTCCTTGGAATGGAGGTTCATCAGTCAGATACAGGTATCTTCATTTGTCAACATAAGTATGCTTGGGACATGATCAAGAAGTTTGCTATGGAGCATTGCAAACCAGTTGCAACTCCAGTTGGAAATGGGATCCAATTAAGCAAAGATGATGGAGCATCAAAATTTGACGTGACCACTTTCGAAGCATAGTTGGGAGTTTGATTTTTCTCACCAACACCAGACTTGATATTCAATATGTTGTTTCTCTTGTATCTCGATTTATGACTAGCCCTTCTGAGATGCATTTGTAGGTAGCTAAGAGAATTCTCAGATATGTAAAGGGTACATGGGATTTTGGAATCCGTTACCATAAATGTAATAGTATAAAGCTTGTAATCTTTAGTGATAGTGATTGGGGTAGCAACATTGATGACAAGAAATCAACTTCAAGGAACTATTTTAGTCTGGGATCGGGACTAATAACTTGGAGTTCCAAGAAGCAGACAATAGTAGCACTATCTTCAATAGAAGTTGAGTATATAGCGGTCACTCATGCTAGTACTCAAGCTCTATGGCTACGAAAGGTATTAGAAGAGATTTGAGAGCATCAAAGTGGTCCAACAAGGATATTCTATGACAATATTAGTGCCATTCAGTTGGTATACAATCCTGTCCACCATAGTAGATCAAAGAATTTTGATATGAAGTACCACTTCATCAGAGATATGGTGGAAACTGAAACTATTGAGCTTCACTATTGCCACACTTTGGAGAATGTTGAGGACATCTTCACCAAGGCACTAGCCAAAGCTCAATTTGTAAAGCTGAGACACTGTCTTGTCAGTCCTCTCAACTTTAAGGGGGATAATGTAGCAAGTGTGAACATCTCTTCTAAGTCCTAGTTAATTTAGTGGCTAGGCTAGGTTAGTTGTCGGCAAATTCTTTTATTGTCGGCATGATAGTTTAATTGAATATCTCTTCTTCCCCTTATCCCTCCATTCTCTCCTATATTCCCTCTTCTACCTTATCACTCCACCTTCCTTCCCTCTTCTCCTCCAACCTCCCTTCTTTTTCTCTCCGTCGACTTCCTCCCTTCCCTCTTCATATAAATTAGTGATTATATCCTATGTTATGTTAATGGTTGTATTGGCTCTGCGTAGAAATTAATAAAGAACTATTAGTTTCAACTTATTCTATAGTCACCTAATCCGATTTTCAGAGTCTATATATGTTTTAAAAAATATCATTGGGTGATATAAAATGATGTTAGATTGAACCAAACTTTGAAATATAGGAAAAAATTTTAAGCTAAGAAGTAAAATTTAAAAAAAAATCTTGGATTTTTGTTTGATCTTTCATCGGGCAACCAAGTGAGTAGTTAGACCTTGTTTGTTACATTATTATTCCCTATAGGTGTAGGTGAGTAGTTATACGTAGGTTGTTACATTATTCTTCCCTATATGTGTTATGTTGTCAAGAGGTTAGTATTGAATCTTCTTTGCTTGATAAAGTTCTTTATGTTCTTAATATTGGGCCAAATTTTTTGTCTATCTATCAAATCAAATACAAACAGAAATATAAAAGTTTAGCCTAATTGATGGTTGATTGAGGATATTGATAATGGATTCAAAACAATTTCCTTTAGGTATTATGAGTCTTCATATATTGATTGATTGCACGTTCTCCTTGTTACATCTACAACTATATTTTATTGTCATGTGGTTGACTCTAATATCTAGCACCCTTAACTTCTTGAATTTACTTTTCTACATTAGATTCATTTAGATTAGCAAGGGTTGTGGGGAATCAATCTAAATATAAAGATTGAAGAAGGCATGCATCTCTTTATTTCAATTGTTGAAACATAATTGTAGGCACAATTATAGTTAGGCCTTTTTGCCTATTCAATAGAAAGCCTAACACATCATGGCTTGCAATAGAAGAATGAAAACTTCACATTCTTATATTGAAAATACATAGCAAAGGAGATTTACTTTATTTTCTAAAAGTGGTTTTGCTTCAGATAAACATTTAGGATTTTTTTGTTCAACTTCGTTGTCTAATTTTTAAAGTTATGTTGTAAAAATTAAAATTGTTTTTAACGCTAGATAATAAAATTTGAAACTATTTTAACATATTCTTTTTATAATTAGTAATTGTGTTAAAGATGGCATCCTCAAATTTATAGTTTAGTTGCACGATGATATAATAATAAGTATAATAATATGTTAAAACTTGACTAGATTCACACATGATTATATAGAGACATAGGTTGTATGAAAATATTATGATGAGATTGATCCTTTCATTAGTCTTATAAGTTTAATAATGGAAGAAAAATCAAACTACGTAACTTTAAATTGTAATAATTATATAGATTTTACAAGTGAAAAGGTGGATTATTTGTGAAGAACAAAGAGGCAACACATAAAGGCAATAAAGGAATACATGGTTAGAGGCTTATATAAGAAAAACAAAGTGACTCCATATTTTAACATTCTCTATGTGTATTTTTTATAGTATTTAATATGCAACCTTTAATGATCATGCACATGGATAGATGGTGGTTGGGGAGGAGTGATATTGGGTGGGGTGGAGTACAACGTTACTATGATATTTTGTACATTTAAGAGGGATAATGATGGAGAAATTCCTTATACCAACTTAGTATTCATTATCTCTCATAAATAGAGAGTGAGTATCAAGTTTCCTTAATATCTTTTGTCAATGGAGAGACCATTTATAAGCATCAAATGAGAGGACTCCTAAAAAGTGGTTTGTGGAGGGACTTCATCTTGTTAAGTGGATGTGGATAGATTTTTTATAAGGTTTTTATATAAGTAACTATAGGGAGAAATAAACTAAAGATAAAAAGATCAACATTATGAAAAAAATGTCTTAAAGTATAATAAAAAAAGAATTTAATAGGAATAGTTAAAAGATCTAAATATTTTGGTTGAATTAAGGATAAACATATTTATAACGATCAAAAGGGTTCGATTTACTATAAAAGTGAAAGCATGAGACTATTAGAAGGCCTTGATTACTACAAAATTGAGTGAGAGGAAACATGAGAATATTTGTTTTTTAAAGATATTGTTAAAGTTTTATTTTCAAAGTGAAAGCATGACACTATTAGAAGGCCTTGATTGCTACAAAATAGAGTGAGAGGAAACTTGAGAATATGTAGTCTTTAAGGTATTATTAAAGCTTTATTTTCAAAGAATAAATTTTACATTATCATTTAAAAAAAGAAATAAAAGCAGTTTTATGAAATTTATTATGTTACTTGACACTCCTATATAAATTTCTATATTTAATTTTAAACATTAATAAGCATTATATTTGTAATTTTTAAAAGCATATATTTTATAATTGCAAAATGTAACAGATGTAACTTAAAATCTATAAAATACTTATTAAATATCCATTCCAGTATTCCTCATTAAATTTAAATTTTATATTATTAAAATTTATATATATATATTATATATATATATATATATATATATATATATATATATATATATATATATATATATATATATATTATTAATTAATATAATTATTGTCTTACATTTATGATTGTATTTTTAATAAATGTTTTTAGTAATTAGCTTAGAAGCATATAATCAAACAAATACAATGTCTAACATAATATCTTTTAAAAAAAGAGTGGTGTAATAAATTTTGTTTAATAAATATTATTCAAAATATCTATCATTATATAATAAATATAATCTAAGATCTATTGTATTAAACTAATTTTAACGTGTACATTCAACTTTAAAAAAATAAAATTTTAAAATATATTTTAAATTATATAATATAATAAATGTTTTGAACATTATTTATATCTAATACGAATAAAATTAAATATTATTTTTAATTAAAATTAACTTATGGTAAGATTTTTAAGAATATAATTGTTAGTCTTCAAAATATCAATTAGATCCTAATAAAAACTAAAATTATTCACATGAAAAAATACACAACGAAAAGCAGAAAAAAGAAAAAAACAGAAAAGCAAGAATTCAAATAAGATGTTAAATAAAACTTGAGACGGTGGCTTTCACACCGACGACTATGTGAGCTGGTCTCTCCGTGTACTGTACGTGGAACTGTTTTTATTTGCCACGTTATCCGTTTTGACGTGGCGCTTTCCCCTTACCTCATGCAAACTTTTAATACTGCAACCTTTTACTTCTCTTTGCTCATTCCTGCGGTATTTAGGAACATTCTTACATTCCACTGCTCTTACATTTGATTTTTGTTCTTTCTGAACCGGGAGTCTGAATTTTACTGTTTCCTTCTCCTTATTTGGAACTTAAAAAGTCATATTCTTCCTTTCTTTCAGTCAGCAACAGATGCTCGCAAATTCACTTGAATATGCTTTTATGCTTTGATGTTAAAGAGGACGACTGTGGAAGGCTGTGAAGGTAAGGATATTTTCCAGTCCTTACTTAGGCTATGAAGCTTGTCACCGTTCAAACCTTATTTTAATTTTTTTTTTTTCGTTTGTTATGAAGTGAAGGATACCTAAAATTGTTTGTGAGCTTTGCGGTCTACTGGCTGTCAACAGTGTGATTGTATATACAACGTGGCGTGTCCTAATATCCCCAAAAGGAGTTAGACAAAATGTGTTTCCATACAATACTCTTGTGAATGGCCCGTGGAATAGTGAAGTAGTTTTCAGAATAGTAGTTTGAATTATATTATAATTCAATTATGTTAAATTTCATTGACGCCTTTTTAGTTCCACCATACCTTATTCTAGTTAAGAGAGTATGTTGTGTTTTCTCGACATCTAATGCTGTTATGGGTAGAAATGTATTATAATGGGTTTTAGAGCTAAATGTTGTTTTATTGCAGTCTCCGACTAGTAGTTTGCTATCAGCCAGATGCAATTAGTTGAAATTTGGGAGCGTTCTGTCTGCTATTTAGTTTACCTCATCAAAGAGGGCATGTGAGATGTGGGGCAAAAATTGAAATATTAAACTACAGAGTTATTGGCCATTTCTATAGAGCACATTCGTTGTTGAATGAGACTGCCTTGGTTGTGGAAAGGTTTATCTATCGTGTTTCGTTTCGTTGATGCCCATTTAGAATCGGTGGGATGTATGACGAGATGGGGATTTTAGAAAATTGAAATTTATGCCATGTGGAGCTCGTATCATGTGGACATTGCCTTTTTCCTACGCTGGGTGGCCCAAGGCTGGATGAAAATCATGCTGAGGGTTTGGTTCTAAGGTTATGGTTTACTAAGTTTTAAACATAAATAATTTGGGATGGAGGACACTAGTACTAGGTACTAGCTCCATAAACAGAACGCTTTTTACTTTCTGACAGTGGACCTCTCACATAAGAACATAATAGAAGGGCTTAACGGAGACTACGCCAAAAGCAACCTGTGGGACAGCTTATATTCAAAGAAGCATGGCTTCCATACACAACTTTACCCATCTTTTTTTTTTTTCTGTAATATGGAAAATTTGCTGCTGATGTTGATGATAAATTCTCCCCTGGATTAATTCCACCAGCATATTTAGCTGGAACATTGTTATAATGATTTTCTATCTCAATGGCTCTAGATGTGCAGAAGATACATATCCTATCCTCTCATCCCGTTCCTCCTTTCTGCCTGTTTCAGTCTATATTGGTGTAATATCTTTGCTATGCAATTGATATTTACCTCATATGTTATTTATCTCTGTATAGGCTTTTGACAGTGATACAAATCAGGGTTAAATTTGACAAGACAATGGTTTGTCTTTATTTTTATGGGCATTCATCCAAATTACACAAGACAATGGTTTGTCTTTATTTTTACGGGCATTCATCCAAATTACTGTTACATCTATTGACCTCTTTAATTTGTTTCATCGTGTTTCCTTTCTCTGGTTCATACCCTCTTCCTTTAAGGTCTTAGGCCATTTATGAAAGGAACACTTAATTTGTTTCGTCGTGTTTTCTTTATTTTGTTCACACCCTCTTCCATTAAGGCCATATGCCATTTATAAAAAGCATAAGCATAAAGAGCTTTATAAGTTTGGCTATATACGCTTGGTGATCATTGATTCATTACAACATGGTGCCAGTGACGCATCAATTGAATTGATGTCATCTTTATGGTCAACTTAAATTTTGAAGGTCAGCCTATGTATTTGGTTTCTCAATTTTATCCACCAAGTGTCACGAATTGCGTTCCGGTTGTACACTCGCACTCTCAAATATCAATCCACAGACCAGGTCCAATTCATTTGCATGGACGTTCAACTTTTGGTTTGATTTTCATGATGTCCCTTGCTCCAATGGGACTGGCAAACATTAACGCACACCTACGCCTAGCCCTTCCCCTTCATAACTAAGCGCTTATGGCTCTGTATCTCGTCATCATATATTTGTGTCTACAAATATCAGAAGTTCCCTCTTGGCAAAATAGTAATTTCATCGTCCGTGGGTCTAGGTGGATTGGTAAGTTGGGGCACTTACCAAGAGGAGACCTAGGTTCCAATCCCACGGGCTTGCCCATGCACAGACAGTAGCCCAGATCTGATTCCTCTGAGTGGTGCGCCAGATTGATGACGACGGTGCAACCCCTGTGCGTCCGGCGGTCCCCATCTCACGCCGGGTTACCATCTCACGCCGGGTTACCATGTACCGAGACGGTGGAAGTCCTAGGAGCCTTCGTAGATAGTTTGAACCCTACCAGCTGTGCTGGTAGTTACTAAAAATCGTGATTGTAACCATTGCTTCTATATATCAAAAAAAAAAATAGTAATTTCATCGCTGCAAGTCCTTGGTCCCACTCTGCCCTATTATTAACATCGATTTTGGGCATGTGTGGGTTGGCCCTCTTACTTTCTAACCGGTGGTATTCCTTGGGCATTGTGATGATGCAAGTCTAGTGGCATATGCCATGATTGGAATTTCGTTCTACATTCATACCTGTCTGTCTGTTAACATCAACCTGAATTTTAAAACTATTCAAACATACGCCAGATTCAGCTATGGAAGACAGGATGATGGACAGCTTGTTTGAATTACAAGTCTAGTGACATATTCCATGACTGGAATTTCGTTCCACGTTCATACCTGTCTGTCTGCTAGCATCAATCTAAATTTTAAAACTATTCGTAGACTTTTAATGTCGAAACATACTCCAGAATCGGCTATGGAAGACAGGATGATGGGCAGCTTGTTGGAATTGCCGTTTTATTTCTTCTTCGTTCTGCTAGAACGAACGTTCTGATTTTATTTAGCCCCAACATATGGGAAATGGTGCCAATCACTGTTTAATGCCTTTTAATTTTTTATTTTATTTTTAAAAGACTACATCAAGGCTGAAGCGAAAAATAAAATTTGAAGCTTTTATAAAAGGTTATTTTTGTAAATTAAAATAAATTTTACTAAAAAGAAGTAGCATCTGAAGGTGTAGCTTTGATCCTTATTTCCCATCACTTACCCAAAATCCATTGGGCTTGTTTTTGGAGTGATTGATCGGTATACATATACATATATATGTTTTGATCATAGAAACTTTTATTTTTATTTCTATTAGAAAAAATAGCATTCTGGGGATAGATATTTGCAGGATAATTTTTTTTAAGATTGCAAAAGTTGTAATTTCGAGCTCTGCAACCTACCCACCTCCAATTTATCCAAAACAAATTGATCTCTGTTCATCACCGTTCATCTCAATTATCCCAAACTCATGGGGTGTGATTGATTGGCACAAATCATTCTTCTTTTGGTTATAGTCGTTATTCAAATTGGTGCACAACTTGTTGGCAATAGCATTTTAAAATGTGTAGAGGTTTGAATCACATAGATGGTAGTATTGTATTGTTTCGAATTCATTGCTTGAAACAACACCAAATGGATGATAGTATTTGCATTGTTTCAAATTCATTGCCTCCTGTTGAAACACATTATACTGGTCTTACCTGGCTGGAGTCATGGTTCTCGCCATTGAAATGCAATGGGAAATCGGTGGCAATAGGAAATTGGCAACATCATGGGTTCTTGCCTCTCGGTGAAACACATTATATCAGGTCTTACAAGAAGTCTTGGTGAAATCTTAAACATGCCATTTCAAATTCATATATCCATATTGGGTATATTAAAATATTAAAATGGGATGGAAATTCATAGGATGTTACCTGTGTAAACCCTAAATGGCATGGATGAGATTCATATATCCATGTTGATGTATTTTCCATTTACGGTAAATGGGATAGATGCTACCTCTCTAAACCCTAGCTATTGCAAGATGAAGTTAATGGAACCCTATCCATTTAGCCTATCCCTTGGCCCAGCTAACTTGGGAAATCCCTTGGGGCTACCATCTATCCCCTGGCCCATGCTGCTATCTAGCCTATTCTTAGTTATACCACGGTTTCATGGTAGCCTATTGGGTATGTAGCCTATCGGGTATGTTGTGGTTTGAACCTGGGACCTCTAGATTTCTAACCAAATCTCTAACCACTATGATGTCTTAAGGTATCTCCATGTTGTTAATACCTTTTGTACATCCCACGACTTCTGGAAACTTTTAAGCCATCCTAAAAATGCCCTCTATTTTAAGCTTGTGGGTACTTACACGGATGGAATATGGATACAGAATGATGAGGACCAATGATTAAAGAAAAATAAAATGACATTTACATAGAAATAACATCCCTTCAAGATCATTTGGAATGAGTTAGATTGTGGGTACTTACACGGATGGAATATGGATACAGAATGATGAGGACCAATGATTAAAGAAAAATAAAATGACATTTAGAAATAACATCCCTTCAAGATCATTTGGAATGAGTTAGATAGAGATCGATCATTTGGAATGAGTTAGATTGTGGGTACTTACACGGATGGAATATGGATACAGAATGATGAGGACCAATGATTAAAGAAAAATAAAATGACATTTAGAAATAACATCCCTTCAAGATCATTTGGAATGAGTTAGATAGAGATCATTTGGGATGAGTTAGACAGAGATCATTTCATCTCAGTAGAAGAGACCTTGGAATATGGCATTATTGATCTCATATCCCTTTAAGGTCTACTCTCTCATTCCTTGTATTTTTGAGAGCGTATCTATCCACCATGATTGGTTGGCCTCATGCTCCTGTATTTTTGAGAGCGTATCTATCCACCATGATTGGTTGGCCTCATGCTCCTCTTCATTCATAATGAGGGAACCAGACACTTTTAATCCTAAAGTTATCCCCATATCTAATCCTAAGGTTATCCCATATGCCATAGAAATTTGATTATCTATGATGGGCAACCATAGATATCGCATCATATTAATGCTAGAAAGCCCTCCCCTTGAAGCCCTTCCCTTAAAGGAGAATAGCATCGTATTAATGCTAGAAAGCCCTCTCCTTAAAGCCCTTCCCTTAAAGGTATCTCCATATTCTTAATACCTTTGGATTACACGAAGCTATGGGTCTTCATTGGGTTAACATTGTCAATCATATTACATATGCCATGAGATGTGATACTTCAAAATTCATATAATGCTTTCGGTTAGCTCATATTACCTAATCGTATTGGTGCATTACAGGTGTGATATTTCAAAATTCATTTATCCATATTATTAATACTTTGGGTTAGCTCATATTATTATAGGTTACTTAGCATTATTGGCGCATTACAGGCCCCTATATTATTATTAGTGGTCATAACAATAACGGTGGGAGGAGGATAAGCATGGAGGATGAGGGTGCCCCTATATTATTATTAGTGGTCATAACAATAACGACCCTTTCTTGGGGAGGATTAGGGAGGATCAGCAGCGAAGCAAAGAGTGAATTATCTTCCGCTTGAATGCAAGCATTTTCAGCTCCATATTTTGGAGTTTATTTCATTTTTTATTTTTAAAAGGAATTGAAAAAATGATATTAAAAATTCAAGCGTTTTCAGCTCCATATTTTGGAGTTTATTTTATTTTTTTATTTTTAAAAGGAATTGAAAAATGATATTAAAAAAAGATTATTTACAAGTTGGGACAAGACTCTTCCCAACTTTAGCTAGCAGGAAAACCCAAGATCTTATTTTGATTACAACAGTAAAACCACTCATCTCACATGGATGTTACCACATTCCCCATCCCTAGTGCACTAGTTTCCTACATATGTCCTAAAAAAAACTCACTCTTGATAAAACTCACTCTTGATACGAATGTGTACAAGAGAGACTAGCCACCTAAGCATGTGGCATTGATATCAATGCGTGACTACTAAAAAGCTTCATCCTCTATCAAAATCTATTAACATTGCCTCTGATCCCATCCTACCTTCATCATAGAACCCCTAATTAGTATTTGGAGGATGCTCTAGGGTATCTATCATCTTCCTACAGTAATGCTCTAGGATATCTATCATCTTCCTATAGTAAGATAAAAGGTACTTGTCTCCATGTACCATAGCTCTATCAAAGAAATAAATATTTCCCTCCACCTTTGGCATTCGTGTTATGTGCTACAACCCTTTGGCCATAGCTCTATCAAAGAAATAAATATTTCCCTCCACCTTTGGCATTCGTGTTATGTGGTACAACCCTTTGGCCATAATCATCCTCATCTAGTAATACCTACATGATCCCTAATGCATGAGACTACCTCTCTTAAAACTCTAGAACTACATGTCAAACCTGCATCACCAAATATACAAGATGTCATTCATTCCCTAACCAAAAAACCAAAAATACACATGCTATATGGAAGCATTATATGACCATGCATATTCAATAGCGTCGTACAGAAGCACCATGCATGTACAATAGTTCCATATAAACAAATCGTATGGTCCAAAAGCACCATGCCACTACACCAAAAAGGGTCTTCAGGGGTGGTTTTTAATTGCCCTTAAAGACTTATAAGGGCGATTATTCAACCGTCGTCTATAAGGCATATTAAAATGTTTGCGTCATACAATGACGTTTAAAAACCTAAAACCACCCTCTTAGTCACTTCCCTTCTACTTCTTACTTTTAAAAAAAGTTACAAAGCGTGTATTGGCCAGTTGGAATAAGTTGAGGACAATTTTAAAAACTTATGGGTAAGTTGTTTTACATTGCTTGACAGGTAATAGATATAATGTAAAACCATTCTTTAACATTTATATAATATGCCATTGTCAATTTTAATGGGAACAAATATGCCAAAAGTTAAAATATAGATTAAACTTATCCATATTTTTAATGGCGGTTAAAATATTGATTAAACTTATCCACATTTTTAATGGTGAGTTTGTAACCAATCGGTTGAGATTGGTTCATGTTTTTTCTAATTACAAGTCCTTAATCGATGATTTGATTTCGTTAGTTATTTTTATAAACCTATAGTGGAAACATTAAAATACAATGCATTACACCATCATATCGAAAAAGACTTCAAGACATATAATATATGTGCCAAAAATGATTCCAAAAACTAAGACGACCACATCAATCTCCTTTTGTGGAACATTTAGATAATTTTTAAAAGCTTTAAGGTGAATCATTGCATCCTGAATCTAGGAACAAATTATGCAAGTACTGCATGCATAACAACAAGGCTCAGTTGTTTTGCATCAATCTCCTTTTGTGGAACATTTAGATATTTTTTAAAGGCTTTAAGTGAATCATTGCAAGGAAATAAAATGCAAGCAAGGTATAGATTGAGCCTCCCCACCAAAGAAACAAAGATCCTGAATCCAGGAATAAATTATTCCAAAAACTAAAACGACCACATCAATCTCCTTTTGTGGAACATTTAGAGAACTTTTAAAAGCTTTAAGGTGAATCAGTGCTGGGAAATAAAATGCAAGCAATGTATAGATTGAGCTCCCCACCAAAGAAACAAAGATCCTGAATCCAGGAACAATGAAGCTCAGTTGTTTTGCATCAATTTCATCTCAAACATTAAATAAACAGGATTCAGGAAAAATGAAGCTCAGTTGTTTTGCATCAATTTCATCTCAAACATTAAATAAACAGTATGCATAATGACAAGATACGTGAATAAAAGGATCATGCAAAGGGCCACCTTCACAAAAATTATAGGTCAATCATTTTGAAGATTGAGTGTAACTACATCTTGAGTTTCATTGCCATTTGCAAGATATCTTATGTAAACAAAACCAACATAGAACATAGTAATGATGAGAAAGGCACAAGCCAATACTCTGCCAAAATTCTGCAGTTCCCTTATTGAAGCTTCAAGTGAATCTCTCACGGAAAATCACAACACCAACAACAAAAGGTCATACCTGCCAGCCTATGAAGGCATCAGTTTTTGAAATGAACTAAAATTACACTTAATGATTATTGTTATTCCAAAAGGTCAGAGACATTTGCAAAAACAGAGGTGGTGTCAATGATGTCGATGTATGGACCCAACCTAATGCATTTCCAATGGAACTAAATAAAATATAGGTGAAAAATGAATTTCGGCAATTGTGACACCATTGAGGGAAATATTGATTTGTAAAAATCAAGTAGGCTGTAGACAATAAAAATTTATTGTCATTATCTCTGCTATAAGGAAATTTGTTTTTGCAGAAAACAAGGAAGAAATGCACGTGGAAAGAGAAATATTAGAAGATTCGTAGGAATAAATACACGCGGAAAGAGAGAAATTAAATTCCTAAAATGTTGACATATTTGTAAAAATTGGGGAGCAAAACGTCATTTCCAAGGCCGTATAAATTTTCATGCACATGAACATATCAAATGAGAAGTTTTGTTAAATTTGAACATATATATTGTCATGCACATGAACATATCAAATGAGAAGTCTTCTTAAATTTGAACATCACAGTAAGAGACCCACAATCAATAGTCTTGTGAAAAATCTAGATTTTGATATGATTTTTTTCTGTCCTTAACAAATCAAGAGTTTCAAATAATGAGAAGTCTTCTTAAATTTGAACATCACAGTAAGAGACCCACAATCAATAGTCTTGTGAAAAATCTAGATTTCGATATGATTTTATTCTGTCCTTAACAAATCAAGTGTTTCAAATAAAAAGTCTGGTTAGATTTGACCAGCACAGTAAGAGACCTGCAGTCAATAGGCCTGTGGAAAAGTTTTGATTCCCGTATGATTTTATTCTGTTTGGGAATAATATTTATCAATCTTGTCATGAATGCTTTACAAGGAAAGTAAAACATATTTTAATTTAACCAAGGAAACTGAATAAATTTATGGAATGGAAAAAAATTATAAAAAATAAGTTGTTTTCTAAAGTCAATTTAGATGCAATTTAATAATATTATCATTTTAAAATTATTTACTTTTTGTTGATGATAAATGATAATAACATACTTAAGTTTGATTAAGTTATCATGCTTTTATTCGGTGTTTGTTTTAGATATAAAATTAAATTTATATAAAAATTACCATTTAATTTTACTTTCAACATTTAAATATAAAATTTATCAAAATGTAAAACATATTTAAAATGATACCATTAAAATTTAATGCAGAAGCTTAGAAATATACGATAAGGAAATTATTAATGTTTGTTTTAAGTCTTAGTTTGAGTTTCTTAGTTACTAATTTATTTACATAATATTGAAAGGATATATACACATTTATAATATATTGAATTTTATTTCGAATTTTTAAACATGTTGAATTTCTTTCGAACTTCAAGAGTGTCGAACTCGAACACGAACTCGAACTTGGTAACTAAGGGTACATGTATTCTATGGCTTCCATTGAATTCCTTATGTTAATATGCTTAAATTTCTTAACTACTCACTTTCCTTGCATTTCACCTATTTGTTTCTTTTCCATTTTGTTTCATTTCCTTATTCTTTGCCAAAATTTTGTAGTTCTCTTATTGAAGCTCCAAGTCAATCTCTTAGGGCAAAACGTAACACAAGCAAAAAAAAAAAAAAAGGTAATATTTGGCTAAGGTAATATTTGCCAGCTAGTGAAGGCATAAATTTTTAAAATGAATTAAAATTACACTTGATGATTACTCTTATTGCAAAAGATTGCAAACAACTGCAAAAACAAAGGTGTTAGTGATGTCGACATAAGGATGTGACCTAATGCAATTTCCAGTTTTACTAAATAAAATATAGGTGAAAAATACATTCCGGCAGTTGACACCATTGAAAGCAAATATTGATTTGTAAAAATCAAATAGGCCACAAAACCTCACAGTAAAAAAAATGATTATCATTACCTCTGCTATATTATATCCAGTGTTTGCTATATTATATCCAATGTTTCCATGGGTACACGTATTCCATGGCTTCCATTGAATTCCTTATGTTAATATGCTTAAATTTCTTAACTACTCACTTTCCTTGCATTTCACCTGCACACAACCCATATATAATCATTATACACTGCATTTTGTTTCTTTTCCTAATTTCAAGAATTAAGCTTCTCATTGTATAAAATTTCTTAGTTACAAAGCCATTCAAAGGCATTTTTAGATTACTTGCAATGATCCGTTCTGCAGAACATCTATAGATCTTTTAAAAGCTTTAAGGTGAATCAGTGTTGGGAAATAAAATGCAAGCAATGTACAGATTGAGCTCCCCACCAAAGAAACAAAAATGCTGAATCCAGCAACAAATGATGCAAGTACTGCATGCATAACAACAAAACCTGCAAGAAATTTTTTGAAACCAGCTGTTTTGCATCAATTTCATCTCAAGCATTAAATAACCAATATGCATAATAAAGGATCGAACAAAGGCCCACCTTCACAGAAATTATAAGTCAAACATTTAGAAGATTTAGTGTAACTATATCTTGATTTCCATTGCATTTGGAAGATATCCTATAATGATGAGAAAGGCACAAGCCAAGACAAAGGCCCACCTTCACAGAAGTTATAAGTCAAAACATTTAGAAGATTGAGTGTAACTATATCTTGATTTCCATTGCATTTGGAAGATATCCTATAATGATGAGAAAGGCACAAGCCAAGCCTGCCAAAATTTTGTAGTTCCCTTATTGAAGCTTCAAGTGAATCTTTCACGGCAAAACACAACACTAGCAACAAAAGGTAATACGCTAGCAACAAAAGGTAATACCTGCCAGCCTGTGAAGGCATCAGTTTTTGAAATGAATTAAAATTACACTTGATGATTATTGTTATTGCAAAAGATTGCAGACATTTGCAAAAACAGAGGTGGTGTCAGTGATGTCCACGTATGGACCCGACCTAATGCAAGTTCCAGTGGAACTAAATAAAATATAGGTGAAAAATGGATTTTGGCAGTTGACACAAATGAGGGCAAATACTGATTTGTAAGAATCAAGTCCGCCACAGACCCTCACAGTAAAAAATTTATGCCATAGCTTTGATCTTAGATCAACAATACAATATCATTTTCCTACCATAAAATTGGCATTTATGATGGTTTTTTATATTTATTTTTTAATAAATACATTAAAAAGGGGCAGACACCCAATTTTGTGCTCTAAGGGGTATAAATCCTTGATACTTATATTTTCTTTATATGGTCTGGTGGCTAAATTTTGTTTCTCCCTTAAAGCCATGGAAGTTGTGTCGTGTGTAACATGGTATATTCTTAAGATGCAATTCTGTTCCACTATAATACCTCCTTGTATACAGGGAAAAAAACTATCAATTGGTTTTCAAACCACTGCAGGGCATTCCCGTAAGATGCAATTCTGTTCCACTTTAATACTCCTTGTATACAGGGAAAAAAACTATCAATTGGTTTTCAAACCACTGCAGGCATTCCCGTAAGAAGAAAATAACTATCAATTGGTTTTCAAGAAAAAAAAACTTCGACATTATCAAAATTCAAGTTCAAAGGTTCAAAACTGTAAGATATATGTGAATGTGTCTTTAAAAAGGGAAGGGAAAAGAACTACCAATTGGTTTTCAAGAAAAAAACTCGACAGCATCGAGATTCAAGTTCAAAGGTTCGAATTAGTGTTTCTAAACTCGCAACTCGCTATAAACTTGGGAGCCTAATCTTGACGAGTTCTTGGCAACTCACGAGTTATAGAAATTAGCATTTACACATAATGTTGCACCTTTCTAATCTCAGCCCCTCGATAGAAATTAGCATTTACGCATAATGTCGCACATTTCTAATCTCAGCCCCTCATACCCCGCCTCGGCCCTTCGAATCCTTTGACTTAGAAAACAGATTCGTCTTCCCATCCCAGTGCATTAACGAACGAGCCCCGCATATGAGTCCCGTATAGGTAGAGGCGGTGGGCACAGGTGTGTCCAATTGGTGTCTCATTAAGGTAATGTCTTAAGGATCTGAAGCACTGCGAGGTCCAATCAATTATGGCTTTAATGAAGTTTCTGTTTCTGGGTGTGGAGAAATCTCCTTTTTGTTTTTGTGTGAGCCATGAAGTAGGTTTGTGCTTGTTTTTTTTTTTTGTTTCTATGCTGATTTTGAGTTAGTCTCATACGTAGACGCGGTGGGCACAGGTGTGTCCAGTTGGTTTCTCATTAAGGTAATGTCTTAAGGATCTGAAGCGCTGCGAGGTCCAATCAACTATGGCTTTAATGAAGTTTCTGTTTCTGGGTGTGGAGAAATCTCCTTTTTGTTTTCGTGTGAGGTATGAAGTGGGTTTGTGCTTGTTTTTTTTTTTTGGTTTCTATGCTGATTTTGAGTTAGTCTCTGTATAAGAAATCTCATTTTTGTTTTTGTGTGAGCCATGAAGTGGGTTTTTGCTTGTTTTTTTTTTGTTTCTATGCTGATTTTGAGTTAGTCTCTGTATAAATCGTGGTTGCAGCTGCTGCAGGGCCTTTGTATTTTGAGCACTTGGAGTTCATATTTATCAGTTGGCAGAACTGTGGCAGTGGAAGAGTCCCTTCTCCCTGAAGAGGGAGCAAGCATAATATTTCACCGTACGATACGATTGTTGCAGGAGAGAGAGGTTCCGTGTGTCCCAGTCCATAGTCCAGTCAGGTCAGTATGACTTCCAGTCCATAGTCCAGTCAGGTCAGTATGACTTCCAACAGACATTGGCCCAATCTGTTTAAAGTTCAAGCCTCAATAGCTTGCCCCTGTCTTTTCCCTTCTCTCAGTACGAGTCTTGGCAAGTAATCACCGAGTACTCCCCGAATACTGGGTGACTAACTCGCCAGGAGTCGGCGAGTTAGTTGGCGAGTTAGTCGGCCTGCGTTTTTTAATAGAAACAGGCCTCCCTCCCTCCCTGTCCCGCAAGTTTAGCGGGTAACTCGCCTGCGTTTTTTAATAGAAACAGGCCTCCCTCCCTCACTGCGTTTTTTAATAGAAACAGGCCTCCCTCCCTCCCTGTCCCGCAAGTTTCGCGGATACTTGCTAGTAACCTACAAGTTTTGAAACAATGGTTCAAACCACTGCAGGGTATATTTGAGTGTGTCTTTAAAAAAAAAATTCAAACCACTGCAGGGTATATGTGAGTGTGTCTTTAAAAAAAATTCAAACCACTGTAGGGTATATGAGTGTTTCTTTAAAAGAAAAATTCAAACCACTGTAGGGTATATGAGTGTTTCTTTAAAAGAAAAATTCAAACCCCTTCAGGGTAGTTGGTCAACGGGAACCTGTGTCTTTAAAAAAAATTCAAAGCACTTGAAAAAAAATACAAACCGCTTCAGGGTATATGTGAGTGTTTCTTGAAAAAAAATTCAAACCACTTCAGGGTATAAGTGAGTGTGTCTTGAAAACAAATTCAAACCACTTCAGGGTATAAGTGAGTGTGTCTTAAAAAACATTCAAACCACAGCAGGGTATATGTGAGTGTGTCTTAAAAGAATCAGCAGGGTATTTGTCAGTGTTTCTTAAAAGAAACAGCATCAAATGGTATAAGCTTTAGCTTGGAAGGGGAAATTCCAAAGTTCAAACCCCACCTTTTATATATGATTATATTTAAAAAAACAATAACGGCATAAAATGGTATTGATACCATAACCATACAGTAGAGTCTTCAAGTAGACACGCAAATACCATAACCATGACCATGCTGTAGGAGTCTTGAGGAGACAGGATTCGTTTTTGCATAAGATTAATATGCCATGCCATGTGAGTAACGTGAATTTACGTGATGAGGAGCAGGATTGGATTCCCGTGCTGATGTTCAAAGGTAAGACCACATTAAAATTTATCTTTGATCTTCAAAGAATAAGACCTCATTAAAATTTAAGTAGGAGAGGTCGGGTTATATGAAGGAGAGCAAGGATTTGTGTCTTATTGTAACACTTGGCAAAGACAACATGAAAACTGAAAAGAACTTAACACAATTGAAAATAGGTATTACCCTCATAAAGGATGTTTTTTTTTTTTTTTTGACAGTACAAAGTCAACGAACATGATGCTTTCCTTTTTCTTTGTACATTTTAGCATGCAAACAGTAATCTGCTCTTTGGAGAAGCAACCTTGTCTCTGAGACTACTCTTCTTATTAAAACTGAACCTTCTTCAGTTTTATTCTCAAACTCCGTTAATGGTTGAAAAAAACCAAAACTGTAACTCCTCTAAAAGTTGTGAAATTTTATCTCGTTCTGAGAGTATTCTAGTGATGGACCCAATAGAAGATCAAGCATATTTCATGCAACATCATCTAACATTCCTACTTGACTAGGAACATCATTGCTATGATTTTAGTCATTAATGTGAAATTTTCTTCTCCACAGGTTCAGTTTTAATGGTTGAAAAAAAACAGAACTGTAACTCCTCTAAAAGTTGGGAAATTTAATGGTTGAAAAAAAACAAAACTGTAACTCCTCTAAAAGTTGGGAAATTTTATCCTCGTTCTGAGAGAGTATTCTAGTGATGGACCCAATAGAAGATCAAGCATATTTCATGCAACATCATCTAACATTCCTACTTGACTAGGAACATCATTGCTCTGATTTTAGTCATTAATGTGAAATTTTCTTCTGCACTTATATTACTCTTAGAAAGATCTTTCCACTCATTGTTACAGAACACAGATGTGGCTTTTTTAGATGGCTTTTGTGGCTCTTGCAGCTCTGAGAGAGTATTCTAGTGATGGACCCAATAGAAGATCAAGCATATTTCATGCAACATCATCTAACATTCCTACTTGACTAGGAACATCATTGCTCTGATTTTAGTCATTAATGTGAAATTTTCTTCTGCACTTATATTACTCTTAGAAAGATCTTTCCACTCATTGTTACAGAACACAGATGTGGCTTTTTTAGATGGCTTTTGTGGCTCTTGCAGCTCTGAGAGAGTATTCTAGTGATGGACCCAATAGAAGATCAAGCATATTTCATGCAACATCATCTAACATTCCTACTTGACTAGGAACATCATTGCTCTGATTTTAGTCATTAATGTGAAATTTTCTTCTGCACTTATATTACTCTTAGAAAGATCTTTCCACTCATTGTTACAGAACACAGATGTGGCTTTTTTAGATGGCTTTTGTGGCTCTTGCAGCTCTGAGAGTATTCTAGTGATGGACCCAATAGAAGATCAAGCATAATTCATGCAACATCGTCTAACATTCCTATTTGACTAGGAACATCATTGCTATGATTTAGTCATTAATGTGAAATTTTCTTCTCCACTTATATTACTCTTAGAAAGATCTTTCCACTCATTGTTACAGAACACAGATGTGGCTTTTTTAGATGGCTTTTGTGGCTCTTGCAGCTCTGTATTCATGTCTGCGCTTGCACCATTGTCTTTGTTTTTCTCTTACTTTAGGCCAATTCAAAAGTCTTCAAATCTGGTTGAAGACATCATTAAGAAGTCTTACTTTAGGCCAATTCAAGAATCTTCAAATCTAGTTGAAGACATACTTAAATAGTCTTACTTTCGGCCAATTCAAAAGTCTTCAAATCTGGTTGAAGACATCATTGAGTGGATTTTTTTAGTGAGAATATTCTAGAGCTGCAATATACACATCATTAGAAACTTAAATAGTCTTACTTTCGGCCAATTCAAAAGTCTTCAAATCTGGTTGAAGACATCATTGAGTGAATTTTTTTAGTGAGAATATTCTAGAGCTGCAATATACACATCATTAGAATGCCATTTGATATCATTTTCTCATTCTTTGATGATGTGTCTTCTCCTTTAATGGATTCTCCAGCTGGCACAACTGCTTGTGCTTCCTGATGATCAATCATCCCTTTTCTATCTTTGCCTTCCACATCAATGTGTGCAACAGCTACATGACTGGCTGCAGGCTTTTGCATATTGTCTTCCGAATTCTTGGCCTGAACCTATCTTTGTCTTCCACATCAATGTTCTTGTCATCTGATCCATCTGGTGCAATAGCTGCAGCCGGCAGGCTTTTGCATATTGTCTTCTGAATTCTTGGCCTGAACCTAGTGATCAGCTTCCATGATAAAAGTTTTAGCCTCCAAAGCCAAAGTTTCTTTACTAGTTATGGCCTCTTACTTGGACCCAATGGCCTGAACCTAGTGATCAGCTTCCATGATAAAAGTTTTAGCCTCCAAAGCCAAAGTTTCTTTACTAGTTAGGTCCAAGCCATGTTGAGGACCTTCTACTGAAGGCATTGGTGATTTGGGCATGCCTTCATGATTTGAGCATGTCCATGGGAACAACACCACTACTTGATGATTGTTGGGAAGTCTTGTTCTCCACACTTTCCTCCTCTGTTTCACCACATACACAATTTTTCCACAATCAAAACTTCAGTCAATCTCATTCAAGTGCTTACCAACAATCCAAACAATGCATATATATATATATGTGTGTGTGGAGCAATAAGAAAAACCAGTAAGATACAAAAACACATGCTACCTGGATCAACTTGAAGATTTCTGTTAGGCATCTCATTACCCATCATGGAAAGCCCAATGCTTGATATCACAACTGTACAGCTAGGTGGTGTACAGATGTAGAGGATCCTATCTCCTGAAAATATGAAGAATTCACAAGTAATGAGGAAAGAATTCACAAGTAATGAGGAAATCAGACAGCCTGGTACCAAGGACCCAATACCCTGAATTTTAATTTTATAATCGTTTAGACTGGAATCCCCTTGTTTTTTTTTTTAAATCCTGACCACGTGTACCTGGAAATCAGTAGAAGAAATTGGTAGTACCAATCCAATGTTGTCATAAAGGGCCAATCACATTATAAAATTTATAACTACAGGTAGGACCAATCCAATCTTCTCATAAAGAGCCAATCACACTATAAAATTCATAACTACAGGCACTAAAATGATAGGACACAATACCCACATTCCAGATACTGTAAATTCACATGTATAAGCCCAAGATCAGTCTTTTCATACCAATTGAATACAAACTCTCATCAATCAAACTTGTATTAAAATGAGCTAGGTTTTGCCTAGATGTACACTAAGCAAAGGCCAGCCCAAACTGCTTGGATCCTAACATCAAAAACTAAACATCTTCTCTGAAAGATAAATTCAGAGTTATGATTACACAGGCATGGCATTTTGGAAAGCAACATCACCTTTTTGAATGAAAGTGCATTCAAAAAGTTGTGTGGGACTTGTTTAGTTGGTGATGGACTTGTGTGGGACTTGTTTAGTTGGTGATGGAAAAAAGATGAAATCTAACATAAATTCTAACATAAATATATAGTTTGACATAGGTGATGCTTAGGTGCTTGACAAGTATCTAAGGCATATCAATGCATTTGGATCCAAATCTCTATGTTTGTGGATATCAAGCACCTAAGGCATATCAATGCATTAGGATCCACATCTCTATGTTTTTGGGTATCCACATCTCTATGTTTTTGGGTATCCACAGTGTTGATTATCTAATGCATATCAATGCATTAGGATCCAAATCTCTATGTTTTTGGGTATCCACAGTGTTGATTGATCATGCTTTTGAATTATAAAAGAGAGAGAGGGCATTGAGCATGTGGGTCCATGATTTTCCCCCCATATTCCACTTGCTTTACATTTGAGATGAGATTTCATTCTTTTCTGCCCCTGCTTTTAGTAATCTCTCTTTCTCTTACTGTACATCTATCAGCCTTTTTACACATCTTCTAGTCCTTCAATATACATATTAATTAGAGTCCTCTTTTTTTCATAGATTAAGATTTCATTCTCATTGTTTTCTGCATCCTGCTTTTATCTGTCTTTCTCTGACTGTACATCTATCAACCTTTTTACCCATCTTCTAGTCCTCCAATATACATATTAATAAGTCCTCTTTTTACCACCAGCTAGTTGTTTCAGACTATACTACTTTTTGACTTGAATTGGAGGGAAAAGCTTGTTAATAAAAGCTTTCCTTCATGGAAAAGGAAAACTTGATTATTTTAACATACTTGTTAGTGGTAGGATCCATATGCATATATCAACCTATATGGTAAGGGTCAAAGTTATCAATATCATCATTGATAATCTATTGTTTGTATACACATAATCTATTATTTGTATGCACATAGTCATATTAGATAGTTTATTAATGATACAATCAAATAATCTATTATTTGTAATATTAGATAGTTTATCAATGATATAATCAAGAACAAAACTTTGTATGTAGGCAAAGTTGCAATATGGCACAAATTATAGTTTTTTCCACACCAGCTAGACTTATTCTCAAACTTCATAGAACACCATCCCAAATGATTGTCATAAGTACTTTATTTGTTTTCTTTCATTCACTTATGTCTTTTCTTTCATTCAAAGACAACAAGGATAACATATAAAAAAAAAATAGTATAAATAATAATAAAAAATTTAATTTAACTAATTTATTAAAATCTTTTTATAAATATAAAGATTAAGTATTTAAGTTGCTTTTTTCATGATTCACATTCTATATTGCGAAAAAAACCCCTTACGGGGGCCGCCTGGCCGCCACCATGAACAGGGGTTCTACACCGTTTTTCTACACCGTCAAAGTCACCTGGGAGTTGCTAGGGTGGAGATTTGAACTTGGGACATTCCTAGGAGGATTGTCCTCTCCTCTACAACTCACCTCTCACCTACAACACCTGGGTATGCTATAAATAATATAATTATATATATATATAGTTTTATATATATAGTTTTATCATGGTTTGTGGGAATTTTTTATAGGAATTTTTGAGCAGATTAGATTTTTGAGAATATTTTATTTCATTAGATCTTAAAAGTTTTAAGCAACCTTTCTTCAATTTCATTAATTGATATCTCCACACGATCTTCTATAATTGTCATCGGAAGTACTTTATACTTTAATAACATGTTACTTTTTGAGTAATATTTCTTATACACATCCACCATCGAGATTGAACCCGAACGATTACCTAGGCGAACGATTACCTAGGCGAACAATGTAATCCAGACACGACCGGATTTATGCATTATCAATCTACAGGGCTATCACCTTCTTTGGCCAGATCTTCCAACCTTTTCACAATTCCCCCCTTTTAAAGGTTCTTCCATCATCCACAAATGGAATGAATAGAGTGGAATTGGTTGAACGTGAGAAAATACGGGGTTTCTGATACTTTTTTGCTGTCCAATACTAATATCTGTCTCCGGCCTACCCATCCTTCTAAATACGTATACTATCCCTTCCTCGACTTCCCCGATATGGGAGGAGGAATGGATAGGGAGATGGTAATAAAGCTTGGGATTGATATATTACCTAGGCGACCAATGTAATCCAGACATGAGGAATAGGTGTAGCTTTTCTCATGGCTTTTCTAGAAATAGGTGTAGCTTTTCTCATGGCTTTTCTAGGAGGTTTTCTAGAAGGTTTGTATTCTAGATAATCTTCATCTTCTTAGCTAATCGATTTGTATGCCCAAGCAGATTAGTTTAGTACATATATAGGCTCTCTTCTTCAATAGCTTGAGTGAAGCAAAGTGGGAACTTGTAGAGCAAGGAAGGCAACACCAAGCAAAGTGGGAACTCGATTTGTATGCCCAAGCAGATTAGTTTAGTACATATATAGGCTCTCTTCTCTCTTCTTCAATAGCTTGAGTGAAGCAAAGTGGGAACTTGTAGAGCAAGGAAGGCAACACCAAGCAAAATGGGAACTTGTAGAGCAAGGAAGGCAACACCAATATTTCTTGTAAATTGTTCTTCTAAGTTGTATTCCTTGGACATAAGGAGAAGCAAAGTGGGCTCTTGTAGAGCAAGGAAGGAACTTGTAGAGCAAGGAAGGCAACACCAATATTTCTTGTAAATTGTTCTTCTAAGTTGTATTCCTTGGACATAAGGAGAAGCAAAGTGGGAACTTGTAGAGCAAGGAAGGCAACACCAATATTTCTTGTAAATTGTTCTTATAAGTTGTATTCCTTGGACATAAGGAGCTGCAGTATACACATCATTAGAATGTGACTGAGCCTGTTTTTGTCTTTTGTTTACAGTCCTCTAAGAATCTGAAAAAAAAAAAAAAAAAATCAAATTTTTATTGAAAATATAAGTTTTTTTATATTCTAACACTTTTACTCACATTTAACATTATACAAATTAACTAGCAACGCCTCTCTCGGTGCTTATTTATAACATTCCCAAGAAATGAAATAGGCGCCACCCCCAAGAAATGAGATAGACGCCACGAGATTGATAACTCTTGATTGATAACTCTTGTGATGGTCACAAGTTTTAGAGCGACCCCCAAGAAATGAGATAGTCTTGATTGATAACTTTTGTGACGGTCACAAGTTTTAGAGCGACCCCCAAGAAATGAGATAGACGCCACGAGAGCGACCCCCAAGAAATGAGATAGACGCCACGAGATTGATAACTCTTGATTGAGATCAAGATAACTCTTGTGACGGTCACAAGTTTTAGAGCGAAATAAATTACCGTATTTAATTTATTTAATTTTGGTGGTGGTGTGTATTGGCTGCAATGGCAATGGTGGTGGCAATGATGGAAGAGAGGGCGCATTCGCATTCCAGAAGAGGTCTCAGCATTGGCGGAATCAAGCCTTCTTTAATGATACATGTCATTCTCGGGCCGAATCAAGCCTTCTTTAATGATACATGTCATTCTCTGGCCGGCCTTCTTTAATGATACATGTCATTCTCTGGCCGAATGGCCAAACCCCCGGCCTCAAGCCTTCTTTAATGATACATGTCATTCTCTGGCCGAATGGCCACACCCCGCGGATTCGGATTCTGCCAGACCGCACCCCCACGGATTCGGCCAGACCCCACGGGACGGATTCGGATTCTGCCAGACCCCACCCCCACGGATTCGGCCAGACCCCACGGGACATGCATACGTGCTAAGCGGCTCCCATTCTCAAACAAGACGGCGGCGATGATGTATACATCGGCGAAAGATATATTTGTATTAAAATAAATTATAATTGAGGGAGGATAAGCATTCTGCGGCTCCCGATGATGTATCCATCGGGCGAAAGATATATTTGTATTAAAATAAATTATAATTGAGGTTCCCATTCTCAAACAAGACGGGAGGCGATGATGTATCAATCCGGCGAAAGATATGTTTGTATTTTATATGTATTAAAGTAAATTATAATTGAGCGATAAGCATTGTGAAGGTTTGAGAAGCAAAATTGCACATTCTGTCTTTATATTAAACAAAGATTTCAGCGCCTTTCAGCGTCTTGTTCGTCATTGTCGGCTGGCCAACGTGGATGTTTAAGTCGTGGAGCATCATCAACACTTTCGTCATTGTCGGCTGGCCAACGTGGATGTTTAAGTCGTGGAGCATCATCAACACTTTCGTCATTGTCCGCTGGCCGTCATTGTCCGCTGGCCAACGTGGATGTTTAAGTCGTGGAGCATCATCAACACTTAGGGCATCATCAACACTTAACTTCCTTAGATGTAATTTTTTTTTTTTTAAACTTCCATTTTTTTGGGCCAACTCGACGTTGTGTTGGACACGGACTCGGCCAACTCGACGTTGTGTTGGACACGGACTCGGCCCAGGACTAGGCCGGACTTGGTGGAGTCCAGAAAAAATGGAGTCGAGGAGTCGAAGTGGGGCCAGTGCGGCCTGCACCACTGGGACTTGGCCGAGTACTCCAAAACAGTCTGACTACTATGGTCTTTATTAATCGATTCGTATTCCCAAGAACATTAGTAGTGCATTCTTACCCTAACATTTATAGTAAGTTGTAACACTAATATTAATATTTTTTTTAAGTTGTATTTCTTAGACCTGAGGTTTTGATACTGAATTGGTTAGTGCATTCTTAACAATTATGTAACACTAATATTTTCTCTAAGTTGTATTTCTTAGACCTGAGGTTTTGATACTGAATTGGTTAGTGCATTCTTAACAATTCTGAACAAGCACTAGTGTATTGCACAACAATTCTGAAGAAAGAGAATAATTCTGGGAATATATTTAAAAAAAACAATTATATTTTATATATATTTATTGAAGTTTATATATAATATATGTTTATTTCGTTTATATTTAATATATGATGCACAACAATTATCAACAAGCACTAGTGTATTAAGCAATCATAAATTCTTTCTTACACTATGAGAATATATTTTAGCACTAGTGTATTAAGCAATCATAAATTCTTTCTTACACTATGAGAATATATTTTAGCACTAGTGTACGAGAATATATTTAAAATATATATATATATATATATATTTAATATATTTTTATTTTGTTTAAATATTTAATATATGTTTATCCTATTAAGTAACTATAGTTCACGTGTACCTATAGGATCGGAATGCAGTTGTTATTGGGAGGGTGGAGGGTGGGCAGCAATAACAACTGCAGTTGTTATTGCTGCCCACCCTCCACCCTCACCCTCCAGCAATAACAACAACCCCCTCCCAATAACAACAACTGCAGTTGTTATTGGTAGGATCGGAATTTTAGGCAACTTAAGTATCGACAAATACTATTTTTGTCCCAAGGGCGTGGATTGCACTTAAACCCAAGTATGGCTGGGTAAGTATGGTAGGGTACTTATCAAGAAGAGATTTAGGTGTACTTACCAAGAAGAGATTTAGGTTCAAACTTTGGAGGAAGCCAACCTTTTGCAAGAAGGTAGTAGTAGTCTGCTCGGAACCATATAAATCTCAAGACAATATGAATCTCAAGACAATAACAAGACGAATAGGTTTTTGAACCCTAAAATAGTGGCCGTAACCAACCCTCCTATGATTAAAAAAAAACACTCCTATGATAAAAAAAAAACATTCAACAAATACTAGATTGTACTTATGGTGGAAGAGTTTTCACCTACTACAGGCATTTTATCAAATCTACCCTATAGGATCGGAATTTTAAAGTCTTATCATTAGGCAACTTAAGTATCAACAAATACTATTTCCATAGTATTGTACTTATGGTGGAAGAGTTTTCACCTACTACAGCCATTTTATCAAATCTACCCTATAGGATCGGAATTTTAAAGTCTTATCATTAGGCAACTTAAGTATCAACAAATACTATTTCCATAGTATTGTACTTATGGTGGAAGAGTTTTCACCTACTACAGCCATTTTATCAAATCTACCCTATAGGATCGGAATTTTAAAGTCTTATCATTAGGCAACTTAAGTATCATTATCAAATCTACCCTATAGGATCGGAATTTTAAAGTCTTATCATTAGGCAACTTAAGTATCAACAAATACTATTTCCTAGCTATGGTGGAAGAGGAGGATAGGAATTTTAAAGTTTTATCATTAGGCAACTATTTCCTACCTATGGTGGAAGAGGAGGATAGGAATTTTAAAGTTTTATCATTAGGCAACTTCAGCATCAACAAATACTATTTGTACCTATGGTGGAAGAGTTTTCACCTACTACAGCACACAGCCAAGAGTTTTCACCTACTACACATTGGAAAGACAGCCAAGATTTCCAAGAGTTTTCACCTACTACAGGCACATTGGAAAGACAGCCTTTATTATAGAAGCTAAGCTAATAATAGAAGCTATAAGTTATGAAACGGAACTTATGATGTCCAACTCTGTAGAGGGAAGTTATGAATTTGGAAATGAAAGAGTTTTCACCTACTATAGGCATTGGAAATACACAGCCTTTATTATATTATAATTAAAATAATAATAATAGAAGCTATAAGATATATGAAAGGGAACTTATGATGTCCAACTCTTTACAGGGAAGTTATGAATTTGGAAATGGTAAAATTTCGTTCCTCTAAAATGCTTCTTTTATATTTCATTCATAAAATGAGAACTAGTAGACAGTGGTCTAATGTTTTTAGTGTTGCTTAGTTGGTGTTGAGGTTTTGATTAATTTGTATTTAGACTTCAATGCAAAATAAATAAATCAAGATGGCGTGTTTGCATTGCCTGGCTCGCACAAATTTATTTTCTTTGCAAATTTTTTAATGCTCTGTTTGAATTCTCCACTTTTCTTTGGCGTGTTTGCAATCCCACGAATTTTTTTCCTTTACAAAATTTTAATGGTTTTCTTGAATTCTCCACTGACTACTTTTCTTGAACCAATAGTTTGTTTGGAAGTTGGCAAGTTGAGCCTAACTCTTTTTGTTATATTACGCAGGTTGTTATGTATAGAGTGAATCGGCACCCATTTCAATAAACTCTCTTATTGGGAGAGTGGCGATGTTTCCTCAATCATGTTCCGTTATTTTTCGTTCTTGTCCGGATAAGTACTTTCTAGGATGAGTACTTTCTAGAGAATATAAGGAGTAAAGGAACATGGTTTTTCACTATACTTTTTAATTTTTCATTGGCAATTCAGAAATTATATCTTTCACATAGGATTTTGGATTTTGTTTTTGTTTAAAGTATTCTTCTTTCTAGATAATCCAAATGAGTACTTTCTAGAGAATATAAGGAGTAAAGGAGGATGTTTTTTTCACTATACTTTTTAATTTTTCATTAGCAATTTAGAAATTATATCATACACATAGGATTTTGTTTTTGTTTAAAGTATTCTTCTTTCACATAGAATTTACTTTACTTTATTCCTGCCACTGAAGGAGTTTCTGCCACTGAAGGAGTTTCTTAGGAATATTTTATTAGAATTTGTTTTAGTTTATAGTAATCTATTATTCCAAAGAAATAAAGGAAATAACCATTCTTTAGATCTTTTTTAGCCAGTAGACTACACTATTCTGCATAATTGTTTTTATTATCATTTATTGACTACTTAATACACATACAAATATATTCAGAATTTACTTAATAAACATACAAATATATTCAGAGTGATCAAGGTTTTCGTGCAAAAATGCCCTACCCTCTTCTCTTACTTTTATAAAAAGTAATCAAGAGATTCCTTTGAAGTGTAGAAGACCGTGCATCCCCAATTCACAAATATTTTTGAAATTTATATAATCCTCTTCTCTTTGTTGTTATAGATCTTCGATCTGCAAAATGCCCTTTATAGAAAGTAATCAAGGGTTTTAGAGGCTTTTAAATAATTTACAAGTATATTTGATTTCTAGAAAGTAATCAAAGGTTTTAGAGGCTTTTAAATAATTTAAAAATATATTTTATTTCTATATAATAGACTTCCTTTAATGTATTTCCTTTTGCCCAGAAAACACTCATAGATATTCGATAATAAGATAAAGGTTTTTAAAAAAAAAAAAAAAAACCCTTACGAAACTTTTAGAAATTTTAGATATAATCTTCTTGGAAGAAGACTGCAATAAGATAAAGGTTTTTTTTTTTTTTTTAAATCCCTTTCCAAAAATGTCCTTTATAGAAATTAATCAAGAGATTCCTTTATCTAACAGGTTTTAGAAATTTTAGATATAATCTTCTTTGAAGAAGACTGCATTTTAGAAATTTTAGAAACTTTTAGAAATTTTAGATATAATTTGCTTTGACGAAGACTGTGTATTCCCAATTCATTATTGAGATTTTTCTCTTAGAAATTTTAAACCTAATTTGCTTTTAGAAACTTTAGAGATTTTTCTCTTAGAAATTTTAAACATAATTTCCTTTAAAAAACTTTTAGAAACTTTAGACATAATCTTCTTTGAAGAAGACTCTGCATTCCCAATTTATTATTGAGATTTTTCTCTTACTTTTAAATCCTTTAGAAACTTTTATAGATTATATCATATCATTAATGGAACATTACAATGGATCAATGAGATTTAAAAACTTTTATAGATTATATCATACCATTAATGGAACATTACAATGAGGATTATATCATACCATTAATGGAACATTACAATGAGGTGGATTAAGAAGCATCCATAATGGGAACATTACAATGAGGTGGATCAAGAAGCATCCATAATTGAATATATATAAGAATAGAAGTTAATATAAAAAAAAAATTATAGCTAAATGAGATGGATCAAGAAGCATCCATAATTGAATATATATAAGAATAGAAGTTAATATAAAAAAAAAAATTATAGCTAATACACCAGATATCAACAGGAGAGTCTTCCATGATATTCTCTGAAGTCTTCATAGAAGAAACTTTTAGAATCTTCCATGATATTCTCTGAAGTCTTCATAGAAGAAACTTTTAGAATCTTCCATGATATTCTCTGAAGTCTTCATAGAAGAAACTTTTAGAAATTTTAGAAACTTTTAGAAATTTTAGATATAATTTGCTTTGACGAAGACTGTGTATTCCCAATTCTCTTAGAAATTTTAAACCTAATTTGCTTTTAGAAACTTTAGAGATTTTTCTCTTAGAAATTTTAAACATAATTTCCTTTAAAAAACTTTTAGAAACTTTAGACATAATTTGCTTTGAAGAAGACTCTGCATTCCCAATTTATTATTGAGATTTTTCTCTTACTTTTAAATCCTTTAGAAAATTTTATAGATTATATCATATCATTAATGGAACATTACAATGGATCAATGAGATTTAAAAACTTTTATAGATTATATCATATCATTAATGGAACATTACAATGGATCAATGAGGTGGATCAAGAAGCATCCATAATTGGAACATTACAATGAGGTGGATCAAGAAGCATCCATAATTGAATATATATAAGAATAGAAGTTAATATAAAAAAAAAAATTATAGCTAAATGAGGTGGATCAAGAAGCATCCATAATTGAATATATATAAGACTAGAAGTTAATATAAAAAAAAAAATTATAGCTAATACACCAGATATCAACAGGAGAGTCTTCCATGATATTCTCTGAAGTCTTCATAGAAGAAAAAGAAGTAATCAAACTCTGAACCTGCTTATCATTGTTAATTGTCTTCTTAGATTATTTTTTGAAGATCTTGAATCATATGAGAAAGTTGATGAAGCCTCTCAATAACATCTAGAGGCGTGTTAGAAGGTCTAGATTTTTCTTCCTTATGTAACAAAAAATCAAAGGTCAAAGGTCAAGTCTGCCAAAATTATATTCCATGGCGGAGCAAGGTCCATAGACTTGGGAATGAATTTGTTCCACATGTAACAAAAGATCGGTCAAAATTATATCCTATAAAGGAGCAGATCCCAGGTCAAGTTATATCATATAGAGGAGCAGATCCAGTAAACATCTTTTTGCATATGCACTTCCAAATGTCCTTGAGAAGGATGAGTCTACAAACATCTCAGATTTTGGGGCATTGATCCATCTGAGAAAAACCAAGCAGAGAAAAAAAAGTAGAGGAAGAGATAAATCTAGATATATCTCTTATCTTTATGTGATAAATATTGATATAGTATTACGATCAATCAAGAACATGATTCATATTGAACTCATTATAATCACCTGCCCAACACGATTGGGCCAGACCTGGAATGAGGGGAAGGCAACCGGATCAATCTCTGAGACGGGCGTGCAACTAACCCATGGGAAGTGGAGTTTATGCCTTATCCCTCTATTTTCAAATGGGAAAGCTCGCTTACCTTTTTTCAGAGTAAATTATGGACCCGGACCGGCCCTTATATAAGAGCCCCCTTGGAAAATATGAATAGAGTGCTTCCTTCAGCCTTTATTTAATGGGGTTGCTTCCCATCACCACCAAAGGGGAAAGGCCCTTCCCTGAACATGAGGTCTTCACTTACGGAACGGACGGGGAATCACGAATCCCTAGTTACGTTCGACCTATCTATTCGGACAAGGGAATCGATCTGGTTCCCTGCACCCTTAAGATATAGACCCGGTTAAGTGATTTTATAGATGTCTTAAATGTAACACTTTTTCACCACGTCTAGCTAGAGCAATTGAAATATTACAACTGGTCGTCAAACCAAGCCTCCGCAATTTCAGGATCTCCCTGTCGAATGGCCTGTTCTCCTCGGTCGGAGGAGCCGGGATGCTCCTCCAGTAAACACCTTTTTGCATATGTACTTTCAAATGTGCTTGAGAAGGATGAGTATACAAACATCTCAAATTTTGAGGCATTGATGCATCTGAGAAAAACCAAGCAGAGAAAGCTTCCAACATTTAAACATTTAGTGAAAAAGAGAAAAAAGAGTAAAAGATATCCCAAAAACTGTATAGCCGGGGATATGTAAAATCACAACCAAACTTTCAACCGTTTGCAGTTTTTGATGCAAAATCCGCCAACCACGGGAGAGGAGAGATAAAATCGTTTCTTCCCCCACCTTATATAAGAGAGGGCACAGATCGAGGCATAAGAGCCCCGGAGAGGAGGAAAGAGCAAACCACACTCACTTTAAAAGAGGGAGAAGGCTACCTAAGCCATCATATGGCCGAAGGGAGAGGGCCCCACCTTATATAAGAGAGGGCAGATCGAGGCTTAAGAGCCTCGGAGGAAAGAGCAAACCACACTCACTTTAAAAGAGGGAGAAGCCTACCTAAGCCATCAGATGGCCGAGGGGAGAGGGCCCTCTCTATTTGAAAAGGACACTCGACCGCATTTTTGAAGTTAATCAACAGAGCTTTTACACTGCCATTGTGACGATTAAGCCATCATTCATTCGGAATATATTATGGGTCTTAAACATTATTTATATCTAATATGAATAAAATTAAATATTATTTTTTATTAAGAATATAGTTATTAGAGAGGGCAGATCGAGGCTTAAGAGCCCCGGAGAGGAGGAAAGAGCAAACCACACTCACTTTAAAAGAGGGAGAAGCCTACCTAAGCCATCAGATGGCCGAGGGGAGAGGGCCCTTTCTATTTGAAAAGGACACTCGACCGCATTTTTGAAGTTAATCAACAGAGCTTTTACACTGCCATTGTGACGATTAAGCCATCATTCATTCGGAATATATTATGGGTCTTAAACATTATTTATATCTAATATGAATAAAATTAAATATTATTTTTTATTAAGAATATAGTTATTAGTCTTCAGAATATCAACTAGACCCTAATAAAAACTTAAAAACTAAAATTATTCACAAAGAAAACAGAAATAAAAGGAAAAAAAGAAAAGCAAGAATTCAAATAAAAGAAAAGCAAGAGTTCAAATAAGATTTTAAATAAAACTTGAGACCCTGGCTTTCACACCGACGACGATGGGAGATGGTCCTGTTTTTATTTGCCACGTTATCCGTTTTGACGCGGCGCTTTCCCCTTACCTCATGCAAACTTTTAATACTGCGACCTTTTACTGACGATGTGAGCTGGTCTCTCCCTGTACTGTACGCGGAACTGTTTTTATTTGCCATGTTATCCGTTTTGACGTGGTGCTTTCCCCCTTACATCATGCAAACTTTTAATACTGAAACCTTTTACTTCACTTTGCTCATTCCTACTGTATTTAGGAACATTCTTACATTCCACTGCTCTTACATTTGATTGTTGTTCTTTCTGAACCATGAGTCTGAATTTTTCTGTTTCCCTCTCCTTATCTGGAACTTAAAATGTCATATTCACGTTATCCTTTTTGACGTGGCGCTTTCCCCTTACCTCATGCAAACTTTTAATACTGCAACCTTTTATTTCTTAGGAACATTCTTACATTCCACTGCTCTTACATTTGATTTTTGTTCTTTCTGAACCCGAAGTCTGAATTTTTCTGTTTCCCTCTCATATTGGGAACTTAAAATGTCATATTCTTCCTTTCTTTCAGTCAGCAACAGATGCTTGAAAATTCACTTGATTACGCTTTGATGTTAAAGAGGACGGCTGTGGAAAGCTGTGAAGGTAAGGATATTTTCCAGTCCTCACTTACCCTATGAAGCTTGTCACAGTTCAAAACTTATTTGTTTGTCACCGTTCAAACCTTATTCTAATTTATTTTCACTTGGTTATCAAGTGAAGGATTGCGGTATACCGGCTGTCAACAGTGTGATTGTATATACAACGTGGCGTGTCCTAATATCCCCAAAAGGGGTTAGACAAAATGTGTTTAATGGCGCGCGGAATAGTGAAGTAAGTTTTCAAAATAGTAGTTTGAATTATATAATAATTCAATTATGTTAATTTGATTGAAGCCTTTAAAGTCCCACCATACCTTATTCTAGTTAAGATAGTATGTTGTGTTTTCTCGACATCTAAAATCCTTATTCTAGTTAAGATAGTATGTTGTGTTTTCTCGACATCTAAGATGATGGTTGTTTGGTCTTGTGTTCAGACCTTTTGATGTAATTTCCGATTAGTAGTTTGCTATCAGCAAGATGCAATTAGTTGAAATTAAGGAGGGTTTTGTCTTCTATTTACTTACCTCATCAAAGAGGGCATGTGACATGTGGGGAAAAATTGAAATATTAAACTTATGAGTTATTGGCCATTTTTATAGAGCACATTCGTTGTTGAACGAGACTGCCTTGTTTGTGGAGAGGTTTATCTATCGAGTTTTGTTTCGTTGATGCCCATTTAGAATCGGTGAGATGTATGAGGGGATGGAGTATTAGAAAATTGAAATTTAAGCCATGTGGAGCTTGTATCATGTGGACATTGCCTTTTTCCTACGCTGGGTGGCCCAGGCTCGATGAAAATAATACTGAGGGTTTGGTTCTAAGGTTATGGTTTACTAAGTTTTAAACATAAATAATTTGGGATGGAGGACCCTAGTACTAGGTACTAGCTCCATAAACAGAACGCTTGTCACTTCTGACAGTGGACCTCTCACATAAGAACAGAATAGAAGGGCTTAATGGAGACTACACCAAAAACAACCTGTGGGACAACTTCTATTCAAAGAAGCATGACTTCCATACATAAAACTTTACCCATCATTTTTTTTCCCGGATTAATTCCACCAGCATATCTAGCTGGCACATTGTTATAATGATTTTCTATCTCAATGGCTCTAGATGTGCAAAAAATACATATCCTAGCCTCTCATCCCGTTTTTCCTTTCTGCCGGTTTCAGTCTATATTGGTGTAATATCTTTTTTATGCAATTGATATTTATCCCAAATATTATTTATCTCTGTATAGGATTTTAACCGTGATACAAATCAGGGTTAAATTTGACAAGACAATGGTTTGTCCTTATTTTTATGGGCATTCATACAAATTACTGTTACATCTATTGATCCCTTTAATTTGTTTCATCGTGTTTCCTTTCTCTAGTTCATAACCTCTTCCATTAAGGCCTTAGGCCATTTATGAAAGGATCGCTTAATTTGTTTCGTGGTGTTTTATTTCTTTTGTTCACCTCTTCCATTAAGGTCTTAGGCCATCTATGAAAGGTTCGTGTTTCAATCTCATTAACTTGAATTCTTAAAGTCAGTCTCTTTTGTAAGGTGTCGTTCCATAGGCTCAATATGCTGTATAACTGGGGGAGCTCGCACCAGTGGCATTAAGGCCTTAGGCCATCTATGAAAGGATCACTAAATTTGTTTCATCGTGTTTTTATTCTTTTGTTCACACCCTCTTCCATTAAGGCCTTAGGCCATTTATAAAAAGCATAAGCATAAAGAGCTTATAAGTTTGGCTTTATACGCTTGGTGATCATTACAACATGGTGCCAGTGATGCATCAATTGAATTGATGTCATATTTTTGAAGGTCAGCCTATTTATTTGGTTTCTCAATTTTATCCATTACGGTAGCACACTCGCACTCTCCAATATCAATCCATAGACCAGGTCCAGTTCATTTGCATGGACGTTGAACTTTTGGTTTGATTTTCATGATGTCCCTTGCTCCAACGGGACTGGCAAACATTCACGCATGCCTACGCCTAGCCCTTCCCCTTCATAACTAAGCACTTATGGCTCTGTATGTTGTCATCATATATTTTCGTCTTCACATATCAGAAATTCACTCTTGCCACTCTGCTCCTATTAACATCGAGTTTGGGCATGTGTGAGTTGGCCCTTTTGCTTTCTAACTAGTGGGATTCCTCATCCCTATTAACATCAGCCCTCTTGCTTTCTAACCTGTCATTATGTTGATGCAAATCTAGTGGCCCTTTTGCTTTCTAACTAGTGGGATTCCTCATCCCTATTAACATCAGCCCTCTTGATTTCTAACCTGTCATTATGTTGATGCAAATCTAGTGGCATATTCCATAATTGGAATTTTGTTCTAGTCTGTTTGCTAACATCAACCTGAATTTTAAAACTATTCATAGACTTATAATGTCAAACATACGCCAGAATCGGCTATGGAAGACAGGATGGTGGACAAATTGTATGGGAAATAGTGCCAATCATTTTTTAATGCCTTATAATATTTTGTTTACTCTTTTTAAAAAGACTACTTCAAGGCTGCAGGGAAAAAGAAAATACGAAGCTTATAAAAGGTCATTTTTGTAAACTAAAATAAATTTTACTAAAAAAAGGACATCTGAAGGTGTAGTTTTGATCCTTATTTTGCATCACTTACCGAAAACCCATGGGGCTTGTTTTTGGAGCGATTGATTGGTAGATTGGTATACATATATATGTTTTTGATCATAGTAATTTTTATTTTTATTTCTATTAGAAAAAATAGCATTATGGGGACAAATATTTGCAAGATGATTTTTTTTAAAGATTGCAGAGGTAATTTCGAGCTCAGCAACCTACCCATGCCCAATTTATCCAAAACAAATTGAACTTTGCTCGTCTCCTTTCATCTCAATGATCTCAAACTCATGGGGAGTGCTTGATTGGCACAAATCATTTGTGTTCTTTAGGTTATAGTCATTACTCAAATTGGTGCACAACTTGTTGGCAACAACATTTTGAAATGTGTAGAGGCTTGAAACACATATATGGTAGTATTGTATTGTTTTGAAATTCATTGCTTGAAACAACACCAAATGGATGGTAGTATTTGCATTGTTTCAAATTCATTGTTTGTCGTTAAAACACATTATACCGGTCTTGCATGAGTTTTCATCATTGAAAGAACATGGGTTCTCGCCATTGAAATTCAATGGGAAATCGATGGCAATAGGAAGTTGGCAACATCATGGGTTCTCACCTCTTGGTGAAACACATTATATCAGGTCTTACAAGAAGTCTTGGGTTCTTTAATTATGAACATGCCATTTCAAAATTCATATATCCATACTGGATATATTAAAAAGGGATGGAAATTCATATATCCATATCCATAGGATGGATGCTACTCTGATTCATATATCCATGTTGATATATTTCTCATATTTCCCATTTACTGTAAATGGAATGGATGCTACCCTAGTCGAAATCCAATCCATTTAGCCTATTCCTTGGTCTAGTCTTTGGCCCAACTAACTTGGGAAATCCTTTGGGGCTACTATATATCCCTTGGTCCAGCTAATTGGGCAATCCCTTAAGGCTACCATCTAGCCTATTCTTTGGTCTAGCAAATTAGGTCTAAATAACTGCCCAACTACTAGGGCAAATACTCAAGGTTGCTATACATTTTTAGCCTATTCCATTTTAGATATACCATGGTAGCTTACCTATATGTTTTTAGCCTATTTCATTTTAGATATACCATGGTAGCTTATTAGGTATGTTGTGGTTTGAATCTTAGACCAACCTTTGATCTCTTTAAATGGAGGCCAAATATCTAACTACTCTGAGATGTCTTAAGGTATCTCCATGTTGTTAATACTTTTGTCGCATCCCAGGACTTCTGGCAACTTTTAAGCCATCCTGAAAATGCCCTCTCTATTTTAAGCTTGTAAGTACCCACAATATGTATAGAATGATGAGGACCAATGATTAAAGAAAAAAAAGATATTTATATAGAGATAATATGATCAATGATTAAGTTTGGTGTTGGAAACAAAGCTAGTAAAAAGACCAAAAAGGAGTAAAAAAGGTGCAAAAATTTGTTTCTACTATAAGCTTTGGATCTTACTCCTTTTACCTCCTTGGACGACAGTTGACTGGACAGGTAAGTTTGACTTGGACGACAGATTACTGGGCAGGATTGGACGGAAAGGGCATCAAGCGAACCAACTCAATTTCCTTTTTCCCTTTCCTCCTTATTTCTTCTATTTTCCTAACTTCCCTATATTCTCTAAGTTTGGTTAATACTATGAGTATATATTCCAATGTAACTGAGGTTTCTGAAGGTTAAATATAATACTGATTATCTAATTTTTGCTTCTAACTTCTCTCAAATCACATTTGGTATCAGAGCCGAAGGCGAGGGAGGCCCGAGGACCGAGAGTTGAAGCCAAGGACAACACAAGAATTGAGGTGAAGGAAGCCCGAGGATCGAAGCGAGAGAAACTCATAGAGCACAGCTTGTAGCTATACCAAGGTGGGCCCCTAGCTTGAAGCTCGAGGCCAAAGAAGCCCGAAGGCACACGAATCAAGGCGAACATCGAAGCAGGATAACACAACAACCAGTAGAGATAGGAGCAATGTAGAAGGACTAATCACAGAGTGACACGTGGCGACAGGAGGACAATTCAGGAGCTAACACAGACAGACAACGAGACACAAGAAGTTGATGCAGACAGGCACGTGGCACGCAAAGGGAGGAGCAACATTACGGACAAAGGTGGGTAGACAGAAGGCAAAAGGGTCGATCGAGTGACTGCCCGAAGGCAATCGAGAAGCATACTGGTTCTCTGTGCTTTTAAAGCACAAAATCCCCTTCGCATAGTGGATGTGGGATTATTATTATTTTTTTAAGTTGTTTTTGCGGCCAACAAGATAAAGGAGCCAAGCCTCCTTTGGATTCCCGTCAGGCCATGCAGCTCGACTAGCTCGAGGAGCCAACCATAAGTTGCCCGACCCCTTGCAGGTCGCGGGTTCGAAACCCAATGACAGTGAAATTCTTTTTTTGTTTGAAATTTCCACAAAACTCCATAATAAATATATGACCTTCCTCATCCATACCCAGCCGTGGGCGTAGCTCGATCGGTGAAGGCGGATTGTTTGTGAGTCGCATGTCCCGGGTTCGAATCCCTTGAGGACAAGTTTTATTAATTTAAATAAAAAAAAAACTAAAAAGGGTTTGAATTAGGCTTTATAAGGAAGTTGGACTTCCTTAGCTCACGACAGGTGAGCTACTGTCTTGGCAAACACACACGCTGTAAGGCCCAAGGCCATCATATGTCAAGGGTTCGAAACCCTTTGCCCTCATTTCTAGAGTTGAAATTTTTTTAAAATTATTATATTAAAAATATTTATATTATATTTAATCAACTTAATTGTTTTTAAAAAAAAATAAAAAATTTAAAGCAATTATTTTATTTTTATTAAATAAGAAATATAATTTTTTTTATTATAAAAAAAAGGGGGACATTGCCTAGGAGGCAATTCATTCAAAGTTTTTTGATTCAGGGAATCATAAAGTGTGTAATAAGCTTAAGAGGCTTAGTTTTTTTTTGTAAAAGAGACAAAGGATCAAATTGTAAAATTGTAACAAGGTATTGATGATAAGACCAAATGGTTGTTATCATGCCTTATGTGCAATTTTAGCATGAGAAGGTGCAGAGAGTTTTGATAACAAAGTTAGAGGTTATGGACTCAACATTGTGTTTAGTCAACTTCAAAATGTAGTGATAGCACATCAAAGGCATCCCGACTCAGGGTATGAGGCAGACTTTGAAGATAACTCATTCAGAAGTGAATTTGAACAATTAGAATCAGTACAAGCTGAAGCACAAGAATCAGAGTATACACACTACAATAACTCAGTAGAAATCCTAGAACCAGAATCACCGAAAATCATATAGATAAGTGACGACAAAGAAGAAGTGGCAGATAACTTTGCAACTCAAGAGATCGCATCCCCACATCAAGAGGACCAAGCAATCCATGATAAATTAGAACAAGTCAAATTTGACTTAAATTTGTAATCTCTTCATTCTTTCTTCTTCTTCTTTCCTTCTTTCAGCAAAAATACTTTATTGTAACCATGAAATAAAGAGAGTTTTTGGTAACTATGGCCCCACACAATAGCTTACCTATACCAGAATTTAACCACCTTCTCTCTTGAGGTGATTAATTTTGGGGTGGGAGTACTTTTACTCCCATATTACATTGTTTCTTTCCTCTATCAACTTTCTTCCATATTTTTCTGATATCCTTCTCTTGTTGAATTACTTGATTTTCTTGTCTTGAACTTGTTTGACCTTCTTGCCTTGAACATGTTTGGAATTGAGTCATACACCATTTCAAATATGTCCAAAGTTATTACAATTAAAACATTTGATATTGTAGCCTTTGGATGGTGCCCATATCCTGAATTCTTTCTTGAAATAATTTCCATATCTATTCCTTTCCTGAACCCTGTATTGTGAAGTTTTGTTTTCATAATCATTGTGACCATGAATTCTGAATTGTGTATCTCTAAAACCAAAACCACATTGCCCATTTTCTTTGCACTGAGAAGCTCTATGACCAATCCTATTGCATAAGAAACAATGTCCCTAAAAACGGTACCTTCTTCCTTTGAAGTTTCTTATAGAAAAATCAAACTTCTTTGGTCCAAGGATCCTGCAGTGTATAGCCCTATGTCCAAATTCATTACAAGAAAAACAATGTCCTTGAAAAACCCTTTGTTCATGCCTTGGTTCCTCATACCTTTCTTGACCATTATCCTTATTATCATTTTCAACTTGTGCATTGCATCCTTGAACCTTCTTTGTAGTATCTAAATCCTCTTCCTTAGTTTCTTTCTTGTTTTCCTCTTCAAGAATTTCTTTTCCTTTTGAACTTGATTCACCTATCTCAAAACAAGATCCAAACTAAATTTTTGAAGCCATAGGAACTTTGGAACTTCTTCATAAAACTTAGTGTTTCCTTGCTTTCATCTTTTAGAACTTCCTTTCCTTTTGAGTGTGACTTTTCTTGGAAATAGGATACAACTTTAAAATAAGTTTCCACTCCTTTTTTAACCTTTTCATCTAATGTGTCATGTCTTGTCGTTATTACCCTTAGTTCTTCATTCATCCTTTCCTCTATCCTTTTTGTATTTTGAAGCTCATCTCTTAGATCACTGATTGTCTGAAGTTCTTCTCTGATTTTTACATCTGTTCGAATCTTGTTTTCAAGATTCCTGATTTCTTATTTTAGCCTTTTGACTTTTGTTTTTTGTTTTCTTGCCTCATCATCTTCTTTTTCTATTACCAAAAGTGAGACTTCTTCATCTTCACTGTCACTGAGATTGTCACTAGAACTACTACTAGAACTATTACTGGAACTGATGCTTTCTTTTTCAACAAACAAACTTTCCTTGTTGCAATTGTTGTAGTATGTGCAATCTCATCTATATGCCCAAAATATTCACATATGAAGTATTTTAGTATTCTTAGACCCTTCTTGTACATATTTGCTTGCTCAATGGCTATGGCAATATCTTCATGTCTTTCTTCGATAGATATATCCTCTTCATTAACTTCAATACCTAGGAATTGGTGTTCTTGCCTTTATTCACTTATTCCAAAGAATGTACATTCTTCTTCATCTAACTGGTTTTTATTGTTGTAAACTGAACCATCACTTTCTTTTTCAATGTATGAAGTTTTATTTGTCTTATGAAAACTTTCTTCTTCTCATAAATGTTTTGCTTGTATCTGTCATCTTTGTCATGCTTATGCTTCCTATCTTCTTTTCTTTTGTGACTCTATTTTTCATCATCACAGTTTTCTTCATGTGGAAACTTGTGTGCATAGTGACAAAAATCACCACACTTGTAGCATTTGACTTTCTTCATATCCTTGTAATTTCTTAAGTCCTTTTTCCTTTTGATGAAGTTAGTTTCCTCATAATTATTTGAATCTTTATCTGTCTCTGGAACTTTACCTTTATTTTTCTCTAAAGCCTTGAATGCAATCTATTTTATTGGAACCTGATGCTTACTCACCCTCATCTCATAAGCTGTGATAAATCCTTGTAGTTCTTCCATTGTTAGCTTGTTGATATTCATTGTTTCTTCTATTGCTGAAACCTTTGCATCATACTTAATGGGAAGTGATCTCAAAACCTTTTGAGTAACTTTTGATTCTTTCATCTCAAATCCTAGGCCTCTCATGGTGTTAGCAATCTCATCAACTCGAAGTAAAAACTTTGCAATATCTTCAGAATCTTTCATTTTCAATTCCTCAAATATTTTTCTATGAGTTTGTAGTTTTGCCAACTTTACCTTGGAATCCCCTTCATAAGTATTCCGCAACTTGGTCTACATTTCATTAGCTAAAATACATACCATGACCTTTGCAAAAAAAATATGTTATACGTATCCCACTTAAAACATAATTCATTGCCATTGCATTGATCTCAACCAATTTCCTAATAGTATTATCTGCCTCGGGATCACCTTCAACCTTATACTTTTTTTCAACCATATGCCATACCTCATATCCTTGTGATATCAAGTAGTTATTCATTCTCATGCTTTAGAAAGCATAATTGTTACCATCAAATAGTGGAGTCTAATTTGTAGATAATCCATTCTGTGAAGCCATCTATGTTCTTGTATAATCTACCCTCAAGCTGTTAGCCTTTTCGAAGGAACCCGCTCTGATACCAATTGAAGAACACAAGCTTATACTGAGAGGGAGGGGTGAATAGTATAGTGATCACTTTTTACTTTCTTTCCAAACCAATTTAAATTAGTGTCCTTAATTGCAATAACCAAATATAGCAGTGTGCATTAATGACATAGATAGCAATAGTAAACGCGTGCACAAATCACCACACACAATTGAGACACAAGATTTAACGTGGTTCCCCCAATGTGGGGTACTCCAAAAGATAATCTTATTATAATATTTCACATAGAAATAAAGATCCTTATCCCAATACAAATGATTACTTTGATATGCTCAAATCTAGGCAATACACTGATCTGCTTAGGTAGGCAATCCACTAATCTGCTTCAACAAGCTCACAAAGAACTTGCCCAAATCTGCTCTAGCAAGCTCATCGAGAACTTGCCCAAAACTGCTTCAGCAAGCTCATCAAGAACTTGCCCAAAACTGCTTCAGCAAGCTCATCAAGAACTTGCCCAAATCTACTCAACAAGCTCACCAAGAACTTGCCCAAATTTGCTCAACAAGCTCACCAAGAACTTGCCCAAAATATGCTCAACAAGCTCACCAAGAACTTGCTCAAAATATGCTCAACAAGCTCACCAAGAACTTGCTCAAAATATGCTCAACAAGCTCACCAAGAACTTGCTCAAAAATATGTTCAACAAGCTCATCAAGAACTTGCTCAAATTTTCTCCCAAATCTATCCACAAATCTGTCCCAAAAGACTTCTCAAAGGCTCAATCAATCATACACAAAAACTACCACAAATCTATCCACAAATATATCCCAAAAGCCTTCTCAAAGGCTCAACCAATCATGCTCAAGTAGCACTCAAATATCATCCACAAATCTATGAAGGAAAGGCTCAATGATTAATTCAACAATGAATGACAATGCACTCTAAAATGGATGACAACAATGATCTCAACTCAAATCAATATCAACTCAACTCAATCCAATCTTAACTCAACTCAAATATTATAGAAGCATAAAGAGAATTGAAGCATAAAGAGAATTGCTAGAGACTCAATATGTTCTAATTTCAAAGCTCATCTCAACCCAAATCAGAATTATAGAATTGTTTATTTTATGGAAGTTGAACAATCACCTCACACAATCACTTGACTAGGCTCAATCAACTCAACTCAACCAATCACCACAAGGGACAACTCTTTCTCATAAAACCCTAGTCCAAGCATGTATCAACCAACTCAAATGTTTCCAACAATGCTCAACCACAAATATCACATAACAATGATACTCATGTTCTTTTCTAACTCAATTTCTTTGCATAACTAATGGGCTTCAACAACTATGCTTATAAAACAATGTTTAAACACAACTATCAAACCAAAAAACCTTTAAGCATTCAATCAACCACTTTCAAAAAGGAAACCACAATCAATCATTTTCTCTCCAATGATATTCCAGAAATCAACCACAAAAAACAAAGTCAACGGAGAATATTGATCATACCTTTTGATGCCTTATTGGATGTCCATCAAATCTGCCACACTCAACAAACTTCTTTTTCAAATTTTAACAAGGGTTAGAGATCATGATTAATATCATAAAAATAATATCCAAATAACACCTTATCATTCCTACTCAATAAAATACATGTCCCCTCATGAAATAATTAATCACCTTTGAAAAAGAACAAAATAACCTTCACTTTTGAACCCTTTTACAAAAATAGAAATATCTCTTTACATACACCTTATTTGTCTCTCTAAGCAAGTTAATCTAATAGCCCTCGAAATAAGCTTTCCAACGATATATAATATGATATACTTTCAAAAAGGAGAAACACTAGAAATATCTATTTTTCTAAACATGCATCACAACCCTTTTTCCTCCTAGGGCAACTTTAGAAAAAATAAAATATATTAAAAAATTATAACTTGCCTATATCCTTGATGGGATTCGACATAATGACGTCTCCTTGATTAGCGCCTTAACCACAACCAACCTTCTGTTGGGTCACACTCCCTCACGTATCCAAAGGGACACGAACAAAAACTTATATCATAAACTTTTGCACCCTTTGAAAAACTTAACATCACTTCAAGAGTTTCAACAAAGCAAATAACCACGGCGGGACTCAATCGCAAGACCTCCTGCATTACACACAGTGCACGAACCGATAGGCCAAATATGCCTATGCGTCTTATTAAACTATGCGAATGATTTTTCAATAGACCAAAGTCGCACTTCTCTCTCTTTTTGTAATTCGTTCCCCAATCAAAGGCATTCAAAAAATAAGCGCTAGGATCCATGAAGTCTAAGATTTTGTTGATATATATATATATATATATATATGCCTTTCCTCTTTCTTTAGACGTCGGCGTTATAATTAATATATTTAATTTTAAAATTTGAACTAAATATTAAAATTAAATATCTTCATCATCGGGGCACCTTTTTCGACAAAACGAAAAGCCAACTTGGGTTTTAAGAAAAACCTATTTGAAATCTGCCATCCATGGTTTTAAATAAAGTCTTTTATTTTTCCTGACTTGGTTTTCACAAAAACCTTGTATATATCTATGATCTCCAAAATATCATAAATGCTTATTTATGAAATACTTTGGCTACCAAAACTCAATGTGATCCATGTGACATCAATGACAACATAAAATAACTCAAATTGCCAACAAATGGTGTCTAATTTGTTGAAGATCCACTATGAGATGCCATTTGTGTTCTTGTATACTTCTCCTTCAAGTTGTTAAACTCTTTTGAAGGAACCCGCTCTGATACCAATTGAAGAACATAAGCTATACTGAGAGGGGGTGAATAGTATAAGACCAATTTTTACTTTTCTTTTCCAAACAATATTATCCAATATTATCAATGGTGATATCAGTAGTAGTAATCAAATTAATGCACAAATCATCACACACACACTAGAGACCAATTTAACATAGTTTACCCAATAGAGACCAATTTAACGTAGATCACCCAATGTGGGCTACTCCACAGAGAAAATATTTCCATTAAATTTTCTCAAAAAATCTCTTGGGAATCACTTCCTTATTACAACGTTTATGGACCTCTATCCAAAGGAGACACCAATACCTTAATGCTATTATTTGTGGATTTCTCTCCATAGGAGAACTCTTTCCTCTCTTTTTTGTTTCATGGAACTTGACCCAGGAGAACTCTTTCTCCTCAACTAGTTTATGGATATCTCTCCATAGAAGAACTCTATCTTCCTAGCTTGTTCGTAAATCACACTCATAGGAGAACTCTTTCTCCTTGCTCTAGTTCGTGGATATCTATCCACAAGAGAACTCTTTATCCTCTACTCTGGCTAATGATCTTCTAGAATATTTTTGCCCCCACTACTATGGATAATGGATATCTATCCACTAAATACCTTTATTCTCATTGCCTTGGCTAATGGATCTCTATCCACTAGAGACTACTATCCTCTACTTTATCACCTCCAAAGCTTGCTCTTAATTATATCTCATATCTACACCAAAATCTATCCTAAGTGTAGTACAAATTTGCTCTAACTCTATCTCACGTCTAGTAGAAATTTACTCACAAATTTGTACCAACATCTATCCTCAAATATGTCCTCAAGCCTTAACACAAAGTTTGATTCAATCACAAATCAACTCTTAGATTTTTCCCAAGCCTTAACAAAAAGCTTGAACAAATCAACTCTGCTCAAATTTACCCCAAGCCTTAACACAAATCTTAAACAAATAAATCAATCAAATTTTCTCTCAAGTATTCACAAAGACTTGCCTCAAATATACCTTCAAGTCCTCTCTAGAACTTTCTCAATCTGTTCTCAAGTCTTCACCAAGACTTACCTCAAATATGCCTTCAAGTCCTCTCTAGAACTTGCTCAATCTATTCTCAAGTATTCACCAAGACTTACCTCAAATTTACTTTCAAGTCCTATCAATAACTTGCTCAATATGCTCTCAAGTCTTTACCAATACTTACCTCAAATATGCCTTTAAGTCCTCTCCAAAATTTGCTCAGTCTGCTCTCAAGTCTTCACCAAGACTTACCTCAAATATGCCTTCAATTCCTCTCCAGAACTTGCTCAATCTGCTCTCAAGATATGCTCAATCAATCTCAAATCTTGCACATAATGTTATAAAATGCTTTGTCTAATATTCAAAGTAATTCCTTTTATCTTGAAGTAGTTTAGACAAATTCTATTCAAAATTTGGTTAACCTCTAGAACATATAGAGAATGATGTACTCTATCAAAAACTCAATATGTTCTACTCAATCATTAATTTTGTTGCTTTCACAAATCTGATTTCTAATGTTTGCACATTCACTTTCAATATCACTCAAAACCAATGCTCAATAATTTCACTCAATCATTCAACCAATGAAACACAACTTGTTTACTAACCCTAAACAAGTATTTTCATACTTCTTCAAACAAAGTGCACAATGTGGGTCTCAAACCCTAACTCAATTAATCTTCAATCTCTATCTCAAATGTTCTCTTAAACATTCACCAATGAAGCATATGAAAACTCACTCAAACATTTCCAACAATGCTTATCAAACAATCCTTTTCACTCCACCTTGTATTTCACAACAAAAAATCCAACAACACTTTAATCAAAGGATGACGTGCCCATACTTTTTTTTTAATGGAGATTATATGTCTTCAAAACATGTTTTACTCACAACCAAATCCTTTTGCCAATTCTAGGTTAGATAGAAACAACCTATCTCAAAATCTACACAAGAATATTTACCTCAACAAATATTTCACCATACAAGTAATACAATAAAATATCAAGTCACAAATACACCTTATTACTCCTTCCTTAAAAATAAATCCTCAATAAATAGATCATACACTCACTCAAGAAAAACCATTATAATGACAATATCCCTATTGCTCCTTTTAACTCCAACTCAGCATAAAATATTTCAACCCAAATTTCAACCTTCCAAATACTTTAATATTCTAACTCAAAACAAATTTCAAATTACAATAATCTCCAAATATTAACCCAACATACATTCCAAATTACAACAATAATATTCCTTGCTTACACCTTATAATCTCCAATTCGTAATTCAACAAACACTTTATCTTTCAAAGTACACAACAATAATAAAATTTTTGAATCATACCTTAGCCATTTAGAACTTAATTTCATGCCCCTCAAAATACTAACATGCACTCCACATGAATCGAACTCGTGTTATCCACCTGCCTAGTGCCTTAGTTGTGGCTAGGCTACCACTTGGGCTGCGCTCTCACACAAACACCATGATGCACTCACTGCCTTATGATCCTTCTGCTACACCAAAATATTTGAAACAAAACACTTCCCTCTACTATCATTGGGAATCAAATGTGGGACCTATTTCCAACAATGCTTATCAAACAATCCTTTTCACTCCACCTTGTATTTCACAACAAAAAATCCAACAACACTTTAATCAAAGGATGATGTGCCCATACATTTTTTTTAATGGAGATTATAGGTCTTCAAAACATGTTTTACTCACAACCAAATCCTTTTGCCAATTCTAGGTTAGATAGAAACAACCTATCTCAAAATCTACACAAGAATATTTACCTCAACAAATATTTCACCATACAAGTAATACAATAAAATATCAAGTCACAAATACACCTTATTACTCCTTCCTTAAAAATAAATCCTCAATAAATAGATCATACACTCACTCAAGAAAAACCATTATAATGACAATATCCCTATTGCTCCTTTTAACTCCAACTCAGCATAAAATATTTCAACCCAAATTTCAACCTTCCAAATACTTTAATATTCTAACTCAAAACAGATTTCAAATTACAATAATCTCCAAATCTTAACCCAACATACATTCCAAATTACAACAATAATATTCCTTGCTTACACCTTATAATCTCCAATTCGTAATTCAACAAACACTTTATCTTTCAAAGTACACAACAATAATAAAATTTTTGAATCATACCTTAGCCATTTAAAACTTAATTTCACGCCCCTCAAAATACTAACATGCACTCCACATGAATCGAACTCGTGTTATCCACCTGCCTAGTGCCTTAGTTGTGGCTAGGCTACCACTTGGGCTGCGCTCTCACACAAACACCATGATGCACTCACTGCCTTATGATCCTTCTGCTACACCAAAATATTTGAAACAAAACACTTCCCTCTACTATCATTGGGAATCAAATGTGGGACCTGTTATCCGCAAATGCCTTACGTTGCCAAGTCTTTCCACTAGGCCAACCATTTGGCTGGTAATAGGGACATGCACCCTTCTATCTTTATGCTTCCACTATTTTCCTTTAGCTTTTAAAATAAAAGCCTTTGTCTTTCTTTACTCACGAAATTCGCATCAAATAATTTTATCAACCCTTCGTATGCGCATTTCAGAGACTTAACCATTGTTTTCAAAACTTTATGGTATAAATACTATTTTTCTTCCTTGCTTTGGACATCGACAAAAATTAGATATTTGAATTTTATTCTTGGCACCAAACCCACTTAGGGTTATAAAATTATTATAATATAAATATTATAATTATTTTATAATTAATATTTAGGCTTCCTCTTAGCACTTTAATATTATAATAATAAATATTATAATATTATTTCTTTTGGGCCTAGATATTTCTTTTCTTTTAGGTATTTAAACCAAATCTCTTGGGTTTAAAATATAAATGTTTTAACCTTCCTTTTGTCAATTCCTTTGCACTTGAGATGAACTGAATTTTGACATCAATGACAACATAACTACTCAAAATTTCCAACATCCACCATCTGGTAACTCCACTACGTCCCTTTACAGATAAAAATTACTTTTTATTTCAATTGAATTTTTAATCATATTTATTTAATTAATGTGTATTCTTTATAATTTTCATTGATTTATTCTTATATTACTTTATAAAATCAATAATATGCATACAAATCATCTTTAATTCACTAAATAATATAATAAAGAATGGCTTCCATGCGCTTGGAACTTTCATTGCCTTCAAAGGTTATATGTGTGTTTATCATTTTTCGTCAAACAACAAGCATATATTCAAAACAAGGCACACACATAATGCAAGTCATTCATGATGCACCTATATGATATGCAATTACGTGAGCTTCCATGTACTCATGATCCGTGATGTTATTTCACATCACCATCATATCCGAACTTACCTTCTTTGACCAATCCCTTTTTATGCCCACCAAATAAGTTTACCCGACCCTACAAGCACAATAGCCATCGGTAGTACCACATTATAGAAATAAACACATACACATACACACACGAATATATATATATATATATATATATATATATATATATATATATATTTTTATATATATAAAGAGAGAGAGAGAGAGAGAGAGAGAGAGATCTCACTAATTCATCTTGTAATCTAAATTTGCACTAGGAGGGTTGTTACACTTAACATTTTCTCTACAATAGAAGAATGACAATGCTTCTTAATTATAGTTATGTCTATTAGTTTCTTTCATTTTCTAGAGAGTACTCTCTTGAGAGAGTTGTAATAAATATGATTCTACATATGTTCTTTTTGCATGGCTGAGTCAATTAAGTAGATCATAAATCATAAGAGTTGTAGTATAAAGACATACCTCTAAATATGCTCTTTATTTTGTAGGTTGAATCAATTAAGAAAAATTTAAATCATAAATTATATCTTCACATGAGATTTGTTGTAGAGAATTAAAATTAATTTTTTTTTATATTTTAAGGAACTCACCATCTATGCTTGGAGCACTAAGCTTATTTTCTTCTAATGATATATTGTCAGAGTTAATTGTTTTATTTTGTCCTGATATTTTATCTTAAAGGAAAAGTGATTATTCTGGTCTTACAGTATTCCAAAATCATTCATTTGGTCTTATAGTATTTCATTTTTAACATTTAAAGGGAAAAGTGATTCTTCTAGTCTTTTTAAACCTACCATCTACTATAGTATTTTGTATGTAATATTTTTTGGTCGGCCAAATACACTATGTTACTAAATTTTTGTTATTGTTATTTTGATTGCTATACCGTAGAACTTTACATTTTAATATTTATTAGTCATTTGAGTTTGATTAGCTAAATGATTTTTTTTAATACACATCCACTATGTTTGAACTTGGATCTTGCGGATGAGATCCCAAAGTTTTTTTTAATACACATCCACTATGTTTGAACTTGGATCTTGCGGATGAGATCCCAAAGCCATGCCATTATAGGTCTTTGAATAGGAATGAACTTTACCTTTTAATCTTGTTTATTCATTTAAAATTTCTTAACTAAATAGTTAGTAAAAGTATAATAAGAATGAGGACATTTGAAATGCATATATTCTTTTTATCAACCACATATTTCTTTTCTATTAGAAAAAGTATACTGTTACTAAATTTTTGTTATTAGTCATTTTTGTTACTAAAAAGGGATACTGTTACTAAATTTTTGTTATTGTTATTTTGATTGCTATACCGTATAACTTTACATTTTAATATTTATTAGTCATTTGAGTTTGATTAGCTAAATGATTTTTTTTTAATACACATCCACTATGTTTGAACTTGGATCTTGCGGATGAGATCCCAAAGCCATGCCATTATAGGTCTTTGAATAGGAATGAACTTTACCTTTTAATCTTGTTTATTCATTTAAAATTTCTTAACTAAATAGTTAGTAAAAGTATAATAAGAATGAGGACATTTGAAATGCATATATTCTTTTTATCAACCACATATTTCTTTTCTATTAGAAAAAGTATAATAGGAATGGGGATACTTGACATGCATCTACTCTTTTCATCCACCACATATTTTTTCTTGTTATGTAGCATATTGTCTTCATTCTCTTGCCTCTATGAAGAAGATCATGATTAAGAAGAGGAATTATACAATGAAATCACAAGGATTAGTTCTTAATTTTAATGTATAAAATTGTTCAAATAGCCCCTCCATGTTTTAAGATGACATATTAAAAATGTTTAAAGTAGATAAATAAAATAACCTTAAAATTGCACAGTGCTTAAGGAAGAATTTTTAACAATGTAACTACCTATCTACCTTGGATATAGATCTCTAACTATTAGCTTGTATGGAAGATGTATTCTTTATTAATAAAGAGTGGCAATTGATATGTAAGATGTCTTATTTGGTGTGGAATATCTCTAACTATCAGCTTGGTCTTATAGAATTTCATTTTTAATACTTAAAGGGAAAAGTGATTCTAGTCTTTTTAAACCTACCATCTACTATAGTATTTTGTAAGTAGTATTTTTTGGTTGACAAAATACACTATTTTACTAAATTTTTGTTATTGTTATTTTGATTGCTATACCGTAGAACTTTACATTTTAATATTTATTATTTATTTGAGTTTGATTAACTAAATGTATTTTTTTAATACACTCATATACATCCACTATGTTTGAAATTGGATCTCACAGATGAGAGCCCAAAGCCATGCCATTATAGGTATTTGAATAGGAATGAAATTTAATTTTTAATATTATTTATTCATTTTAAATAGCTTAACTAAATAGTTTGTAAAAGTATAATGAGAATGGGGACATTTGACATGCATATACTCTTTTTACCAACCACATATTTATTTTCTATTATTAAAAGTATAATAGGAATGGGGATATTTGACATGCATATACTCTTTTCATCCACCACATATTTTTTTCTTGTTATATAACATATTGTCTTCATTCTCTTGCCTCTTTGAATATGAATGAACTTTAATTTGTAATATTCATTATTCATTTAAAATTGCTTAACTAAATAGTTAGTAAAAGTATAATAAGAATGGGGACATTTGACATGCATATACTCTTTTTATCAACCACATATTTCTTTTCTATTATTAAAACTATAATAGGAATGGGGATATTTGACATGCATATACTCTTTTCATCCACCACATATTTTTCTTGTTATATAGCATATTGTATTCATTCTCTTGCATCTATGAATAAGATCACGATTAAGAAGAGGAATTATATAATGAAATCACAAGGATTAGATCTTAATTGCAATGTATAAAATTGGTCAAATAGCTCCTCCATGTTGTAAGATGACATATTAAAAATGTTTAAAGTAGATAAATAAAATAACCTTAAAATTACACAGTGCTTAAGGAATAATTTCTAACAATGTAACTACCTATCTACCTTGGATACAGATCTGTAAATATCAACTTGTATGGAATATGTCTTCTTTATTAATAAAGAATGGCAATTGATGTTGTTCAATTTTCAGCATGTCCTTCCCTTTCTACTATCCTTCTATAAGTTGCTTAAAAATTGTCACAGTTGAAGGAGGAAATTATCATTAAATAACCATATTATTAGTTCCTTTGAACACGTTTGAATCATGTTAAGGCTCCATAAATCTACTTAATATTGTAATATTCTATAATATGTGATTTTATTTGTCGAAGAATTTCCCATTAAAATACAAAAAAAGTATGACTAGTAAGTTTAAATAGATATAGAGGAGCTCATTAGAAGCTCTACTAGGGTTTGCTCACATTGGAACTTTCTTTGCATGCATAAGCTTTAGTAAAGTGGAATGGTTGCGAAATGTGAGGCTTAAGGTGGAATTTATTCACATCAAACATTTGGAGGGTGGGGAGTTAACAAGTGTAAGCAATTTTTTTTCTCATGGTGTGAGTTGTTAGGGTTTTTTCAAATTTTTGTAATTTTTAATGGTCCCTAACCCATATGGGCCATCAAATAGTTTTGGCATTGTGGAGGAGAAGACAAGCAAAAATGGAACATCCTAGGAAATTTTTATAGTTGGTGATTCATGATTCAATAAGAAATATGTGTCCTTCAACCAACAAAATTGTGTAGAAACCTTTAAGGGTAGTAGCAAGAGAGAGGTTCATATACAAGTAAAATAATTAATTTCTTAAGACATAATGCACACATCCACCCATGCTCATTAGTAGTAATCCATCACAATTGTTCAAATCTTCCAAAGGCATCCAATAAGGGGGTCCACTTTCACCATTTTTGTTCATCATTTTCATAGAGGGCTTGGGAAGACTTATACATAAGAGGAAAGTAGAGAACATCATGCCATTGCAGGGGTGAGGATATCCAAGGACATAAAGCTTACTCATCTCTAGTTTATATGACACATAAATATGGAGGAAATCATCAATAAGAGAAGTGACCAATATTAGAGAAGTGTTGGAGGACTACATAGCAGCTATTGGACAACTACTAAATGAAGCAATCAAAATTATATTTTTAATATAAAAAAATATTAAGAGAATTGATAACCCACATACTCATATTATTAGAGGTATCCTTACCCTTAGAATATTTGGGTATTCTCCTAATGGAGAAGGGCCTTAAAAATTAAGATTGAAAATCAATAAGAGACATAATCCACTTGAAATTTTTGCACTAGACCTATAGGTTGATACATTTCGGAGAAGTAACATTGCTTAAATTAGTTTTACAAGCAATTTTAGTGTATAAATTCTCAATTTTGGTAGCTCCAAAGAGTTTTCTAAAATATTTGGACAAGATGATGAGAAAATTTCATTTGTCTAGAGTGTAGGGTAATCACACAAGGATCCTAGTCAATTGGGATAAGGTTTGTATGCCAAAGGAAGCTAGAGGTCTATGAATTAGAATAACTACAACAAACAAACAAGCTCTAATGACCAAGCTGTCTTGGAGATGGCTAACTCATGAAGAATAAATTTGGATCCAAGTATTGAAAGCTAAATACTATCCCTCATAAAATATAGAATATCTTACTCATATTTCAATAACAAGAGAGGGATAAGAGACCTAAAAATCTATAAAGAGAGGGCCATCACTTATCAAAAAAGGGATAAACTAAAAAGTGGGGGATCGTAGGATTTCTAGACTATGGGAATATTCATGGAAACATTTTTCCCCATAATTGATTAGTACCCCCATTTAGCAAGGCTTAGAAAAAACTTCCAAAGGAAAGGATGGTATCTCATAGGAAATTATTTTAAACCACCATATCAAATAGCAAACCAATCCTAGTCAATGGCAAGTCCTCGAGGAGGAGCTAAGGGAAGAATGGAATAATAATAAAATAGAATTAAAATAAATCTTGGACAAAAGGAAGTTTCCAAGGAGGAATAGACCTAATCAACTAGCTTTGGGGCATAGCCAATTAGAAATTTACATTGTCAAAGAAGGTTATAGAAATATTATCCACTACACTCAAATTGGTCCACATCCCACCTAGTTGAAATTATGGCAACCCAAAATATGATAAAAAATAAATTGCTTTATATAATTGGTTGCACATAAAAGTATTATGACTTAGGATAACTTGAGGAGATGTGGATTATTGGACCCAACTGGTGTGTAATGTGTCACCAAGATGAGGAAATAATATGCCATATCATTTTTGTGTCCCCCTATGCCCAAACAATATGGAGTTGGTGGTACAACATTTTTTTCTAGTGAAAAAGACCCATTCCCATTGAGAACAACTTTTGGGACTATTGGAAGACCAATATATTTAAATAAAAGACCTTGAAGACAACTTGGAATTTGGGTTTGGGTTTTATCTACTAGAAACTTTGGTTGGAATGTAACAAGATTTTCAAAGGAGAATTTATACTAGAGGAAAGAATTTGAGAGACCCTATTTTGGAAAATTTTAGAGATGATGTAGGCTAGAACTCAAGAGGACTCTCAGATGGTAGAGGATGAAGTAGATATATGGACACAACTCTAAAAGCAATTGCAATATGGGAACTAAGAAAGGGAGGATAAGAATAGAAAGAGGGATTTTTAGATTCGGGATGAAGGTTAGGGATTCAAAAGGAGAGGGTGAATGAAACACCTTAAGGGGTCATCTAGCAAAAATTGGAACATCTAGAAGTTGTATAATGAAAGAAACAAAGTTGAGCCACATTTTGAGCCTTGCCAAGAAAGGTAAGTTATCTAAAGTAAATGTATAGCTTGAGGTTTTTTAATAAAAATTTATTTTTCTCAAAAAAAATAAAAATAAATATAGGAATATTATTATATTTATTGATATTGTTCAATTCTTAGTCTATCTCTCCATTTATCCTCCTATATTCCTATATCTTATTGTAGTAATCTTAGTGATTGGAAGTTTATAAAATTATGACTATAGGTATCCAATTCAACTTGTATAAATATTTAAAGGGGATTAATTGGGGATCGTGATAACTATTAAAGTGACAATTAAGATAAATAATGGAATGCGTTAGTGAATTTTTTTAGAGGTAAAGGAGGATGAAGAGCACTTTTAGATTTCTTTTTTTTATAATAAGATGAAAGTGAATGAAATAGTTGTCTTATTATCTATATTACTTTAGGAGGGTAAAATATTCTTATTGACATTTTTCAGGTTTCCTTTATTTTGATAATAGAATATTTATTTTTTACTATTGAGGTTACTTTCGAAAAAATCAAAATTGTATGGGAGATTCCATATTCCTATGTTGATTAATCCCCACTAGAGTTGTTGAGTGTTTTATTATATTTATCTCTCTCTATATATATATAGAGAGAGAGAGAGGTGGTTTAAGAGGTGACATTCCTTGAGTTTTTGTTCAAAACATATTAAAAACCCAAAATTTTGAAATCTAAATTCTGGTTATAAAAGTTAATATTAAACATATAATGATAATGATAGGAAATTAAAACATAATAAGCATAAGCTTGCAAGCCACTTGAGAATTTAGAAGATAATAATTTTCTTTCCTCTTTCATTGTATTTTTGTAAAAAAAACACCTTATTTATGAGATGCTTAGCCCATGCTTGATTTCTCCAACGTATATGCTTAAGACATCCAACAACACTTTTTTTAATATTTTTTTAGTTGGATTTTTCCCTTAACTATACATTAGTTTTCCAACATAGTACTTTTTAATTCTTCTCTTAAAATCTAGTTTATGATACACATTATATACTTACTCAATACTCAAAGCAAAATATTGTTGAGCAAGGTGCAGTGATAGTATTGTCATTGTTGTCAACACAGTCAGATAGATCGATTGATGCAGTGGACAGGAGTTCAAAGGTTATTCAGAGTATGTAAAGTGATGTTAAATGCTTATGAGGATGTTTTTGATGTTTGGGTGAAGTTGTTATAGGTTGTTTATGCAAAGTTGAAAAAATTGTCATGTTAAATGCATATTTTCCAAGAAGACCAAAGTGGCCCATATGCTAAAGATCAAATAAAAATCAAAACACCGCAAAGATAAAAAGTGTCGCGATATCGTGACATGTTGCATTTTCGCGGTCAAAAGAGAAGCAAAAAAGCAAGGAAAAAAAGTGTCGTGATATCGCGACATGTTGCATTTTCGCGGCCAAAAGAGAAGCGAAAAAGCAAGGAGAAAAAAGTGTCGCGATATCGCGACATGTTGCATTTTCGTGGCCAAAAGAGAAGCGAAAAAGCAAGGAGAAAAAAGTGTCGCGATATTGCGACATGTTGCATTTTCACGGCCAAAAGAAAAGCGAAAAATCAAGGAGAAAAAAGTGTTGCGATATCACGACATGTTGCATTTTTGCGGCCAAAAGAGAAGCGAAAAAGAAAGAGAAAAAAGTGTCGCGATATCACGACATGTTGCATTTTCGCGGTCCAAAGCGAAAAGAAAGAGCAAGGAGAAAAAAATGTCGCGATATCGTGACATGTTGCATTTTCGCGGTCCAAAGTGAAGAGAAAGAGCAAGGAGAAACAAAAGTGTCGCGATATTGCGACATGTCGCATTTTCGTGACTCAAAAAGGGCAGGCAGGCAGAGAAACAAAAGTGTCACGATATCGCGACATGTCGCATTTTTGTGACTCAAAAAGGGCAGGCAAGTAGAGAAACAAAAGTGTCACGATATCGTGACATGTTGCATTTTCGCCAAAGGAACAGAGTAGTTGACAATGCGTCTGATATTAGTGATGAAAACTAGGATGGTGAAACTGAAGACTGCATAGTGACGTGGACCCATAAGGAATATTTAATGATTTGAAATCATTTAAGATGGTCGTTACACATGGAAAGAAGCGGATGCATGCCCATGTGGAGAAAACGAACAGTCATGGAAGGAGAAAACGAATAGTCATGGAAAGAAGCGGATGCATGCCCATGTGGAGAAAACGAACAGTCATGGAAGGAGAAAACAAACAGTCATGGAAAGAAGCAGATGCATGCCCATGTGGAGAAAATGAACAGTCATGGAAAGAAGCGGATGCATGCCCATGTGGAGAAAACAAACAGTCGTGGAAGGAGAAAACGAACAATCATGGAAGGAGAAAACAAATAGTCATGGAAATAAGAGGATGCATGCCCATGTGGAGAAAAAAAATAGTCATGGAAGGAGAAAACAAACAGTCATGGAAGGAGAAAATGAACAGTCATGGAAAGAAGCGGACGCATGCCCATGTGGAGAAAATGAACGGTCGTGGAAGGAGAAAAAGAATGGTCATGGAAGGAGAAAATGAAAAGTCATGGAAAGAAGTAGACGCATGCCCATGTGGAGAAAACGAACAGTCATGGAAGGAGAAAATGAATAGTCATCGAAGGAGAAAACGAACAGTCATGAAGGAGAAAACGAATAGTCATGGTAGGAGAATATAGTGTCAATTATTTGCATGTGACGTGTTTGACGAAATGCCTTCTCAATATATACAAAAGAAGGTGTTACAATTGACAAGTGGCATATGAGAATATGAAAGAATGTGTTACAATTGACAAGTGGCGTATGAGAATATGAAAGGAGTTACAATTGGAGTTACAAAGAGAAAGGATAGTTATAAAAGGAGTGTTGCTTGGAGAATTCAAGAAGGGCTGAAAGTGTGTGTGTTTTGTGAATTGTGAGAGAGGTTGGGTAAGCAATAGACCAGTTAGGGTCTTGTAAAAGTGAAGGCATTTTTATGTCAATCTTCTAGTTTCAAAATTGAAGTCCAAGTTGGTGCTTGGCATCAGGGGTTGGTGCTCCTTCCAGTTGGTGCTGGTAAATCAGGGGTTGATGCTCCTTCCAGTGGGTGCTGGAATATTGATTGTAAAGTTGGTGTTTTGCAAATGCTGGATTTGGATGGGAGTCCAAACAATCATTTTGAGGAGTAGCCAAATCGGTGAACCTCGGTACATCTTATGTTGTGTGATGTTCTCTTGTTATACTTATTTTATTTGGTTTTAAGTTTTCATTGTTTTGGCTTTAAGAGTTGAAGATTTAAGTCAAAAAGAGCTACACTGATTCACCCCCCCTCTCAGTGTCATTGTGATACTAACAATTGGTATCAGAGCAAGGTTCTCTTGTCAAGCTAAATCAACTAGGGTTGATCTTGGATTAGTATGCAATGGGTAAGAAGAATAGATCCTCCTCCAATAAGGCATCTCAGTCAGTTTCAGTTCCTGTGAAAGAGAAAATTGAACTAGAAAAGATAGGAGTGAATTCTAAAGTATGTGATGAAAACCTTGAGGTTGAAGTAGATCTAGAAGGTGAGTTGATCGTTGCACTTGAAGAGTTGGATATAGAAAGGAAAAAGAACAAAATATTATCCAAGAAGTTGGAAGAATATGGGGATAATATTGAAGATCTCTTCTTACAAATTCATAAAGCCAAGAAAATAGAAGAAGCCTTGAAGTCACACCTGGATGATAAAGGCAATGTATGTAGCAAACGTGAAGGGGAATCTAACAAAGTTATTAGTGATCTAAAGATGCAAGTAGAAGAGTCCAAAAATATTGAAGAAACTCTCAGATCACAGATCAATGAGAAATAGATTGTTTGCTACAAACAATAAGAGGAGATTGTTTTATTGAGGAATCAACTAGAAGAGGCCAATACAAATCTCAAATTTGAGAAGAGCACAAAGTTTCTAGATGAAATGATAAGGCAACAAAGAAGCTCCATGGCTAAGCTTGGTCTTGGATATGAAGTTGAACAACCTTCATATTCTAAATCTAGAGAGAAGAAGTCCACTACTGAAGGATCAAAGCAAGAAAAGTTTGAAGCTGAAACTTCAAAAGGAAGAAAATCTCAAAGGAGATCTATAGCAAAGCAACCACAACAAAAGAGGTTCTATCACTCTCACTTTATTCATAATAATGCTTTTAATGACTATTGTTTTAGATGCAACCATTATGGTCACAAGGCAATTTATTATGGATTGAATAATAGATCAAAGAGTTATGCTAGTAGAAATACATCTATTTTTTTGATTGAACACCATGTGCAATGTTTTAAATGTAATGGTCATGGGCACATAGCAAGGTTTTGTCCAAGAAATTTTGTATCTAATCTAAGGCAAGACAATAGATTTCATCAGACACAAAGAATGCAACATAGACAAGGAAGAAATCATGTGCATCAAAGAAAGGAAAATAATCATCCATCAAGGATGCACAAGAGACAACCACCCAAGAGAAATGTTCAAGTTCACGAAAAGGTTCAAAATAGGGATGCAGTTGAAAAAATCATGCCCAAGTTCAAAAAATTTTGGAGAAAGAAAGAAGAGAGGAAATCGTGTCTCCTTGGACTCAAGGAGACTACTCCTCTATTGCACTAAGCATCTTCAGGTAGCACATCCTCAGGGGGAGCATTATTAAAGTTTTATTTTAATTCTCCTATGTTGTTTGGTTATTTGAGGATGAAAGGCAAGTAGTCAGGGGGAGTTGTCGTATAGTTGTCAAAATGTGTTTCAGTTCATCTAGTTTTTATGGAGGTAATAAGAAGGAGCATGAGACGTTGGCTTGACAGAGTTGTTTTTTAATTATTATAAAATCTCTCTGGTGATGGCTGTTACAATAGTAGATAGTGTCAAACTGATGTGCTTCACTAGAACAACATGGTCAGCAACTAGGTTTTCGATGCAGCGATCGATAGGCGTTATCTGAGATAGAACATGCAGCACAGGTCGACGTGTCATGGAAGCATAAGCTGGCAGGTGCTAGTTTTGAAGCTTGTAACATTCCCAATCTACAGATAAAATAGAATCCGTGTTGTGAGTACGTCTCAATTTATCTACCAATATCGAGGGAGGACTATGGTAAAGCTCTTCATGATCGTTATGGAAATTACTACCAATGTGTAGGTGGGAAGGCGTGCATTTTTTAACCAAAAATACAACACATCATTTGGTATAAGAGAGCATTAATTTTCTCTAAAGAAGTAGCCATTATCAAAGAGATGCCAGAGTCAAAGTAAATAGTGGCACTAGCACCCAGTTCGTCAAGAGTGCCAAGTGACACATGCAAGGCAGAGATGTTGAGAGAATAGCACCCAGGTGGTGAAGCGCCAAGGAGGACAAGATGCCCATGCACTTAAGAAAGTATTGTATTATTTGAGAAATGTGAGATATTTCCCAAGGAATCCCTTGATCACAGTGAGGATAAATGCTCCCTGGAATTGCATGAAGAACGTTCACCTAAGACATTGAGTAGTCCTGAAATATGCCCTAGCAAGAAGTAGAATACTGAGTGTTGATGACTGCGCACAGATTGAGGTTCCAATGCTAGATGTAACGGTCCACTGTCAATACCTGTCCATATGATGAAAACATTCATGGCAACCGTTAGAAACCAGAGACATTGAGCTACACAACGGATGCGAGGCAAAGTTGTCAGTCACGGAGGAGGTGGTAGTCAAAAGGTTGAAGTAATTATGCACAAGCTTCCTGGAGAGTCGATCACTTTTGATTTGGGAGTAACTTTTGTGCAGCTGAGAGTTGCGTGTTGATCAACCTATACTAAATAAGTAAAAGCAATGTACAACAAAAATTATAATATGATGAGCAGAGATTAGAGTGCTTATCCAAGAAGACTTTATGACAGAAAGAGTACCAGTGGAGGTGCATTCTATCTTGGAGACAAGTTGGTCGCATGGCACAGTAAGAAACAAGAGTCAGTCTCCTTATCCACAGTAGAGGCAAAATATATTGCAGCGACAACGTGTTGTACGCAGGTATTATGGATGAAACAAACCCTGAAAGATCTTGGTATTAACTTCAGTGAGCCAATTTTAGTTAAGTGTGATAACACCAGTTCCATTAACATGTCAAAGAATTCGGTTATGCATTCTCGCTCAAAAAATATTGCTATCCGATATCACTTTTTGAAGGAGAAAGTTGCGGAAGGTGAGGTTAAGTCGGATTTTGTTCCAACAACAAAGCAAGTAGTGGATATCTTCACAAAACCGTTGCCCAAGGAAGTCTTTGAGTACCTTCGCAATAAATTGAGAGTGGTCATGCTTCCCAAGAATTGATTAGCTATCGGGACCACATTCTTAGGGGAAGCATTTGTGTTTTTGTTTATCTTTTTGCTCATGTTTGTGATTTTTGCTAAGTGTAATAATTTTTGCCTGAGAATGTTGTGCATGGACTCAGGGGGAGTTTATAGTAGCCCTTTGATATTGTTGTCAAAGGGGGAGAAGAGTTACAGGAAATTGCACGTGTGTTGCAAACAATTCCAAAGGGGGAGATTGTTGAGCAAGGTGCAACGACAGTATTGTCATTGTTGTCAACACAATCAGATAGATCGGTTGATGCAGTGGATAGGAGTTCAGAGGTTATTCAGAGTATGTACAGTGATGTTAAATGCTTATGAGGATGTTTTTGATGTTTGGGTGAAGTTGTTACAGGTTGTTTGTGCAAAGTTGAAAAAATCGTCATGTTAAATGCATATTTTCCAAGAAGACCAAAGTGGCCCATATGCTAAAGATCAAAGAAAAAGCAAAACACCGCAAAGAGAAAAAGTGTCGCGATATCGCGACATGTTGCATTTTCGCGGCCAAAAGAGAAGCGAAAAAGCAAGGAGAAAAAAGTGTCGTGATATCGCGACATGTTGCATTTTCGCGGCCAAAAGAGAAGCGAAAAAGCAAGGAGAAAAAAGTGTCGCGATATCGCGACATGTTGCATTTTTGTGGCCAAAAGAGAAGCAAAAAAGCAAGGAGAAAAAAGTGTCACGATATCGTGACATGTTGCATTTTCGCGGCCAAAAGAGAAGCAAAAAAGCAAGGAGAAAAAAGTGTCGCGATATCGCGACATGTTGCATTTTCACGGCCAAAAGAGAAGCGAAAAAACAAAGAGAAAAAAAGTGTCACGATATCGCGACATGTTGCATTTTCGCGGTCCAAAGCGAAGAGAAAGAGCAAGGAGAAAAAAGTGTCACGATATCGCGACATGTTGCATTTTCGCGGTCCAAAGCGAAGAGAAAGAGCAAGGAGAAAAAAGTGTCGCGATATCGCGACATGTCACATTTTTGCGACTCAAAAAGGGCAGGTAGGCAGAGAAACAAAAGTGTCACGATATCGCGACATGTCGCATTTTTGCGACTAAAAAAGGGTAGGCAGGCAGAGAAACAAAAGTGTCGCGATATCGCGACATGTCGCATTTTTGTGACTCAAAAAGGGTAGGCAGGCAGAGAAGCAAGAGTGTCACGATATCGCGACATGTTGCATTTTTGCCAAAGGAACAAAGTAGTTGACAGTGCGTCTGATATTAGTGATGAACACCAGGATGGTGAAATTGAAGACTGCATAGTGACGTGGACCCATAAGGAATCTTTAATGATTTGAAATCATTTAAGATGGTCGTTACACATGGAAAGAAGCGGATGCATGCCCATGTGGAGAAAACAAACAGTCGTGGAAGGAGAAAATGAACAGTCATGGAAAGAAGCGGATGCATGCCCATGTGGAGAAAATGAACAGTCGTGGAAGGAGAAAATGAATAGTCATGGAAAGAAGCGGATGCATGCCCATGTGGAGAAAATGAACAGTCATGGAAAGAAGTGGATGCATGCCCATGTGGAGAAAACAAACAGTCGTGGAAGGAGAAAATGAACAGTCATGGAAGGAGAAAATGAATAATCATGGAAAGAAGCGAATGCATGCCCATGTGGAGAAAACAAACAGTCATGGAAGGAGAAAACGAACAGTTGTGGAAGGAGAAAATGAACAGTCATGGAAAGAAGCAGACATATGCCCATGTGGAGAAAATGAACAGTCATGGAAGGAGAAAATGAACAGTCATGGAAGGAGAAAATGAACAGTCATGGAAGGAGAAAATGAAAAGTCATGGAAAGAAGCGGACGCATGCCCATGTGGAGAAAACGAACAGTCGTGGAAGGAGAAAACGAATAGTCATCGAAGGAGAAAATGAACAGTCATGAAGGAGAAAACGAACAGTCATGGTAGGAGAATATGGTGTCAATTCTTTGCATGTGACGTGTTTGACAAAATGCCTTCTCAATATATACAAAAGAAGGTGTTACAATTGACAAGTGGCATATGAGAATATGAAAGAAGGTGTTACAATTGACAAGTGGCGTATCAGAATATGAAAGAAGCAGTTACAATTGGAGTTACAAAGAGAAAGGATAGTTATAAAAGGAGTGTTGCTTGGAGAATTCAAGAAGGGCTGAAAGTGTGTGTTTTGTGAATTGTGAGAGAGGTTGGGTAAGCAATAGACTAGTTAGGGTCTTGTAAAAGTGAAGGCATTTTTATGTCAATCTTCTAGTTTCAAAATTGAAGTCCAAGTTGGTGCTTGGCATCAGGGGTTGGTGCTCCTTCCAGTTGGTGCTTGTAAATTAGGGGTTGATGCTCCTTCCAGTGGGTGCTAGTAAATTGATTGTAAAGTTGGTGCTTTGCAAAGGCTGGATTTGGATGGGAGTCCAAATAGTCATTTTGAGGAGTAGCCAAATTGGTGAACCTTGGTACATCTTATGTTGTGTGATGTTCTCTTGCTATACTTGTTTTATTTGGTTTTAAGTTTTCATTGTTTCGGCTTTAAGAGTTGAAGATTTAAGTCAAAAATAGCTACACTGATTTACCCCCCCTCTTAGTGTCATTGTGATACTAACAAATATAACTTTATAAGAAGATAAAACTTTGAGAATAAATGAAAACCAATTTCTAAAAATCCATGTAATCAAATAAATAATTAAGATAAAAACCAAATACAAAAATTGTTATTTTCTCATTGATTTTAAAAATATTGGTAATTATATTTTTTAACATTTGTTACTTGATGGAGGTTGATTGCATTTGATTTATTTAGTGATCTTAATTCTTCTAGAGTCTTATCAAATGTACTATAGAAATGCAACATTGAAGAATGAGAGTTATCTACCTACAAGGGACATTTCTTCTCTTTATGTCCCTTGCAGGATTGGAGAATGCAAGTTCAATCTTGCATTGAAATACGTTCTTCAATGTCAATTGATTGTTGCACTCTAAATACCAAAAAATCACATAATCTTATTACATATCTTCCAATGCCCATATAAAGTGATAGCCCCAAGAGTGTGGAAACCAATTATTATATTAAAGCTTAAATCACATTTATTTGTGCATGTTAGAAGGATGGAAATCCATGGTTGAATACGGTCCCTATCAATGGAGACCTTTATTGGCAAGGATTTAGGTTTGTGGCGAACCCTCAAGCCAAACCTTATCCCCAAAATAATTATGAATTTCTATTTCATAGTTGGTTTATGATATAGATATATGATCCATAATAAGGGAAGAATAAATCAAAACTGATGTTGAAGATTTCTAAACCATAAATTTTGGACAAGGTCTATTTTTTTTCAAAAACAAAAAAATACTATTTTTTCATAGTTTTAAAAAATATTGGTATTTGTTTTAATATGACATACCTAAAATAAATAAAAAAGAGGTGGTAGAAAAATGTGACATATGTGATAATCATTTATTGTCTTGGTTGTGTGTAGAATACTTTTATTGTGTGAACTTCAAAGGTTGAGAGTGTTGGCTTATTACATCCTTTAATTTATTTGGTGGTCTAAGGGGGTCTAACTACCTCACTACACTTAGTCAGTACACAATTCAATTTAATTGGTAGGAATCCTCTTTTCAATTCATTCCATAGGAGGACTACCTCACTCCATGTGGGAAAAATCTCTTTGATAGCATCTTATCATCACTTCATTCATTAGTCCTTTTTTAATTAGTACATTTATGGTATAAAGACCATGAATATTTATATGAGAACCATCACCTTGGGGTTATGAATCTCTTCATGAGTTTCCTTAATTGGGTTAAGGATACTCTATTTAATTATTCACCTCATTTGAGTTATTACTTATATAGTAACATAGATAAAATTCTTTTTATTTTAGTTTTTGAGCATTTTTTCTTAGTCCTTTGCCTAAGAGATGGATCTTTTAAAGTCTATTGGTAGAAGAGGTTCCACATGGATATTTAACTTTTTGTGTAGTATAGGAATGTATAACAAGAGATCAACATACCTCAAGCTTGCATCTCTATTATTTTGAAGCTTGTAACATTTTTTCTGATGCACTCTTCTAGATCATGAAATTTTAGAAACTTCTCTTTAGTTTAATGGATAGTAGCAGTGATTAACTTCATAAATTATTAATAAGTTAAATATCTTAGGCTAGCAATTCTATGCATCTCATCATAGTATTCCTTCCATTCATGGGTATCTCTCTTAAGATGAACAAAAGTAAACTAAAATTTATCCTTTGTTATTCATGGAAGGCATGCAAAAGTATAGCAAATGGGAGAATTTTGAATGTACCATCATATTATGGAATTTAAACCTTTGTAATTTAATGTTGCGGCTTGAATCTTGTAAGGTCTTATCTACTAATATATATTTTTTTGTGGGAAACATCCCTGAAGAGATGCCACTTTCGAGTAATACCCAAGGAGGTAGGGGTATATCTTCTACAAAAATTACCCAAGGCTCGCACCTAGCCTACCACATTTGACATACTCAAGGAGAAAACCTAAAAAAACAAAAAATAAGAACACACAAACACAAACACACAAAACAATTTAAAAAAAAACATGCTCATTGAGTGTGTTGAAAATAAAAAGTGCAACCAAACACACAATAAGATTAAAAAACACACAACACAAACCACACAGAAAAACACAAGAACAACATAACAAAAAACAATAGACTATTAAAAAGACAACACAAAAAAACATGAAAAACAAAAAAAACCAAAACCTAAAAATAAAAAAAATAAAAAAAAACAAAAAAAACAACCAACAACAAAAAATAACAAAAACATATAAAACACTCACACACCAAAACACAAAAATACCAATAAACACAAAAATACAAAAACACAAGAGCAATAACAACAACAAAACACACAAAACAACAAAAACACAAAAAACAACAAAAAATAACACAAAAAACACACACACCTCAAAAAACTAAACAAAAAAAAAGAAAAAAAAAGAAAAAGAAAAAATAGAATACAAAAATGATCTTTCTAGACCAAAATATTATTAAGGCAAGAATCAACAAAGGAAAAAAAAGAAATATTAGTTTCATCTAGGGAACTAAAATACCCTGACCGAACCAAAGAGAAGCAAAATTTAAACTATTCAAAGAAATGATAAAAAAAAGAACTTCCCTTATTTGTGAAGCCCACCATCTAGGAGGGTTGCGATATCAAGTTAGATCACCTTTTTCCAAAGCCCAATTAGCTAAAGCATCAACACTTTTGTTCTGATTTTTGACCACATGATTGTAATCAACTTTCAAAAATCCCATCTGGATTAACTGAATATTCTCAATAATTATTTTTATTCTCCAATAAACCTTTATGATTCTTAGGAGTCTTCAAAATATTAATCATGAGTTGAGAGTTAGACTCAACTAGCCCCTTTTACCATACAACCATAGTATCCTCTTGAAGGCCTCTAAGGATACCATACCCATCAACAAGGTTATTGGATAGAATACTAAAATTCTTAGCAAAAGTAAAAACTAGGGAGCCATCTGAAAGTCTACCAATTCCTCTCGCACTAGAATTTCCAGGGTTCCCTCTATAGGCTCCATCAGTATTGACTCTTCCAAAATTCTTAGGAGGAGGTTGCCAATTCCTTGTTCTATACATCTTGTAATTACTCAAATTCCTTTTAAGTTGGTTACCCTTAGAAGAGTTAATTTTCAATCTTTGCATCACTTGATCCCATATTTTGTGGGAGTTTTGGGGGTGATTAAGGAGTTGTCTGATTCAACTAAGTTGACAATGATATTTTTCCAGATATAGTGAATATCCTTCCTTTCTTGATTAAAAAAATTGGTTTTTCCTTTCATTCAAAATATTCCAAATAAAAATGGTAGAACCCATCCAAACTAACTATCTAATAAAATGATCAAAACCCTCTTGTTTAGGCCAATCCATCCAAAGTTGTTCAAAATTAAAAACATTGGACCAATGTAAGCCAAGTAAAGTGGCCATTATCCTCCATAGCTCAGAGGCTAAAGTCCAATAAATAAAAATATGACAGAGCTTCCACATTCTCTTCATACATTTCACATCTAAAAGGGCCAGGAAAACCATGCTTCATAAGATGCTCCCCAGTAAGCAACCTGTAATGCAATAAAAGCCAAGCAAATAACCTCACCTTAGGTCAGAGATTTTAAGCCTGCAATAGAGCATTTATGTTAGATGATTTGTTGGTATTATTAAAACATAAGCCCAAATAACCTTGAGCAACTGATTACTCACCCTTAGTAGTGTTGTTCCATCCAAAACAATCTTTATCATGGGACCAAGAGAGAGATCTCATATGAAGGATGCATTGGATATCTTATATTTGTATTTCTAGGATTTGAATAGGCCAGTACTCAATAGGGATACAATATCTACCAACCTATGAATTACCAATATGGTATCGACAATAATTAGCCACCTTTATCCAGTTATCTTGGTGAAGCTCCTCCATCCAAGGCCTCTAATCGAGAAACTGAGTTATCAAATGCTTGTGACCATCTCAAGAATTTATCCAAAAATTTGCCTATTTACCATTATGAATGATCCAAATTATTATTTTTCTTTATCAAATCCTCACCAATATTAAGAACTGCTAAAACGGAAGAACCTTTAGAAGGCAATTGATAGCTAACAAGGTCTTTAGGACTTTTGTTCTCAGCGTATTTAGCACGAAGATTTTTGGCCCAAATAGCATTGGGGTTATGCAAAATCCTCAAATATAGTTTGGCCGCTAAAATTTGTTGTTATTAATATCATATCGGAATCCTAACCCCCCTTCATTCTTAGGAAGACATAAAGTGTCTCATTTCACCAAGGCCTATTTTCTTTTCTCTTTAGTACCACTCCAAAGGAACCGATGATTGATTTGAACCATTTCTCGAAGAACATCCTTTGGGATATTCAACATGGTAGAAAAATAAATAGGAATAGCTTGAAGGACTGATTTGACCAAGATGATTCTACCCTCAAAAGAAAGCCACCTATTGGTCCACTTTCCAATTTTCTTCTTGACTGTCCAAAAACCAATTCCAATATTTTTTTGTCTTCAAATATTGATGGAATACCTAAATAAGTGATCGAAAGGAAGGTATTATATATTAATTTATCCATGACCATGGATTCCTGTCTGGTAAAGCAATAAAATAAAATGACTTTAGATTTGTCTTCATTGATCAATTTCCCGATAGCCTTAGAAATACAACTAATGATTTGCTTAATATTAGAAGCTTCCTTAACTATAACTTTACCTAAAAAATTAGAGCTATAAAAAATTGAAGATGAGAGATAGGTCTAGCTCCATGAGCAATGGTAATTCCCTCAAGGTTTTTTTATCTCTTTTTGGTTATAGTCCTACCTAATTCAACAAGAATGATGAATAAATAAAGGGATAGGAGGTCACCTTGCCTAATACCTCTGGAAGTTGGTAACAACTGAGAAGGCCTACCATTGATAATAACTAAGTAGTAAATTGAAGAGATACATCCCATAATCCAATCCATCCAATTCTGAGAGAAACCAAATTCCCTAAAAACTTTTATAAGGAAGTGCCAATCCACTGTCATAATATTCAGTTAATTCTAATCGAATGAACATGGAAGGAGATTTTTCAATATCCATGGAATGGATGGCTTCTTGAGAAATAACTATCTCATCCACTATTTGATATCGTTCCACATAACCTCCTTTTTTAGGGAAAATAATCATATGCAAAACAGGATTCAACCTATCTGCCATGATCTTAGTAATGATTTTGAGAAAAATATTACATAAATCAATAAGTCTAAATTCTAAGATACGATCGGCCTCTTGAGCTTTTGGAACAAGAGTAATATAAGTTTTATTGATAAACTTCAAAAATTCTTTGGATTTCCTAGCTTCTTCCACCACCTCTAATAAATCAACATGAAGGATATCCTAGTTTTCTTGGTAAAACTCAATAGGAAAACCATCAGGACCTAGGATTTTCTATTTTTGCATTTTAAAAACTACCTATTGAAGCTCATTGATAGTAATAGGGCAAATCAAAATAGAGTTATCCTCAGAAGTGATAAGAGAAGGGATTGTTTGAAGAACATTTTGTTGAGAAGCCAAGTCAAGAGGAGTAGCAGTAAAAATATTGGAAAAGTAATTGACAATAATAAAGTTCATGCCATCCCAAGTGTAGACAACACCTCCAGAATCTGATTTCAGAGAAGAAATAAAGTTGTGAGATATTCGATCTAGAATAGATTTGTGGAAGAAATTTGTGTTTCGATCTCCTTCTTTGAGCCATTGAGTTCTAGATTTTTGCTTCCATAAGAGTTCTATTTTTTCCCATTCCTCTAACTAAGTTGTGAGATTAATTTCATCTGCACTTCAACTCTCTGTGAGGTCAGCTAAATGGATTTTCTTATTCAAATTTTCAAGTTGAGTAATAACTTTATATTTTTTTATGAACATCCTCAAACTCCTTTCAGTTCCAAGTCTTGATTTTGGATTTAATATATTGTAATCTTTTGGCAAAACATAACATCTTAGTCCCATACGTAGGTTTACCTTCCTTCCACCATTATTGCACTCAAGTTCTAAAGGAACTGTATATAAGCCACATTAACTGAAATTAAAAAGAATAGAAACTCACATGGGTTTTCCACATTTCCACCATGACTGGCCAGTGATCTGAACCAGCATTGTTAAGAGTCTTCACTTTAGGAATGTGACCATGGATTAAGAAATTGTCATAGAGAAAGAACCTATTCAAATCTCCATTATACAAGCTAAGCCTTGCCTTCTACTAGACCAAGTTATATGGCCATTATCTGGTTGGATGTCCACAATATGGAGATTTGCAATATATTCGCTCATGAGATCAGTTCTCATGTCCAAATTTCTATATCCCCCCATTTTCTCATCCAAAGAGGATAGTATTGAAATCTCCTCTGATCAAGATCCAAGATTCAAGAAAATGAGAGGTAATATAAGTTATTGTCAGAATTTCCCAAAATAGACATGCAAAGAATTACACAAAATATGAAGAGAAGAGTAGAGTTGATTGATTTATTCCAAGGATCAACTTTCTATAAATAGCAAAGTTGATCATTAAGAGCCATTGGATTACAAAAACTCATCAAACCTGATGAAGACACCACTAAGATTTCTCCTGACACATGGAGGAGTGGGAACTCAAGTTTGTCTATATTAGTAGAACTTAAGATAATATTCACTTATTCTAACACCCCCCTTAAGTGATACTAGGGGAGGTTTGTGCAAATAAGTCCCGAAAACAAGGCCTAGTGAGGTACTCATGCAAAATGTCTTCTTTTTGAAGAGATAGTAAAAACACTATGGGAAAAACCATAAATAAAAAAGAAAGTAAGGAAGAGGCTTGTCTTCAGATGGCAAATATTGTCATCTTTTTAAAAAAGCAAAGACGAGTCCCAACAACTTGACCTGTTTAGGTACTCATTTACAATATATATATGGTGAAAAAAACCCTTGGGAAAAACCAACTATCACAATAAAAGAGGCTTGTATTCGGATGGTGAAAATTGTCCTCTTACTACAAAAGCAATGATGAGTCCCAAAAACTTGGCCTTATTAGGTACTCATTTACAATATATAGATGGTGAAAAAAACCCCTTGGGGAAAAACCATTTGTCACAAAAATATCCAAGATAGAGGCATGTCTTCGGATGGTGAAGATTGTCCTCATAATATACATGTTGTTGGAGAGATGATAAAAAACCACAAGGGAAAAAAGCATTCTCAAAAAAATATAATGAGATGTGGAAGACCTTTGTGTCAATGCAGCTGTATTACTCCAATTTTTTCTCGCAACTAAATGTAATGTGGAGAAGGAAATGACTTGGTGAATATATCTGCAATTTGATTCTTAGTTGGAATATAGTCCAAGTATATATCCCCACTATGAATATGTTTTTGTATGAATTGCATGTGTATCTCAATGTGTTTTGTGCGTTGATGCTCAACCGGATTACGAGAAATATGAATTGTGCTATGCTTGTCACACCAAAGAGTTATAGGCTTTTCATGGGAAAAACCAAATTCTCTCAGAATTTGACAAAGCCAAAGAGCTTCCTGACTAGCTAAAACTGTTGCCCTATATTCTACCTTTGTAGAAGATAAGGCTACTGCTTCTTTTTTCTTGCATAACCAGGCTATTGGTGAAGAGCCAAGGCAAAAGACATAGCTAGAGGTTGAAAATCTGTCTTCTTATGGACCTGCCCAATATGAATCAGTGTAGCTAATGATATCCATGGATTCTCCCTTATCTAAGAGCCCAAAGTGTGTCGTGCCTTGCAAATAATGGAGGATCCATTTTGCTGATTTTTGATGACTAAAGTGAGGTTGATGAGAGAATCTAGATATTAGGCCAACATCATATGAGATATATGGGTGTGTATGAGTAAGGTATAACAGACTTCCTACAATCTGACAGTATAGAGTTGCATCACATAGAGGGGATGAGCAAGAAGTACTAAGTTTTATGCCATATTGAAAAGGGGTAGGAGAAGGTTTGCAATTTTTCATTTGAAACCTTTGAAGAAGATCTAGTGTGTACTTTTGTTGACACAATGAAATTCCTTCATCTGTTTGACTTATTTGGATTCCAAGGAAGTAATGAGCTAAACCTAGATCAACTATTTCAATTTTTTTAGAGAGGGAGTCTTTTATAGTCTGAATGTGAGTGAAGTGACTGCTAGTGAGAATAATATCATCAACATATAGAACAAGAATGGTGATATTGCCTTCATCTCTCCAAATGTAGATTGTGTTATTGGACTCACAATGAGAAAAACCTGTAGAAAGAAGGAAGGATTCCATATTTTCATACCAAGATCTAGGGGCTTGTTTAAGGCCATAGAGAGAATTTTTTTTAGCCTACAAACAGGAGAGAAGTCTTGAGTGAAGCCAGTAGGTTGTTCCATGGAAATTTCTTCTTTTAAGTCCCCATGCAAGAAAACACTCTTTACATCCATTTTATAGACAGACCATTTTTGGAAAGTAGTCAGAGCAAGAACATGTCGAACAGAATCCATTTTAGCAATTGGAGCAAAGGTTTCTGCATAATCAATACCTTCAATTTGAGAAAAACCTTTGGCTACTAGGCAAGCTTTGTGTTTGTATATTTCTCCATTAGGCCCATATTTTGTTTTGTAGATCCATTTACAATGAACTAACTTCCTTACTTTAGGCAAGGGAACTAAATCCCAAGTTTTATTTTTGATTAAGGAGGAAAATTTGTTTTCCATGGCCTCATCCCATTCTTTAATTTTTTTTGCTTCTTTGGAGGATTGAGGATCAGATGAAATAGACTGACAAACAAGACCAGTGCCAATGGGGTTGGTTGATCTAGTTGATGGAATATTTTGGATGTAAGGAGTAGCTTCTTTAACAATGGTGCGGGCCCATTTTGGCATAGTGGAAGGAGTAGAAGGAGTTGAAAGACATTGAGTTGGAGTTATAGGTTCCTCATATTTATTATCAATTTCTAAGTTAATCTCAAGAGTTGGCTCTTCATAATATTGAGGTTCTACTATAGGAGAAGGCTCAATCGAGGAAGAGGGGGACTGAGGATATTTTTGAGGGAATGTTTCATCAAATTGGATATTCCTATGGAAAAACACCTCATGAGTTGAGGGATTAAGGAGCCTGTAGGCTTTCATTTCCTCACAATAACCAATAAATATGATATTTTTGCTTTTCTTATCTAGAGTCTTCCTTTTCTTCTTTGATATGTGAGCCCAAGCTAAGAAATGAGATTTAAAATTTTGGGTTTCCATGACTGGTAGTTATGAGGAGTGCTATGATCAATTGTATTCATTGAATTCATTTTGAAGTTCACCCAAATTTTTCCCCTTTAAATTTTAAAGAATGCAATGGATATGAGTTAGAAGCCTCAAGGAAATACCAAATTCCCAAAAAATTACCCACCCTAACGAGAGGGAAACTATAAGTAATTAGTGGAAAACTTGATATTCAATGAGAGAATGAGAACAAATATGCCAAAGATTTTTTTTAGGAACACCAAATAACTCAAAAATACCCACCCTAACGAGAGGGAAACTATAAGTATTTTGAGGATATTTGATATTAAGATTGATTTAAGGAAGGTCCGAGGTGTAGACCAATTGGTTCATCCAAACCCCATAAGGGGGGTGGAGGTACAAGGTTCAAATATCGGGCCTCGTCGGAATGAACGCTTGTCCCTTTCTTGGTGCTTTCAGTGGCATAAAATTTTTAAAATGATTGTGGCATGGTGGTTATAGGGGCGTACTGCGTGAAGATTTGTGTGGCAGATTTTGGGGCGGACAATGCAGAATACTGTGGCGGCCATAAAAAGCTGGACAGCCTGCTCGAATTCATGGCGGCTACCGATTCCACCATGTAAATTCAAAAAAAAAAATATTGATTTAAGGATTACAAATATGCCAGGCCTATATATCTTTCATTCAAATACCTGCCCTTACGAGAGGGAAACTATAAGTATTTTGAAATATTTGATACTTGGAACATAGGCTAATATCATCCAGGCCTATATTGGTTATCGTAATAACTCGCCCTTACTAGAGGGAAACTATAAGTTATATAGAATTCCAATATGGGAGAGTGGAGATAAAATATTTGTTTTGACAAAGAAAGTACCAATTTTTATTGATTTTTTAATTTTAAGAAAAACTTTAGCTTATGAAAATTTAATGAAGAACTCTTTTGAACCTATATATTTTGCTTATTTATATGAATAAATTTTGAACTAAGCAAGATATATGAAAGAAAAGTACAATCAAGAAATTCTTACTTTTTAATTAAATTTGACTATATATTAAAGAATATATGAAAAATAAAATTAAATTTAGAGATGTATAATATAAATTTTGCTTTATAGAAAGAAAAAGGAAGAAAAAAATAATATTTTCTTTTAAGCAAAATAAATTATACTACAAAGGAATTTTAAAGCTGCTTTTATGATTAGTTAAAGAAAAGGTTAAATTTTTCTTTTATGTAAAGCAAATTTAATAATGCCAAATATAAAGGCAAAAGGAAAGGAGGCAAAAAAAAGAAATGCAATCGCAAACACAAAACAACCCCCCTGCCCTGGATCTGCAATTGGTGCAAAGAAGGCACTAGAACAACCCCCAAAAGATATTTTTTGTATTAAAGAGGTTACAAATGACTCTTTTAAAGCCTTTGAAATATAAAAGGCAAAAAGGAGTCAACCTTCGAAATAGAAGGGAAATACTTTGAAAAACAAAGGATTAAAGACAACAACAAAGGTGCTTATGAAGATGCATTACAAATTTTAACAGAGATAGGCCTTCAAAAAAACAAAGGGCTAAACCAATGCTAAGTAAGTAGAGATAAGCCTTCGAAAGCCTTTGGAACTCAAATGAAGAGGGAACACTGTGATATGCTTGCAAAAACAATTATTGAGAAACGAAACGAAAAATAGGAGCCTGAGAAGATAGGCAACGAAGTCCTCGCGTTGACGATTCGATTCATTTTGATGGAGCTCTCTTTCTACAAAAAATAAGGTTAGAAACGAAAAGGAAAGGAAATCAGAGCCTGCGAAGAATAGGTCTGCAAGGTCCTTTGGAAGACGACTCGAATGGCTGAGATGATCACCTCTAATGCCATGGGTGCCTTTTGTCACAACGAACGTTCCTTCGATAAACCTGTATAAGAATAATTTAAGAGTATAGAAACTATGCCTTAATAAGATTTAGCATCACCTGAAATCTACCAATGAATATAGACAAAATAAAGGAAACCAAAGATAGCAATGGTCAAGGTGAATGGCTTGGACGAGCTTAAAAAGAACCCAATGGTAGCCGTTACGAAATACCAAATTGATAGGAGATGATTGGCATCGCTAGGAGTTAAACTCCAGCATGAACTGGTCCTTAATATGGTCACCAAAATAAAATGTTACACCATAGAACATATCCTTTTATTAATTCAACTAAAAGAGGTAGTCGAACATAGTTAAAAAGGATATAAAGAAATCTTAAACTCCAATGTTCGCAAAAAGGAACTGCACCAAAAGAGAGAGATTCGGAGAGCGCTATCACAAATCTCTAGATAGATGGAAGAGAGGCACCACGAGTGTAGCCTATGGTGCCCAAATATGGGTGTTGAGGGAACCTCCCTTGGCGGTCACCGAGTACACTCCCAGACAGTCAGAAGAGAGGCGTTCGTTGTAGCTAAGGCACCTAAAAAAAGGTGTGGTTAGCACGAAAATGAGCCTTCTCAAGGTTCCAAGCGCAACGAGATAGAAATTTTTCCTGCAAACAAAACTTATGATAGGAATTTTCCTATTATATCAAGTTTCATTATGGAAAAAAACACCCTTTTTGCTAAGTTAAAGGATAAGAAAAAAATAATTAATGTATGATTATTTCATAGAAGATCTTCAAAAAACAAAAATTGGAATGTATTCCTTTTTGTATTTTAAAACAGATCTATGAAAAAAATGGGTAATATATTTGAAAATTTTTACTTTAGAAGACCATGAATCTTCCCTTCTTTAATTTAGAAGGAGATAAATAAAATCAGAATAACCCACATACATTTTTTTTTTTTAAATATAGCTAAAAAAAAACTATATATAGAATCTTATTGAAGGCCTTTAAAAAAAGAGAAGCCAAAAAAAAAGATACAAAGAACCAGCTCCTAGAACCTTCAAGAAATAATGCTAGCAAAATCTATTCTACTCTCATACCATGTTAGAATTTTCCAAAATAGACATGCAAATCATTACACAAAATATGAAGAGAATAGTAGAAATTATTGATTTATTCCAAGGATCAACTTTGTATAAATAGCAAAGTTGATCATTGAGATCCATTTTGTTACAACAACTCATCAAACCTGATGAAGACACCACTGAGAGTTCTCCTGACACATGGAGGAATGGGAACTCAAGTGTATCTATCCTAGTAAAACTTAAGAGAATATTCACTTATTCTAACAATTATATCCTTCCACTATCTTATTTTTTCCTCCAAAGTAATTTGAGCATAAATAGTAATGCAGAGCATAATTTTGTTGGAATGTCTACTCTGAATAGCTATAGCCAAAAGACCCCAACTACCAACCATATGGTGAATAACTATCTCTTTTAGGTCCCAAAGGCAAGCAATGCCACCATAAGTCCCCTGGGAACCGAGGGAAACCACTTTTAGCTGGCCAAATTTTACTAGCAATTGAATCCATTTCCTCTATTAACATATTCGTTTCTTGAAGGAAAACAAGATGTGGATGATTTATCTGAATCATTCTTCTAATTTCATTTTGTTTTTAAAGACTCTCTTTGAGTCCTCTAATATTCCAAGTGATGATCTTCATTAATACCAAGACTAAAAAAGTTGGGAAGGGTGTCAATATTACCTTCTTGTAAAAGCTTTTCACCTTCTTTTACCATATGTTGTTGATTGGTCTTGCGACCTACCTCTTGATTAGAATCCATATTCAATTTTTTCCCTATTTCTTGACTTACTCCAATTGAATCTGACATGGCTTCTAACCATGAAGAATGCATATACACATCCAAAGTGTTACTAGAAGGTTCAACAAATTATATATTGGAACATGTATTATTTGAATTTTTAACATGTAAAAGATTATTTTTCTTGTGTATATTTTCTCCTTTTTTTCTGTTGAAAACCTTTGATTTTTTGGTTTATCTCTGAGTTCTTCCCTTCACATTTAAATTATGTTTCTAAGATTTATGTTTCCATTATTTCCTTTTTCTCACTTGGGACATTATTTGTGGAAATAATTTCAAACACATTAGCAAATAAATTAGATTGATCCTTCATTACTGTTTTTTTTTAGTGTTCTTCTTCTTAGAAATTTGGAAACCTGTTGAATTTATATATTCTTTCTTTTGATCTGGAATTTTATTTGGGAAAACACTAGCCAAATGACCATATTCATGGTAAATTCTACAATGAAAATGAATGTTCTTATAGTCCACTACTTGTTCCCAAGTGTCCTGCCCAAATTGTAATGTGATATTTTTAGGTTGGGGTTTGTCAAAATCTATTAAAACACAAATTTGGGAATAAATAATATGTTCAAATTTTTTAGTACAATTAGCAGTCATCATAAATGTTCCTAAATATTTTCCAATTGAAGAAAAAATAGTCGGATTCAATTGGGAGGCCAAAGAGTCTAACCCACATGGGACCTGTAGAAGGCATCTCTTCTTTAGATATAAATTTAGTATGCCAGGACTTCATGAAAATCCCTGTGCTTCCAAAGAACGAGGGATCCCCTTGAAATGTTTTCTCTCCATCTTCATTATTAGAAAATAAAACAAGAAAATAACCATTTGGATAAATAGATATTTGTAACTCACATTTAGTTTTCTCACTTTTTGTAGCCTAGACTTTGAAAGCAGATAGACTCATATGAAAACCCACGAAATGACAAATTAATCCTCTTTTTTCCAGATCTTCAATACCAATATGAATGTTACCCATATCAAGCTTAACAATAGGAGTTCCATTAGTTGCTTTAAGACATCTTGACTCCATTTTCCTAGGATCCATTTTAGGCATTCTTAGAGGTTTACAAAAAGCCCTAATATTAATATAAGCATTAGGTTGAGGCTGTCCACCATGGAGGGCATCCCTAAAATCTATTTTTGGGGTTGAGTCTTGGAAATTCTTACCCTTGACAAGGGTTTCCACACTGGATTTATTTTGTGGGTGCACCTTAGCACCATTCACTTGATATTTGAGCCATTTTTTTTATCAATTTATTGAAATTTGTTTCATGATCTCTTTAATCAATGCCTTGGACATCGTGTAAAGGTATGATTTTCACTTTTCTTTTGTGCAACAAATTGGAAGTTGTTGTCACTCAAGTTTACATCATGAAGACCTATTGAAAGATGGATTTATAACACATCTTGGATTCCCTGTAGCATATATTGCTAAAATCTTGAGCAAAAACCACAAAAATATTGGTTGCTATGGCCCAAAGGCCTTGAAAACCAACCCTTTGGAGCTACAATTGCTTACCAAAAATATTTCTCACACATAGGGATGTGCTAGGATCTATGTTGCTCCAAATGATCTAAACATTGGTGGAGACATTCTAGGGTTTCTTAGGCATCTACCCTCAAACTTTCAGCTCAATCCGAGTTTGGATGAGTGAAATATGGCCAAAACAAGTTTGGTAGTTTGGGCAATCCTACGAAAAACGTCCCCCTCTAGAATCTTCTTATAATCATAATTCTTATGTATGATCCAATCACAAGAATTATCACATTTTACTATCTACTAATATCATATTTGATTGTTTAGTAAGCATTAAAACCATACACTACATGAATCTACATTATTATCCATGTAATAGGATTATCGTTGAAGTCTCAAGATTCCCATCAAAATTTTCAAAATGGAGGGGGATATGTATCTTAGATTTTTATATGAACTCTAGCATGCACGTTTTTGGCCTCTTCTTAATATGACATTGTATATAAATCTACATTGTTATCCATGTAATATATCTAAAGCTATTTAGTGGGGTTAGTATTGAAGTCTTAGGATTTATTCTAGGATTTTAATTTAGAAGAGGAGATGCATCAGAGGTTTACCTATGGCATCTAGCATGTAATATTTTTAAGGATTTAAAAATTGAGGGAGGAGATGCATCATAGATTTTTTTATGAACTCTAGAATGCAAGGTTGTGGCTTCATCTTAATATAAAATTGCATAGAAATATACATGACCTATAGCCATTTAATGGGGTTATTATTGAGGTCTTAGTATTTTCATTGAGGATATGAATTGGAGGAGTAGATGCATCATAGATTTTCCTATGACCATATTTGGAGGAGTAGATGCATTATATGTTTGCATATGATATTTGGGATGTAAGGTTGTGGCTTTGTTCTTATATGACACTACACAAAAATATATACTGTTATTCAAGTAAGCCCTCTAAAGGTATGTAATGGTATTATCATTGCAATCTTAAGCTTTCTATTGAGGATTTTAATTTGGAGGAGATGCATCATATGTTGGAATGTGTAGCTTTCAATAGGAAGATAGAGGTAATGACCATCAAATTTCATGATATGATTCAACTCCACAAACAATGGTTACATGATGCAATGAATTTATCAATGAGTTTAGACATCTCCCTTACACTTTCCATCAATGGTTGTATGCCTTGATATACTCACAGTAAACAATTTCTATGTATTAGCTTTATATTTGTCATTTCTAGTGGCCATGTTGAAATAACAAATTGATCTAATACCATTGTTGAGAACCATATGAATATTTAAAGATATAACTCAAGTTATTTAAATTTTTTGGAAAAATAACTCTAGAATTCAAAATTAAGTATGAATCATATAAATTATAACAATTAAAGGGATGATGCATTAGATGTAAAATGCATACTTATTATTGTAAAAGAAAAATAAATCTATTTTACTTGCAACCAATAAATATAATAGCTTAATATTCTATGTGAGCCACTTCATATCCAAGAAGAAAACAAATCTGTAGACACCAAAATCCAGCCACTTGCAAGTCATCTATATCTTCCTGTCAGCCACGTGTCGGTCATCCACCTTCCCACCATTATTTGGCCCAAATCCACACTTTCCCGCCATTATTTGGCCCAATTTCACATTTCCCGCCATTTTTCATCCCCAAATTTATTTAAATTAATATTTATATATATATATATTTTTTAATATTTTAATATTTTAATATATATATTTAAATAATAGTTTAAGTGATTTAATCTGAGCCGTCCGTTCATTTAATCTCATCCGTCCATCCATCTTAATCCATTTCACAACCAAGATTTATTCTCTACCCTTGGATCCACTTTAATCTTAGCCACACGTTCAAAGTGTCGTTAAAACCCTAAAGTGTGCCCTAAGAGTAGATTATAAATTGAGTCACTTTGATGGCTCAAACCCTATGTCTTTTGCTACTTCTATCTCCTATGCGCTATCTCTGATTCTTCTACTGCTATCTCCTCTATCTATCTTCTGCTACCCTTTTGTCGCATCCATCGTCGCTTCCATCGCCACTTTCGCCGCCATTCCTTCTGCAGCATTCTGCATAATCTCCCATTCCTGTCGTAAGTGCCTGCGGGCGTTTTCCCCTTTACCAAGTGCCCACGGGCGTTTACCAAGTGCCCACGGGCGTTTACCAAGTGCCCGCGGGCATTTACCTATAGCCACAGACTTAGACCGGCGTCTGTAACCCAGATCCAGAAGCACACGGGTGTTCAGCAAGTGCACCAGGGCGCCTTCCGCAGCCTATTTGACAGCCACATTACTTCCAGGTGTTGCCTGGTCTAGCTGCGTTATCAAAGAACATGTTTTTGATAGCAGATCCGGTTTATTGATGGCAACTAATTAAGCTGGAGTGGTCCAAGCAAGGGATACAACAAAGCCCACTCACTCTGTTGGGATTGAAGATACGTTCTTCGAAAGCACCACCATTTGTGCCAGCTAGGGTTTCGAAGAACCCTAGCAAAACTTGTAACTGTGTATCACAAATAAAGGGTTACAGGCCCAGTTGTATTCAAAAAGGAGTTTTTAAACTCCATCGATTAATAGAAATCGTTTGTTTTTGTGCAACTATTATGTACTCTGTCATTGTGATTTTATTTCTTTTTGGCGTGTATTTTTAATCTACAAAATCATTTTTCCTCTCCTATGTGAATATCAATTTTCTCTTTTTAAAAAGACGCTATATTGATCAAGTTTTTCATAATTATATACTAAGGGTTGCATTATTTTATTCTTGCTTGATTTCTTAAATTATACTTGTTTTATCCTTCTAGCAACACTTTGTATACTTGCCTTCTTTTTAAAAATTGCATTTGTTTTATTCTCTTATATAAACCTATTACATTTTTCATCTATTCTTGTTTTATTCCCCAACTTGTTTTATTCTATTAGTTTACTTATCTTATCCTATCTTGGTTATACTTTTTGAATTATCCTCCTAAAAACTAGTTCTTATTCCCATATGCAATATTTTATTTCATCATGTTCTCCTCTTCCTACATATACATCAACAATTGGGGTTCTACATAAAACTTCAAGGCTCTATTTTTTCTAAGTTCACATGTTAGGGAATAGGTTTAAAATATGTTTTAAGTTGTCTCTATCTTTGATTATTTGTCAACCTAAGAAAACTTGAATATTAAGATATGTTCAAGGCATAGTTGCTTTCCCTTAGTATCATACAACATATCACTGTTAGCTATTGGAATTATCTTATCTAGAGATGATCTAATATTTAGCTAATTCAAAGGGGTGGAATTATATTTAGTTGCTTCCCATTAATTTATTGGGGGAAATGAGGAGATTCTTCTTTTTATGTTTGTTATGTAGATAAGACAAAACTAAGGTAAAACTGAGGTAGTGTCATCTTGATATCCATAATTCTATTAATGGGTTCCTTATTGTCTAGTATTTAAAACACCATCCTATATACTAAGAGCCATTTGTGTCTCATAGGGATTCCTTTATTTATGTTGCAAATTCAAAGCAAATTGTAAGATGTTGCTTGCCTTGGATTTATTTGCTATACATATTATAGAGAGAGCACCATGTTGAATGAAAGCCAACCTTTAAGATTTCCAAGAATCATAACATAAGCAAAGTAGTCATAAGGATTAAAACCCACATCCCTTAGTTTGTGTGGGTTGATGCTCTTAATTAGATATTTAAGAAATTTTAAGACAACATAGGTAAAACATGAATAGAAAACAATTGTGATTTTTTTATAAAATTACATTTTCTAGTTTCCAAATATTGATATATAAATTTAAAACAATGTCATCTATTTATATTTATATAATACAATGTATCTTGGGCATATCATTAGACTATTGATGATTCATATTCTCTCTAAAAATCAAGAAGAATTTTTTTTCCCTTTTTAACTTGTACCATTTTTATCATATATTTACTTTTTTTGTCATATTTTTGATGCATTTAGATTTTTCTCATATTTAGTATCATAATTGTAACAATCCACTTTATAGGGTTTCCAAAAAAAGATAATGTTTTAAAATCCTCATTTCCAAATTAACAATGTCACAATATTCACTACTGATATATTAGTAAGTTGAAATGAAAATATTTTTTTTAATATCACCTAAATGTATTCAACTAATTTTAATATTACAATCATTTCTCCATTCACCTTATTTTATCTTCCTAGTCATGAGGGTTTCTTTCCAAAAATTTTGGGTTATTCTCATTCTTTAGAGACTACTCTCACTTCATAGAGACTTATCTCGTTCTTTAAGGAATTATTCTTAATATTTATAATTTGCTCCTAAATATGCTCCTATTCATTAGTAAGCATTTGTTCATAACAAAATTCATTACTAATCTTGTTGTAAATCATCTTATTATAGTAGATAGAAAAAGAATTTGAATCACATTCTTAATTGTGATTTTCATAAAAACAAATATCACTAATTAAACAAAGCATATTAAATGAAACATACACCCAAAGGAAAATAACCATTTAATATAAATAAAAAAGAGTCTACAAGTTTAATATTAGGGAGCATTTATTTATTTTTAAATTTAAGTTTTATTTGCTATATATTTCAATCACTCAAATTTATTTTCCAATCCTCAAAATTTCTTCTATAGCAGATTGATATTGGAATATATATATAGTTTCACTAATTAAACAAAGCATCTTAAATCAAACATTCACCCAAATTCAAATAACCATTTAATACAAATTAAAAAGAGTTTAAGAGTTTAGTATTAGAGAGCATTATGTATTTTTTGAAGAACACAAGCTTATACTGAGAGGGGGGGTGAACAGTATAAGACCTCCTTTTACTTTTTCCTTTATACTTCAAAATAGTAAAGCAATATCAAAGCAATGCACAATATCATCCACAAAGTGACACCAATTTTAACGTGGTTCATCCAGAATGGCTGGGCTACGTCCACAAAACTTTTCTCTAAAAGTTATCTCAAAGTTCTTTGGGAATCCTTCCCAATTACAATGTTTATGAGCCTCGACCCAAAGGAGATACCTTCCCCCAATCAGAATTTATGAGCCTCTGCTCAAAGGAGATACCTTCCCCCAATCATAATTTATGAGCCTCTGCTCAAAGGAGATACCTTCCCCTCTTCTCTGGAAATGATCCCTCAGAAGATCAACTACCTTTACCTCTTGCCAGCACGTGGAACTCCTTTCCACCGAAGACCTCCTGTCCTCAATGCTTAGCCCAAGAGACCTCTACCTTCTATGATCACGTCCACAACATCTCAGCAACATGTACCAAACACAGTCAGTCGGTCTAGTACAAGTATTCCTATGTCTATCAGATCTATCCAACTCTTGAACAAATCAATCCTCTGCATACAAGCCTTCTCAAAGACTTGCCAACTGTCCTCAGGTTATTCTCATAGAACCAATGCACCTCTGTCATCAAGTTCTTTGATAGAACTATCAAACTCAACTCACAAGTCCTCTACTAGGACCTGTCCAAATCTGCTCACAAGTCCCCACCGAAACCTATCCAAAATTGCTCACAAGTCCCCACCGGAACCTGTCCAAAACTGCTCACAAGTCCCCACTAGAACCTGTCCAAGAACTGCTCACAAGTCCCCACTGGAACCTGTCCAAAAACTCAGCAAGCTCACCAAGAAAAAATTTCTTAGTAGGAAATCACAAAGTGAATTGTTAGAGACCCAATGTGATTTGTCAAACTCATAGAAGCATAAAGAGAATTGTTAGAGACTCAATATGTTCTATACTCAAATCCCAATCTCAAAACTCAACTCAAATCAACTCAGCTCAATCTCAATCTCAAATCTGAAAACTCAACTCAATATCTGAAATGGATAGGATAGAATGTTTTCTTTCAATAAAATGAAACCCCAACAATTGCCAACTATGCAAAGAATCACATAACAATGATACTCATGTTCTTTTCACCATCAATTAGGGTTTCAACAACAATGCTCATCAAACAAGGTTTAGTCAACCAACACCATTCAACTCAACATCAACCTTGAAGCATTCAACCAATCATCACAAGAAAAGGAAACAAGTAGAAATCCTTTTACCTCCAAATATATTTGAACAAAACAGCCACCAACACAATATCACCAAAT